>JACSYO010002152.1:0-592829 GCA_016806645.1 Ophiodon elongatus
ATGGATAAAGAGTTGAAAAAGGGAAGTAATAGTTAGTTATTAGAAATGGATAAAAAGTTGAAATAGTTAAAGAGTTAGATAACTATTTCAACTGTTTATACTCTACATTTAGCTAATCGTTAGCGATAAGTAATGGATAAACAGTTAAAATTGTTAGTTATTAGTTAGCTAAAAGCAATGGATAAACAGTTGAAATAGTTAGTGAATAGTTAACTAAAAATAATAGATAAACACTTGAATTAGTTAGCTAACTATTCACTAACTGTAATATTAGGTTGAAATAGTCATCTAAAAGTAATGGATAAACAGTTGAAATAGTGAGGTAAAAGTAATGGATAAATAGTTGAAATAGTTAACAAATGGCTATCTAAAAGTAATCGATAAACAGTTGAAATAGTTAGCTAACTATTCGTTAACTATTTCAACCTATCCATTCCAGTTATCTAAAAGTAATGGATAAACAGTTGAAATAGTTAGGTAAAAGTAATGGATAAATAATTGAAATGGTTAACAAATGGCTATCTAAAAGTAATGGATAAACAGTTGACAAAGTTAGGTAAAAGTAGTGGATAAATAGTTGAAATAGTTAACAAATGGCTATCTAAAAGTAATGGATAAACAGTTGACATAGTTAGCTGATAGTTAGCTAAAAGTGATCGATAAACAGTTGAAATAGTTAGCTAAAAGTAATGGATAAAGAGTTGAAAAAGTGAAGTAATAGTCAGTTATAAGTAATGGATAAACAGTTGAAATAGTTAAAGAGTTAGATAACTATTTCAACTGTTTATACTCTACATTTACCTAATCGTGAGCTATAATTAGCTAAGAGTAATGGATAAACAGTTGAAATAGTTAGGTAAAAGTAATGGATAAATAGTTGAAATAGTTAGCTAAAAGTAATGGATAAAGAGTTGAAAAAGGGAAGTAATAGTTATTCGAAATGGATAAACAGTTGAAATAGTTAAAGAGTTAGATAACTATTTCAACTGTTTATACTCTACATTTAGCTAATTGTTAGCTATAAGTAATGGATAAACAGTTAAAATTGTTAGCTAATAGTTAGCTAAAAGCAATGGATAAACAGTTGAAATAGTTAGTGAATAGTTAACTAAAAATAATAGATAAACACTTGAATTAGTTAGCTAACTATTCACTAACTATAATATTAGGTTGAAATAGTCATCTAAAAGTAATGGATAAACAGTTGAAATAGTTAACAAATGGCTATCTAAAAGTAATGGATAAACAGTTGACATAGTTAGCTAATAGTTAGCTAAATGTAATGGATAAACATTTGTAATAGTTAGGTAATAGTAATGGATAAATAGTTGAAATAGTTAACAAATGGCTATTTAAAAGTAATCAATAAACAGTTGACATAGTTAGCTAATAGTTAGCTAAAATTAATGGATAAACCTTTGAAATAGTTAGCTAATAGTTATCTAAAAGTAATGGATAAACATTTGTAATAGTTAGTTAACTATGAGCTAACTATTTCAACTGTTTATACATTACTTTTTGCTAAGAGTAATGGATAAACAGTTAAAATAGTTAGGGAATAGTTACCTAAAAATAATAGATAAACAGTTGAAATAGTTATCTAATATTTAGCTAAAAGTAATGGATAAACACTTGAAATAGTTAGCTAAAAGTAATGGATGAACAGTTGAAATAGTTACGGAATAGTTACCTAAAAATAACAGATAAACAGTTGAAATAGTTAGCTAACTATTCGTTAACTATTTCAACCTATCCATTACAGTTATCTAAAAGTAATGGATAAACAGTTGAAATAGTTAGGTAAAAGTAATGGATAAAAAGTTGAAATAGTTAACAAATGGCTATCTAAAAGTAATCGATAAACAGTTGACATAGTTAGCTAATAGTTAGCTAAAAGTGATCGATAAACATTTGAAAAAGTTAGCTAAAAGTAATGGATAAACAGTTGAAATAGTTAGCTAATAGTTAGCTAAAAGTAATGGATAAACCTTTGAAATAGTTAGCTAATAGTTAGCTAAAAGTAATGGTTAAACATTTGTAACAGTTAGCTAAAAGTAATGGATAAACATTTGTAATAGTTAGCTAAAAGTAATGGATAAACAATTGAAATAGTTAGCTAATAGTTAACTTAGAGTAATGGATAAACAGTTAAAATAGTGAGGGAGTAGTTACCTAAATATAGTAGATAAACAGTTGAAATAGTTAGCTAATAGTTAGCTAAAAGTAATGGATAAACAGTTAAAATTGTTAGGTAATAGTTAGCTAAAAGTAATGGATAAACAGTTGAAATAGTTAGCTAATAGTTAGCTAAAAGTAATCGATAAACAGTTGAAATAGTTAGCTAAAAGTAATGGATAAACAGTTGAAATAGTTAGCTAATAGTTAGCTAAATGTAATGGATACACATTTGTGATAGTTAGGTAATAGTTAGCTAAATGTAATGGATACACATTTGTAATAGTTAGGTAATAGTAATGGATAAATAGTTGAAATAGTTAACAAATGGCTATTTAAAAGTAATGGATAAACATTTGTAATAGTTAGTTAACTATTAGCTAACTATTTCAACTGTTTATACATTACTTTTAGCTAAGAGTAATGGATAAACAGTTAAAATAGTTAGGGAATAGTTACCTAAAAATAATAGATAAACAGTTGAAATAGTTAGCTCATAGTTAGCTAAAAGTAATGGATAAACACTTGAAATAGTTAGCTAAAAGTAATGGATGAACAGTTGAAATAGTTACGGAATAGTTACCTAAAAATAATAGATAAACAGTTGAAATAGTTAGCTAACTATTCGTTAACTATTTCAACCTATCCATTACAGTTATCTAAAAGTAATCGATAAACAGTTGACATAGTTAGCTAATAGTTAGCTAAAAGTGATCGATAAACATTTGAAAAAGTTAGCTAAAAGTAATGGATAAACAGTTGAAATAGTTAGCTAATAGTTAGCTAAAAGTAATGGATAAACCTTTGAAATAGTTAGCTAATAGTTAGCTAAAAGTAATGGATAAACATTTGTAATAGTTAGCTAAAAGTATTGGATAAACATTTGTAACAGTTAGCTAAAAGTAATGGATAAACAATTGAAATAGTTAGCTAATAGTTAACTTAGAGTAATGGATAAACAGTTAAAATTGTTAGGTAAAAGTTAGCTAAAAGTAATGGATAAACAGTTGAAATAGTTAGCTAATAGTTAGCTAAAAGTAATGGATAAACCTTTGAAATAGTTAGCTAATAGTTAGCTAAAAGTAATGGATAAACATTTGTAATAGTTAGCTAAAAGTAATGGATAAACATTTGAAATATTTAGCTAATAGCTAGCTAAAAGTAATGGATAAACAGTTGAAATAGTTAACAAATGGTTATCTAAAAGTAATGGATAAACAGTTAAAATTGTTAGCTAATAGTTTGCTAAAAGTGATGGATAAACAGTTAAAATTGTTAGCTTATAGTTAGCTAAAAGTAATGGATAAACAGTGGAAACAGCTAAGTATTAGTGAGCTAATAGTAATGGCTAAACATTTGAAATAGTTAGCTAAAAGTAATGAATAAATAGTTGTTATAGTTAACAAATGGCTATCTAAATGTAAAGTATAAACAGTTGAAATAGTTAGCTAACTATTTGCTTACTGTAATGGATCAGGTGAAATAGTTATCTAAAAGCAATGGATAAACAGTTAAAAAAAGTTAGATAATAGTTATCTCAATGTAATGGATGAACAGTTGAAATAGTTAAGTAAAGGTAATGGAAACATAATTTAAATAGTGAACAAATGGTTAGCTAAATGTTATGGATAAACAGTTAAAAAAGATAGGTAATAGTTAGCTAAAAGTAATGGATAAAGAGTTGCAATAGTTATGTTATATGATGGAGAGCACTAGTGCAGCAGCTTTTTTGCTCACTGTTCTTGGTATCAGTTTTAATATCAACCTCACTCACAGCTCTTCAATCATTTGACCCATTTATAGTGACACTATTAGATGCATTTTAAGGCTGTATCGACTACTTCTGTGCTATTTGGCCGTTTGAAGATTTAGAGTGAGAGGAAAGAGTTTTCTTGGACACTGATCAATAAAGAACCAGTACATCTGCAGAGTCTTTTACCAAACTATCATGAAGGTTGTGTAACATCGAGTGTTTCACAGAGCAAACACACGCACCTTCTGTCCCAGGATGGTGTTCATGCCTGCACTGCTGCTGGTGTTCATTTCGGCCACATCAAATCTCTTTTTCTCACTTTCAGAATAATTACTTTTATCTTAAGTAAACTGGGATCCTATGACAAACATTGATACGACTAATAATCAATAATAGCTGAATTAGAACTATCAGTAAAAGTAAACACACAGCTCCACAATATCAATCTATTACTGACAGAATAATAATATCACCAGATGTCTGGAGGGAAAATTCCCACTGTAAAATACTATTATGTTCTTCTACTACTACAGTTCAAAGGAAAATACTGTACACTTTACTTCACTACACTTATTTGACAGCTACAGGTCCTACTTACTTTGCAGAGAAACATTTTACACAGTTTATTTAACACTTTAAGTTTCCTGACTTTTAAATAGTGAACAAAGTTACCCAACAATATATAAAGTTTATAATTGATTTCACCTGCACAGCATGCTTCATTTAAATCCAGTTTACATGTTAATTAATCAGTATTAATAATCCAATAATATAAAATATGATATAGAACTTTGAAATGAGCCAATCCGCATGATACGTTACTTATTGAGTTATTGTACTGATAATACTTCTGAACCTGAGTTTCTTCACTTTATTCAACAAGTCCTTGAGGTGAACAATTTGACAATTCACAGAGCAGAGGAACTATGTTGAAGTAAAGTTTATAGAGATCATAAAATCAACTTCACGAGTGTTAGACTTGTACTCTGGGTGAAAATAGACATTTAAACTTGGCTTATAAGCTGTGTGAGTACTTACCTTATTGTTCTCTGACGGGTGAGCTCGCTGACTTTGTGTGAAGTGCTTTTCTTCAGGAGAAGATGAGTTGTTCCCTCAGTGGGGTTATCAGGTGAAATGAGGAGAAGAGAGTGAAACGTCTCTCTTACTGGAAAACACACGTTCTATCGCGCCTCACCGAACGTTCCGTCTTTGCATAATTTGCATAATTAGAACGTTTCACACGTCACGGGGTGACGCGCCATCGCTGCCGGGACGTCACAGACGGCGGCACGTAATTAGTATGATATATGTTTATTATTATCACCTGTTATGAACTGGGTCACTGATAAATGTTTGTAATATTGGGTCATGCATGTAGTGCGACTATGACAATACAGCATGCATTCATATAAATCACAACCACAGCGCTGTGTATACATTTTAATAAAAGAAAACAGAAAATAGACCTTCATTTTCTGCAACAAAATCCATCCGAAATCCAAGTCATAAATCTGACAAAGGTTGGCCTATGTTCCTGGAGAAACAATGAATTAGTAAATCTTTCATCCTGTCGCCAAACTTCAAATTAAACAGAAATCATCTGTACACCAGAATATTTCCGGGTTTAATCAAGATATTTTTATTTTCATTTAATCTCCACAATGCATAGACTCCAATGCATTATTATGAATATAACATACTATACACCTCTTCTGTGAACCTACAAAGGCCAAAAAATAGTAATATTACAAACGCAGATGTTATACATGTGATGCCCAATGATAGGAACATTCTGCATGAATAATATGCATTTAACATCTTATAATACCGAACATACCACAGGATGCTCTGGTATGGGTTCTAGGGGCCCTCTTATGAACAGCACATTAACTATGGTTTCAAGATTTCCCTTTGCTGCTGCCAGACAGAGGGATAGTGCAGGGCCGACGTATCACATTAATAATGTAAACTGTATTACCTGATTGCGAAAGGGGAATTATCGTCCGCTTTCCATCTCTGCGTATTTCCATCACAGCATCTCTTTAAATGTAACTAGTAGAACTTTGAGGGCAGATGCTGGCTGAGTCTACTCAAGCGGTGAATCACTCTGCAGCCTCTGGACCAAAATATTCCAAATTTACATCATCTTTAATTCCTAAAATACATTCAGCTGGTAGTTTATGAAGTACACCACACTAATGCAGTTTAATACAACAGCCCTGAACTATAACCCTGCCTTCATAAATGCTGGAACTGACCCATAGAGGTATGGATTCAACTTTATGGTCATTTTGGAGGTTGTTGTATTGTGTTAGAGGTGTTTCTAATATTCTGTCCATCCCACATATATCAACGAGGGCACATTTCTCATACTTGAAACTATAGTGTCCTTTGTTTTTCCCTGAGCAACTGTCGTCTCTTTCAACGTATAAGAAACTTGGACAAACACTTGGACAGCATTTGGTGAAAAGTACAGATTTTAACTGAGGATACTGTCGAAGAGTCTAACTGCAGGCAGAGGTCTCAGACAACAGCAAACAACAGTTTTCCATTGTTCATGTAAGGGCCTGCACAAAAATAACGCCTGCAGTGAGGGGGGGGGGGCTCAACCTTATTGCTTCACTTTGTAAAAGCCCTCCCCAGAAAAATGTACGTTTTCTTTGAACCCTCCTCTTGATGTCAAAAAAACTGGGGACAACCTCCACAGAACAATAATATAAAGTTATATTATTGTTCTGTAGACGTTCTATTTGTGTTCTATTTGTACAACTTACTTCATTGTGCACCCCAATTTGAACCCTAATATATACATGTACTTATAATGTCCGATACTAATGTACACATTAAAAACCCTGTAACAGAGGCAGCACTGTTGCCCTCTGCATATGTTATGTTGTCACCGTTTTTTCATGTAACTAAAATATAATGGAAATATATAGGTCGAGAGAATAATCAAAGACCCTCCCCGGTCCAAACCTTTAGCCAAAAGAAAAATAGAAGCTGATCCATAGACGCGTTTCCAGCAAAACTATTGGATTCCCAGAAATGCTGGAAACCTTCATCGGAAACACTTGCAGGCCACCAGATGTCGAACAGGCCAAACATTATTTTAAACAAATCAAGAATTTAAACACAAGAGAGAGCCGGTTGATAACGCATACTTGGCAGGATCCTACGATTTGAAATATCCAGGGCAAGACGTGACGTATTTATAGACTACTGACTGGACTGCAGACTGGATGCAGGGAGAAAACTCTCCCTTCAGCATGTCAGCATGCAGTAGTTTCCTGATATGTCAAACAGAGAGTTGATTTGTTCGTGCAAACTAACTTCATGCTTGATGATGATGAGTGCTGTTGTTGTGCTAATCTTGCTGTCATTAACGGCTATTAACATTAATATTTTATTGACACAATGTATCACTGTCATAAAGACGCCAGGCAAAGATATGTTAACCACATGGGACTTGAGGTCCTGATCTACTCATGAAGAAAGCAATAAAAGAGATCGGCCACCAGATGGCAGTATGCAGTAGAATTACAAATTAACAAAAACAGGTCAAATGGCTCCCACAATATACATAATAGTATACAGTAATTGATATTGAACAGTCATTCAATGATACATTTTCTTTGTTTTTATTTATTTTACATCAACTCATGTGGATTCAGATTCCCCAGGTATATCACATCAACTTTCTCCTTTAATAATATTTGTGCAATTTCATTTACTAAAAAAATTAAATATTGTGCCTTATTTGTTAATTAAAAGCTTTATTGATTATAAAGTATGCGTAATGGATAAGACATTTCCCTTTCATGTCAATGGCCACTGATTCAAGGCTCACTATGGAAATGAAAGAGATTAATAAAACTGTCACACTAAATTGAGGGATAAATATTTTCTGCATTAATGAAATTATAAATCTTACTGCTTTTATGTCAGTTTTTCATGTGAATTTTTCCTTATTTTATGAAAATAAGAAATAAAATGTCTGACGACATTAGCATTTTTTCTCTTTGTGGTGACCTTTGCTAGATACCTGGAGCTATGACTTTACCAATCAGTTACCATGATCTGACAGAAAAACAGCAGGAGGGCACTTGAGAATTTGGGAAAGTTCTTTTTCATTCATTCAAAATGTAATATTTACTAGGTGTGTATTATTTAATGCCTGAAGGCCTGTGATCAGCTGTTTTGTTGATAATAATAACAAATAAACATTCCTATGGTGCAAAAATATGCTTGTGCAGAATTCCATTAATTTGCAGATGGTTGCAGAATTTAACTTTTCTCCAAATACAACCTTATACTGTATGTTCTATTAATGTGTGCGTCTCAGTCATATTGTGTCAACATCGCATTCAGACTCAACTCTTGTCAAATTCCTTTTGAGAAGACCTTTTGGGAAGACCAGAAATAATCAGGTACTGAATTTACAGAAGTGTGGAAAGCCTTTATGAAAATATTCGCAGTAGCTACATCGATCCCCCTGTGTGTGAAATACTCAAATAATTAATGAACTCTGTCTCAACTATTCTTAAAAATGCTTTGGGTGGCAAACCTTTTGGGGTCATTTCTTTTCTTTTTTTTTTGGCAAAGCTTTTAATAAGAAGTCCCCCCTAACCGTAATTTTTTGGTTTGTTTAGCCAGGAAAAGTGAAGAATATGTATGAGGCTCAGACTATCTCTCTATCCCACACTGCTACCCACAAAACTGATGCTACAATTCTGTAAATATGAGAAGCCCCCCCCCCCCCCCCCCCAATATATATATTTAATATGTGGCTGAAGGAATCCGGAAATATATTATTACATGGAGAGAAAATAAGATTCACAATGTGTCAAACAGAGCACTGTTTCCCCTCCCCCCTGTACATTTGTTGTTTGTGTGTAATTGTTTCCCGTTGTGAAAACACAGAGCTTTCTCTAATGGTGCGTGAAGCGCATAGACCTACATCAGTTCCCAGATGGTCCTTTCATCAGAGACACCGGGGATCCAGATCGGGACAGTGCTGCCTTCACGGTTACCACGGAGAAAGTCCATCTTAACAAGGCCCGAATTCAAGTGTGACCTGGTTCACTTCGTCGAAACAGCTAAAAAGCCAACAACTAATGCAGTGTCAGAATGCAAATGAAGAGAATACAATGTATGTCAGGATGCCTAGGCCGATATTATAATTTGTTTTATCATTATGAACACATGTTAAGCAAATTATTCAAGTGGAAATACACACAACGATACAATGTAATACCCAAAACCTAATCCGAGAAGAATGACCTATTGCAACCCTGCTCTATTGCTTTAATAATTGAATTTAATTTTAAATTGAAGCTAAATTTGCGTCTATTGCCCGTGGACAACATTGCCCGTGGACAACATGTAAATAATGCCAATTTCCAACAACAGTAAAGGCATCACCCCTTTCTTATGCTCACGAGGACATCTCCTCCCCCTGACCGTCACACCTCTACGGGAGTTCTGTTGGTCAGTTCAGTGTCACGACAAGTAAGTTGTAGCTGCAGAGCTGGTGGTGCCTTAACGCCTATCAGTCACGCTCCATGGTACGTTTATCTTCGAGAAGGACCGACGGTCGCCGCCTCCTTTCAACAGCGAGTGAAAGCGAGCGCGACAGCATTCATTCTGTTTGGCAGCCATGACTGAACGCTGCCCACTGTTGGCTAGAGCTTAGCTAGACAGTGCTAGCAAGTGCGAGCTAACGTCTGTTGACAGGACGGCGTTACGTCAGTCGGCTGTAGCTCACGATAGCATGTGGTTTACTAATCCTCCTAACAACACGCATGTGTCCCGTGGTGACGTTGCGGTGGAGCAACGATGACCTCTCACGGATGAAGGCCAACAACGGGGTGAAACACTTCCCCACCGTGTTTTTCTTGGGTTTTCAGAAACGCTAGCTACTGTGCGAAGTTATTTGCCAAAGCCTGACGCTGTTGCAGGTGACTGCTGCATTCATGTGTAGCACAATGGCCCCATCTGCTGTTGTAGTTTTGCTAGGATTAAATCAAATTCAAATAGTGAGGGAGAGCAAGGTGACCCCCTTCAGAGGAAGTTACCCTTCCCCTATATATTGATTTATTTGTACTGACTGTAAAGAGCCCCTTTTATTATTCTTACATAATGTGTCTTTGTGTAGCGTTCATTTTGTAATAGTATCCCCTATCATAAGTTTAAATTTCATTTTTTTTTATGTTACATGATTTTAGGATTGTTTTTATTTAAGATTTGGGGGGCAAACAGTAATAAATCTAAATATATGGAATGATTTAAAAACAGAAAAGCAAATGAAGTTATTTCATGTATTATCAGAGTTACTGTTTGTGCGTTGGATCAATTTAAATTCTTACATTTCCCTATGGCCTCTCTTTTTTTTTTGTAGTCAGAGTTACATTGACACTTTCACTAACTCTGACTTAATGTCATGTTTATTTGTTCAAACTGAACAACCAACTGTTGTCAGCTAATTTCCTGATGTCTTTCTTTGCTTATTTAAAAGGGCGTATTCTTCAAATGTGTGTTGAACAGAGAGGATGCATGCCGTATTGGTCGGATCTCGCCACCTCACTTAGATTTATGGTGACATTTGGTGTCTAAAAAGAGTGCTGCAGTGGGACATGTCAGTGGCATGACCCGTACAACAACTGTAAATAGATGCACCGGGCACCGGAGCAAACAGCCCGTGTGACCGAATCAAACGTGCGCACAAGTTCTAAGAGGGCGAGATGAGCAGACCCTAATTCTCGTTGTTTTTCATCTCTCTGTGCAGCATGAACGTGGCACGACAAGTCCTGAATCGCTCCAAGCTTGCATGTCATTCAGCCAGCGTAAACGGCAGGAGAAGGTTCTGCACTTCACAGGTAAGCCCACTTTGAAGCTCTTTCCATGTAGCTGTGTGGTTGGTGATGAACTAACTGGCGGGACTTATCGTACATTTGACATTGTTAAAAGAAAGCTTCAAGTGCTTGGTTACTGCTACTCTTACTTTAAAAGCTCAGCTTATTAACACCAGCGGAGCAAGGGCATAGAGTTGTCGCTAAATGGCTGGATGATGCATTCAAATTATGCACTGACATGGTCAGTTAAAGCAAAACACTGACCAAAGTCCTGGTATGTTAGTGTACGGCAGCAGAGTGAGCGGTTGATGATTATTTTACTTCTCTCTCACAGCTTGTGGGACAGGCGAGTAAGTGATAGTAGTTGGGATTGTAAAATGCTCCGGTTTGTGTTGCAGCATATGATGACTTCCCGGCACATGCACTCCAAAAGAATCGAAGGACTGGACAAGAATGTCTGGTGAGTTAAAACATTCCCCTCTTTGTATGGCACAGTTTGAGGAGTTCTGTTCACAGACCCCTCTTGATCAGGTGTCCATTTTACAGCGTACTGTTGTGACATGAGAGCCAGCCAGATCACTGATGTTAGACACGAGCAAAGCAAGTCTGATTGATACATGTCATTTAAACACATTTAAAGGAAATGGGAGCAGTTTTTACCGAATGATTGACGTATTTGTATTACTTATTCTATTTTTGACACTGTCTCTTTCATGAAAGTGTATTAATGTACTGTAATGCAAGGAAAACACACACGCATATTCTAGGCTGTGCTTGTAACAGAAGATATACAGTCAGTTAATGTTGATATCAAAGCATAACAATAGGGGTTTGGGTGAAAAACTGCTGTTTAAAATATTTTTTGTGGCGTTTTTGTACTACAAATTTGTTCTTTAGTCAAACGCATTGTCTTGTTTTGTTTAAATCTCTCGTCCTGTCAAGTAATTGCTTGATTTATTTTCAATTCAGGGTGGCATTTACTTCATTGGCAGCCGACCCGTCTGTTGTTAACCTGGGCCAAGGCTTTCCAGACATCCCTCCACCTTCGTACGTCAAGGAGGCACTAGCACAGGCTGCATCCGAGGACAGGATGAACCAGTACACCAGGGGCTTTGTAAGACCAATGAACAATACCTGACATGTATTTTTACTCAACTGCCAGCTAGAACTCTCATCGTGTATGAAAGCTGCAGTTTGTAAGTGTTGAGATGGGAGCAACCACATGAAATGAAAATTGCCATTATGACATAATATTCACTGACACATTTGCTACTGTCAGCGTTCCCCTGTTAACTGTATCTCGTTTTTATGACTTTTTGCCTTCTGTTGATTTGCAAGGGTCATCCGTCCTTGGTGAAGGCCCTTTCTCAGGTTTATGGGAAGGTCTACGAGCGTCAGATTGACCCCCTCAAAGAAATCCTGGTCACAGTGGGAGGATATGGTTCCCTATTCAGCACCATGCAAGGACTGGTGGAAGATGGAGACGAGGTACGGACTTCTCTCTCTCTCTCTCTCTCTCTCTCTCTCTCTCTCTCTCTCTCTCTCTCTCTCTCTCTCTCTCTCTCTCTCTCTCTCTCTCTCTCTCTCTCTGGGTCATACATAGGTGTTTATATCCACTGATGTATAAACGTGCTCCCAGTCTTTACAGTGTATTTATTGAGTAATGTCTCTCTCTCTCTCTTTTCAGGTCATCATAATAGAACCGTTCTTCGACTGCTATGTACCGATGGTGCGAATGGCAGGGGCCAAGCCTGTGTTGATACCGCTACGTCTCGTAAGTTACACCGACAGCTGCGGATGTTTTTGGCGTTCATGTGCCACAAGTGTACAGTTTCTACTCAACCCGCGGCACGTCTTTAGTAGTTCAGTGGATTTCAGGAGCCGTGACGGCAATTGTCTTTTGGAATATTTCAGAAGTCTGGAAAGAAGACGGTCACAAGTGCCGACTGGTTTCTGGACCCGGATGAGCTTTCCAGTAAATTCAGCTCTAAGACAAAGGCCATCATCATCAACACCCCCAACAATCCTATCGGGAAGGTAAGTGTGCATCGCGGTCGCCACTCGCTAAAGGTCCTGGAGGCATAAACGCCTGTGCTGACTTTCACGCGACGGGAAGAACCAGTGTGTTCAGTCAGTCCTGTCCTCTTCCTGCAGGTGTTCACCAGAGACGAGCTGCAGATGATCGCTGACCTCTGTATTAAACACGACACTCTGTGCTTCAGTGATGAGGTTTACGAGTGGCTCGTCTACCGGGGACACCAACACATCAAAATAGGTACACTCAACACACCCGTTAGACGAAGAAGTCAATCAGAGCCGATCGCCCTCATCGTGTGTGTGTGTGTGTGTGTGTGTGTGTGTGTGTGTGTGTGTGTGTGTGTGTGTGTGTGTGTGTGTGTGTGTGTGTGTGTGTGTGTGTGTGTGTGTGTGTGTGTGTGTGTGTGTGTGTGTGTTTTGCTGCGACTACTTGCAGGGCTAGTTGGCGAGTTACTGGGGCTGGCAAGCTAACTGGTCACATGCTAGCCAGCCATTAGCATGCTGGCTCTATCCGGTTACAATATCCCACCGAGGTAGAGGGCGGCTTGTTAACTGCAAAAACAGTCAGCACAGTCGCTAACCAGAGTTAATAAAGTTAATCGGCCGCAGTCCCGTGATTGACTGCAAATAGTGTTTGTGGACTCAACACATGCATTGACTTTGCTTCTTGGAGCCCATTCTCTGTGTTTCCGTTGCACACAAAAAAAGATTTAATTATGAAATTTCACGGTTATGAATACTGGTTTGATTGCGGCCTTACATTGTCTCATCCTACCCTGAGGAGCGGCTCAAGCATTTACTTTGTACGGCACGGCTCTACAGAAAACATTGTTGGCGTCCAATTATGTTGCTGAAAAAAGGAAGAAATTGCTGTTACTCAGTTCCAATTCTATGAATGTTTGATGTTTGTTTCCTGTCTCTTAAGCCACTCTGCCCGGAATGTGGGACAGAACAATCACAATCGGCAGTGCGGGGAAAACATTTAGCGTAACCGGGTGGAAGGTAAGAAACCTGTTGACTCGGAATGCGGTTTCTAAAATACAACAATTCAGGTTCTTGCCCATCATGTCGCTGAAATTCTTGTCTCCTAGCTCGGTTGGTCTGTAGGACCGGAGCACTTGATGAAGCACCTTCAGACGGTCATGCAGAATACTCTGTACACCTGCGCGACACCTTTACAGGCAGGTTTGCAAAAGCTCCTCCTTGAAATCCAAAGCATAATTTAATCCGATTATTTTTTTTTATATATATATTTCTTTAGCCTGAAGCTTCCAGCTGTCTGTTTCTCTCCTCAGGAGGCTGTGGCACACGGCTTGCTGCATAACTTTGAGCTGATGGGTCAGCCGGAGTGCTACTTCTCCTCGCTGGCTGAAGAACTCGAGGGCAAGAGGGACCGCATGGCTGCCATCCTGGAGGAGGCAGGCATGTCTCCTGTCATTCCGGAAGGAGGCTACTTCATGCTGGTGGACGTCACGCCTCTCAGTGAGTTTCCGAACATCGAAGCCGACATCACCGGCGCTTCTGCAGCGCTGCTGCTTAACTCGTTCGGACGTGTCCGGCTCGGTAGCTCATTTCCGCTGCAATTTAGTTACGCTAACAATTTTTTTGTTTTGTTTTTGATTTCATGCTGACGTTAAAGTGCCAACACGGAAAATGAACTGAACAGGTGACGCAAGAATCTTTATTGCAATGGAAGCTTGAGCTCACAGAGGGGAGAAGTAACCTCTCCAAGCTGCTGTTTTGATGGGAGAACTGCCAGATTTGTGAAGCATAGCAGATCACTTCATGCAGAAGCCGTCCCTCTGCAGTTGCGTACAAAGGTTTTTTTATTAATTAATTATTTAAGTTTATTTGCGCCTAAATGCCTGTGTGCATCACATTTAGGAGTTAAAAGCGTCAGTGTTACTGTTACATTGACACTTTCACTAACTCTGACTTAATGTCATGTTTATTTGTTCAAACTGAACTAATGCGTCAACCAACTGTTGTCAGCCTATTTCCTGATGTCTTTCTTTGCTTATTTAAAAGGGCGTATTCTTCAAATGTGCGTTGAACAGAGGACGCATGCCGTATTGGTCTGATCTCGCCACCACACTTAGTTATGGTGACATTTGGTGTCTAAAAAGAGTGCTGCAGTGGGACATGTCAGTGGCATGACCCTTATAACAACTGTAAATAGATGCACGTGTGGCACCGGGCGCCGGAGCAAACGGCCCGTGTGACCAAATCGTGTATTTTCAATACGCGCTGTACCACGTGGCTGACAGTAGTTGCAAGTAAAAACTCAATGATTGGAAATTCATAATACTTAAAACTCAAATTTAGCCAGAGGAAACTGCTACTGGCACTCACAAATATTGAGAAAATAAATACAATAGCTTTTAACTTAATTCAGAACTAATACTTTTTTATTTTTTTCCAGAGGGATGACGACGGGGCAAATCTTTTGTGCTTCGATAAACTCTTTCTATTCATACAAATGACTACCAGCAATGTTTGTCACATTGCTTTACGGCAATGGCCATTTTGACACAGCTTGAAACGTCCTTAAATCCTGGTATTTTATGGACTTGCTAGCGGATCGCTAGCCACCGTACGCTACCGGGTGTTCATCTCTGCTCCGTGTTGATTGTAGATCAGGACCTGTCGCATATGGTCGAAGACGAGGCCTACGACTACAAGTTTGTGAAGTGGATGATTAAAGAAAAGGTAAATGACTTGAGTTCATTCATTTAGCGCCCCACAATATGCAAAACTTCTGAAGTGTTGTTCTTAAGTGTTCTTCTTAATAATAATAATATTCTCTGTAGAAACTAGCAGCCATTCCAGTCACAGCGTTTGTTGGAGAGGAATCCAAGAAGCAGTTTGAGAAATACATTCGCCTTTGCTTCATTAAGGTAAATACAAAAAAACTGCCTGTTGCGAACCAAAAGAAACACAAGCTCTTCCAAAAGTATTATGTTGGACAAGCTGCACTTTTTTTTTTTATTCACATAAACAAAAATGTTCATAACCGTCCGTCTTTCTCTTAACAGCAAGATAGTACTCTCGATGCAGCGGGGGCCATCTTGAAAAACTGGAGGAAGATGTAATGGGACACGGTGTCTCAGGGAGGAGGAGGAAGACCTCTGGTCCAACTGAGCAAAATGGGATTTAACTGTAATATTGCACACTTGAAGTTGGTAAAATACCAATAGTGAAACAGTTACCAGCATAAAGCCTCTCCATATTTTCACCTTTTTAAATGATCCTTGAATATTTGCACAGGGGTTTAACATCACGCACACGTAGGTAAGCAAAGGACCGCTTCAACTGAACCTTTTGTTTTCCAGCAACACTAACCCTGACACGGGTCCTCGGGGTCGTGAGAGCTGCTTGTGGGCAAGGTGTTCATTAAAGGAAATGTTTTCTACTAGTGGGGAGTGTCGAGCCTCTCTGTCAATCTTTAGACGTTTTGGAAGTCGGATGGGACCCGCTGCTTGGACTTTGCCCATGTGCTCACGTTTGGCTTCCATTAGTCTGCAGAAAACCTCCATTGTAGAAGAAAATCATAAATTACACCGATGTTTGTTAAGAAAGTGTTTTTTATTTCATTATTAGAATCAGTGTAATTACTAAATGTATCGACTCAACTTGTTTTCCAAGTAATGTTGTTTTTCTCACCCACTAACTGAAGTATTGTGTGTTTTGTTGTTACATTGACGCCAGTGCCACAATAAAGAAGTGTTGTGACCCAAAGCATTAAACACGACATGTGATTTAGTTAAGACACTTAATGCTTGAACATTAAAGGCTTGCCTTCCACGTTGTCATAGTAGTTCTAGTGACTTGTGTCGGCTCGTGTCATAGACTACGGCGTGCAGTATACACAGAGTTATGGCTTACTTTTAGCTCAGCTCAGCAACATGGCTAAATATATTATATTATTTACATTGTACGTCACAATAATGTCTCGGGAAGGGAAGGGTATTTCCAATCGGAGCAATGTTTTTGATGGATGAACGTTTTAAAAATGATAGTCGCCATCTCGAAAGTAGTAATTAGTATATTCGTTTTCACCCATTCAGAAAACTTCAACCCCGGGAACGCGGTCGACTTCGGACTCTCAAAAGCTCCAGCAGAGACAACAGGTGAACCTCGGAGTCAAACCTCTCGCACGGCGACGCATTTATTACCCGCACTGTGGTCCGTCTTCGCTGTGGAGTTCTACCTGTTGAGCTGGAAGGTCTGCACTTACTAAAACTTCCAATTTACAGAGTTACCGTGTCACGTGTTTTACTTTCGCAGGTATGGGCCCATTATTATACACACAGCTCATCAGTGGTGTGAAAACACTTCTGATTTCAATACGCTAAAGCCACCAGAGGTCATGCCTTCAGTTAACAGCAGCGCTGTATGTGAAGGATACAAACGTTAGCACGAAGCTCTCCAGGGACTGGTCTCTGGAGACTGACGGACACACAAGGTGTTACATCTGCTCGGGGAGCAGCTGGGCCGCGGACACAGAGGCATGATGGGAAACACCTGGTTCTCTTTCAATCCAGGGTTTAGATGTCGCATCAGAAATGAAACATTTTAAAATATTTTCTTTTGTGTGTGTGTGTGTAGTTGGAGCCCTTTTGATTTCATTTGTCGGATAGTTCAAGTGTACAAAATTAATATTTGTTATTTATTTGTAGATGTGATGTCTGGAGTGGCCTCGACAGATGTGGTGCCGCTTGGCCAACAGGTGATGCTGTAGCAACATCACCTATAACTGTAAACCAAAGCATCTCTGTCTGCCTCTCGCATATCTCCAGAATTATCTACTTCATACTTCAATGTTATTGAACTTTGAGTAGAATCCGTTTGTCATAATGTGATCATATTGTTTAATGGTGTTGTTAAAATTAGTGACAGGTTTTTTCAATGGCGATATTTGGAGAACAGGGTGGCCAATATATAATGCAGATATCATGGTTTTTTTCTCTTCTTTTTGGGGGGGGTTTTATTTGATCAAATATAACAGTTCAATAAATTTAACAACATTTCTGAACTTAAATGAACATTTATTCAACACTGTTATTTTCTTCAGTAGATCTGCACTCTATATCCGGTGCACTTATGTCAAATGAAAAATATGGAGCCACTAAATAATATCTACAGGTAATCAAAACAGCTAAACTTCGTAAACAAAACAAATAAAAACGTCAACATACATCTCCGCTCCGTAGGTAGCAATAAAAGGTTTTTGTGCCCTTAACAGCGTTTGTCGGCAGATAGCAGCAGCTCCTTGTTTCTGCACGAAAATGTGTAAACTTGCGTAAACAAAACATATTGAAACAATGCTCTTTTCCATTATACTAAACACTTGCGTTTTAATATACCATTCTTCAAGAAGAGAACAATTTCGTCCTCGTGAGCGCAGACGTGGGCTGATGCCGATTCTCTCAAAATGGATGGGGTTGCCTTTCCGATGTCACTGACTAAATGGAGAAAATCAGCATGTTAATCAGCACAAGCCTTTCCACCCCGCGGTTCTGTTGACTTAAATCACTTTAATTAATAAATCCTGTCATATCTGCCATGCGCTCTGCGGTGCTCACGCCTGTACTTTGTCAGTAGGGAGAATAAATAAAAGTGTCATTAACGCATGTGCATTGTGCCGTGCACACAGCGAGCATACTGTAGCACTCTGCTGTTTCCAAACACTGACACGAGGTACGTGTTGTGTACATGAAGGAATGGAAATGTGACCTGTACTTGTAAAGCACTTTTCTAGTCTTCCGACCACTCAAAGCACTTTAACACGACATGACATCATTCACCCATCCACACCCATTCATACTCTGATGACAGGGGCTAAGGTGCCACCTGCCCATCAGGAGGAGCTAACATTCACACACATTCACACACATTCACACACCGTAGGCACGGCTACGGGAGCCATTTGGGGTTAAGTGTCTTGCCCAGGGACACATCCACATGGCTGGCACTTTGACTTGTCAAAGCCAGAAATACACACAGAAATACACACAGGTGCAATTAATAATATAAACGATGGCTCCCACTCTATTTAACGCCCTCGGCAGAGGACCAGCATGCAAAGCACCAGGGGGCTCGAAACTGACTCCCCCGAATGGAATGCGGCCATCATTAAATGAATCAATTACACCTGTGTTTGTCTTGCTTCGACTTGTCATTATCTCTACTTAAAGAAAGGGATATCCATATACTGTATGTAACGTCTGAAAGTTCTTTGTCATCAGAGCCAATCTTGGATGTGTTATTTGTCACTCAGACCACTTGAGGGAGACAAAGTACATCGCACCGTAATATAATGTTTAATGTGGTATTTAGTATTTGTCTTCCCGTTTTACAACACTGAAACAAAACCCAACTCAATTTGTGTTTAATAGTTATTTATTAAATTTTAGTTTTCGTGTCCTACTCAAACATGGCTGCTGCTTTAGTAGAGTGAAAATATGGAAGCATGGGCAGATTAACAGAACAAAAACGTACTATGAATATGAGAATACAAAAAGCAAAAAAGAATTATGCAAAAAAAACTCCATAGAGATTTTAGTTAATTCATACATACCAACGTGAGCCACCTTAATGTAAAAGCTACGACTTAACTTCAAATACTCAACTTCTGGCCAGACTTTGTTGTGAGTGTTACGCTGTCATCGTTCAGGGTTGCAGTGGTAACAACATGCTGCAAATCAGAACATGTGCTACCCAATGGGTTATTCCCACTGCTTATGTATAAAGGAAATACTTATTGTATCTACCTGTACTCCCTTTGATCTTATATCCAAATCACAAGCACATATGTATCCAAGGAAAAAAGGCTGCGCGTTCACACACACACACACACACACACACAGAGACACACACAGAGACACACACAGAGACACACGCGTCACCCCTAAGCCACACACGTTTGGATTTATCAAATACTGTATATTCATCGTCATAATGCAATAAGCAAAATGTCCAAATTAACCTAAAAATCTGAAACAACCCGCTGAGCCTTGTTCAGAAGTGGAAGAAGCACTCCGTGTCTGTAGATAAACGTGACTCGTGTCGTCGGCTGCAAATACGAGAGCAGGTCTGACCAGTTCAATGTTTTGATTTCACTGAACTCAAATCAAAGTGAGTTATTGGAAGCAATTTTCACAATTTCGAAAATGGCTCAAAGTACCTCGGACCAGGGGATCAAATTAAAGTCGTCCAGCCAGCTGCTGTCCTTCTATAACCATGAGCCTGTGGACACAGTGCAGGTAAATAGTAAGGAGTCTGAGGACTGTATATGTAGAGGAAACCGATCCTTTGTCCCAGCAGACAGGTGTAATTCTCTTCTGATGCTTATTCATGCATCTGCATAAACCCGACGCCCAGTTACCATGACATCATGAGCCTACATGAATTCAGGGTTTCACACGGTCATGATGTGTAGATGTTAATGTAGGAGGTTGGATGGGGGGGACATCAACGCCCCCCTCCCTTTCTCGCCTGTGGCTTTTCCGAGGCCTCAATTTAAAAAAAGATGATGCTCCCTTCTCCAGCTTAAACCTCCACTGTCGACTGAGTGCTGCAAAGAGCTTTCTGTAGTTCGGCACCTGTTTTTGCCAAATTCAAAGAGCATGCAAAGACGTCGTCACGCTTCACACACGGGGGTGGGGGGCAGGGCATCACCTATCCGAGCACCATCGCGCAACAAGGGCCTTCCTGAGTTCTGAGTTTAAAGCAAATGTGCTTCATTCAAACGGACACCTGGCAGCTAATGTTGAAAGCATTTCATTTCATGCATTCGTCCAGTCATCACACGACGCTCGTGAAAGTGCCTCTATTTCTAAACTGTGTTTAGTGAGACTTAATCTGCTTGTGTTTCATTTTATAATATGGTCTCCTTTCTTTTTTTTCTTCTTCTTCTTCTTCTTCTTTCTGCCTTGGAGTCGTCACACAGTCTGCCTTCGCCTTTGCTCAGCTTCAGTTTTACATACCGGTGTCATTAGCAATAGCTCACACGCTACATGTGCCACGTCGAGGGACTTCTTCCTGTACAGGAGCATCCAGCCCCGACAGCGTGTTCTGCTGCGTGCCTGTCGTTTTAGTGTGACAGCGTAAACGGGTGCTGGGAACACAACAACTGCGGTCGGAAAAATCTGAATAGGATTATTGTGCGGGGCGCTGTCATCAGACATATGTAGTGTGCGGTTACCGGATCCCTGGTGGATTAGATGTCTGTCTGCATAATACCGTCATAATTTATGTTAATTATGAATATTGTGCCAATAATCCACTGTCACGATCCTGTTACGGAGGAGGATTGAGGTTATTGTTGCCCTTAAAATGAGACCAGCTGTCTGTGTTATCTTATGTTACCTCTAGGTGGCCACAGATCACATTGTGTACACGAGGAGGAGGAGGAGAACGCCGCCGAGCGTCGTGTCCTCCTTCCTGCAAACCAAACTTTACCGAGAAGCTCTGACGCAGAGGGGGGTCGTGCTATTGTTACACAACTTTCCTTTTTTTTTTTTTTTTTGTTGGTCGTAGTCATTTAATGCATTCACTCCTTCCAGTTGAGAGACTCGCAAGGGACGGATAAAAAAACCCAACAACGGTCATAATCAAAGCAGCAGAGGACGAGACTTTCTCACTTCCAGTCTCCAGGAGCTGCATCAAGCCTAGATCCTACATGTCCCATGATGCAAGTCGTCTGTCATTGCACCGTCACCGCCTCACCCGCACTTTTCCAAAAATCCCATAACTCCAGTTACGGCTTTTTTTGTCGAACAATGTGAGGCCTCAGGCTAGAGCTGAGGTCGCCGTGACGATATCACTATGACATCATCAGTGTCCTTTTCTCAAACTTTGGAAATCTCCTATCAGAGCCACAGAAAACATAAATAAATAAGCCACTGTCCTCGCAGGCCAGTGGCACTCTGGTGTGACTGGAATTGGGGGCCTGCAGTAGCGGGAGTCGTTCTTTAGGTCAAGGAAACAGAAGCTGTTGTTTAAAGCAGCACGTTAAAGAGACAAGTGTTTGCCATTAATTAAAACCCACAGTGTCGACGTCACAGTAGAATTTAATTTACAGCGGAAAGTCAAATTGGCTCAAGGGCTCGGAGATGGATCAAGTACTGATCATCATGAGCGATAAACAATCTCAAAAACATTTATATTAGACTAATTCCGCGGCATTTCACGACGCGTTATCCATTGTGACCGAGACATAAATATCTGTGAGGATTTGCACCCCGCCCCCCACTCCCCCCCACCCCCCCAAACGATGTCGGCTCCCACACAGGCCATATGGCAGTGTGTGCCCGGCTCTCGCTGCCAGCCCTTGCTCTCTGCACACGGGCTAACAGCTTGGTGGACACATAATTAATTTGCTCAGGCGTCTGCCATTTATTTCCCAACCTACATTTTGTTAATTGGACAGAGGAGGTTAAAATCAAATGAGTGTCTCCGGGTACGTCGAGGCCACTAATTGTGCTGGATTTACAAGATAGTGGTGGCTTTCGGGAACGCAGAGACAAGGGGGGAGATGGGGTGGGGGGGGGGTGGGTGGGGGGTAACGTGGGAGGTTGTTGGGGAGGAACGGAGCGAAAACATCATGTGTTTTGACGAATGTTTTCGGTTGCAGAGGACAAGAGACGCCGGCGATCATAGATGGAAATATAAATATTTCATCATTTGGAAAAGATGCAAACGGCAGACTGCCCAAAAGGAAAGATCCTTCTTAGATGGGGATGTGTTCCTTTAATGTGTCATGTCTGTTGTCCTGTGTTGTTTACAGCATAATGGAACCTGAGCCCCCCACCCCCACCCCTTTTTTTCTTCTCTGTTGCGTCATCTAACCGTGCTGCTATTTAATTTACCAAGCAACAGCAGCATAAATCTAGATGATGCCTGTTTTCTTTTTTTTTTTTTGGTATTGTGTAAACATCAGAAGATGAAAGTTGTTATCTAAATGATCGGAGAGATGGAAAATGAGTATAAACAGAAACCGTTAATTAGAAAATCCTGAATAGGTCTCTCATTGTGTTACGCTTTTATTTAATACAGTTCCTTTTCGACAACTGAACAATTACAAATGAGAAGTGTACTCGGTGAGCACACGAGGAGCTGAGGAGCGTTCAGGAATGTTACATAAAATGGTATCGCACTCGCTTTTTATTTTTTTATTCAAAACATTTTCTTCATGTCATGGAACTAAACTTCTGTCTGAGCCATTTCAATTTTTTTTTGGGGGGGGGCGGGGTGTTATGGGGGACGGCGCTCGAGGGGTTAACGACAATACAAACCATTGCACTCGTTCCACCTTTCCCAGGGCTGATCCAGCCAGCCGCGCCTGCAGCAGCTGTGTGGAGGCGTTCGCACCGTGCTGCCCCTCGAGCCGAGCAAAACAGGCCACGTTGTCCACGGCGGCGGCAATCCCTGCTGTTGTTAATCACCTGCCCCCCCTTTTCTCCGGTTCTTTCTCCCTCTCTTTCCCCTGCACTGATTTGCAAGCGCAGATTAATCAGAGCATGGGGGCCTTGATGAAATTTTGCTGTTATTGTTCCCAATTTTAGCAACATCTTTTATTGTCTTCATCATTCATTTACAGGAGGGAGACGGGGGGGAGGAGGAGGAGGAGGAGGAGGAGGAGGAGGAGAAGGAGGAGGAGGAGGAAGGGGGGGGGGGGGCTGTGTCAATTATGCAAATGATGTTGCACACTTTTGCAGATTACTTCATTCGGTTGCCATTGTTTTGCGGGAATTTAATTATTAAATATTATTATGCTCACGTTTCCTTCAATTTTGCGGCGCTTTGTTTCAATTTTGCTCTCTCCTCCAGCTGCTCGTCCCCCTGCTCCGAGCCAGAATCAAAGCAGTCGAGCACGCCGAGGCCAAACAAACTCCCCTCCGTTTAATGATTTTGAAGTTCCCACCTCGCTCTCATCTGTGGGCTCAGACCCGTGATTGGAAAGACGGCGGACCACATTCGGTTTAATGACTGGGAATTGAATTCAAGTTTATTCAAAATTGACATTCAATTATGTAGCACCTAATGATATTTTAATCTCTTTTCTTTAATTCCCAGGAATTGGCTTTTCAAAGGCTTTTTTGTCTGGCAGCAACACAGACGGGCTGAATAAAGAATACAGATTGGTATTAGATCCTGGCGATGATAGGGAAATTAAAGCTTTTATAGTTCACACGTTCAGAGGAAAGCCGGCGTTCCCTTATTGGACATTTCAATCCCAGTTTTCTTGAAGCCATCGCTGCCATCTCTCCTCTGACACGATAAGTTGGGATAAGTTAAATATTGCAATACAATTTTTTAAGAAAGCATTTATCAATTTCAACCGACTCCTATTTGATACTGCTTCACTAGTTTCGGTTGTGGGGAATCTGTCGGGCGTAGATGGGCTGATTAGGATTTGATCGTGCTGATTGATCCTATGAGGTTTTTTTTTTATGATTTGCCATGTCATAGCTATTTTACAAAATATTAAGGTATGTACCACAGTATTATGTGTATGGAAAAGTAAAAATGATTGCAAAATCGGCATGGGAAATGGGACTAGAGATCATAACTGACAAGCTGTCCACACGAAGGGCAGCCCAACACGACCATATGCACGAGGTCAGCAGCTATTGGGGATTCACAGAAGATTCATCTGAAACTAGTTTGGTAATTTGAGTAATTGTCCAATGCTATCATATGATAATTGTTTTGTGTGATAGTAAATTGAATATGTTTCGGTTTTGGAGTGTTTGACAAAACGAGTCATTTGTAGATTGGTACGTTGGTCTTCAGGAAAGTTTAACGGGTATTTTTTGACTATTGCATAAAGTTTTACGGACCAGACGAATATCTGAATTGTCCAGAAAATGCTTGGCAGAAGTAATTACAATAATCATAAACTGCTGCGCTGAAGCTCACCCGCTGGTGAAGACCAAACAAATCGTGTTTGACTTCAGCGTAAGATGAACTTTTGAGAGAAACTCTAAAGTGATCACATGGTTGATCACATGTATGCTACTCGCAAGAATAGCCAATCAGAGACAAGGGTTTGCCCTACATCTGCCATATTGCTCAAGAAAAAATGAATCGGTAAGATGTTTTGTAATTAGAAAATAAAAAATAAATAAATAAAAATTGTATTTGTTTGAAATCCATAACGTCTCCAGATTCACATCACATACTGTATTTAATACGTTTAGGAATAGGGGTGAAAAAATAGGGAATTGTCTGAAATTAAAATTAAAATGCAAACAAACTATTTTAGTACCACTTTGGCGAGTGCAGACCATAAAGATTAATGTTAAGTAATGACAAACAAAATCAGTGCCAGCGTTATTCATGTCTAGCATGATAAAAGTAACCAATTATGTTTTCAGCATATTGCTTCAGCTTACATATTATCATAATGACAGTGGTGTCACTCATCTCTGTCTCTGCACTGCTGTCCTCCAGGGTCCATATGCTTAACCAACTTAAAGAGCCAGTGTTTTAGGATTTAGGGGGATTTATTGTCAGAAATGGAATATAATATCCATAACTATTGTATCGTGTATTATGACCTGAAACTAAGAACCCCTTGTGGGTTTGTCATATCCAAGTAGGAAGCAGACTCCTCTCCACGTAGTCCGCCATGTTGCACTGCCATGTGTCTACAGCAGCCCAGAAGGGACAAACCCAACACTGGCTCTCGAGAGGGCCTTCATGTTTTTACACTGAAAGGGCCGCTCGACTTCAGGGTCACGAAGGCTCCCGAAGGGTCAACGTCTGTTTACGTTCATCTTCCACTTAAGTCCAAACTTACATTTTTAGTAGTTTGATAAATACCGGTCCTGCACTTAGATGTTGCTGCTTTTGCCTCCTGCAGCATCACCACTGGCCCTGTCGGAGAACTATGACCACTGTTGATCTCATGCACGTGGCTTTCCTCACTACAGGTCGCTGGTGGAATTATACACCAACTGCACCAATTTTAAAAAGGGACAGGACGGGGGTCACGGGAGAGCCTCGCGAACAGTCTTGTGAGGGAGGAGCGGCAGGTTCATCAAGGGTGTTGGGGGGAGAGGGGGAAGGGGGGGGGGGGGGCCTGGGCCTGAAAAACATAAACCCCCGAAGGAGCACTTTCCCGCTGATTACGCATTGACATTTCCCTGCCTTGTGGGATACTTCTATTTCTGACAGTTGGGTGTGTTCAGCGGCATGTCCGGCACCACTCGTCATGCTCGCCGTGGCTGTGGCTGGGAGGAACAGCTGTCTGTGTTAACGAGGCCATAGCCACGCAGGCCGGCGAGGCTGGCGGTGCTCGAGTGGACTGGAGCACCGCTCGGGCTACATATACGGCCCGGGGATACGCAAACAATGACTTAATGAGAATGCGTGGCCATTAGTGTAATTAACACAGCTCACGTCAAAGCACTGTCAGCTTTCAAGAGTTTCAGGAAAGGTCTCGCGTTGCACTGTAAAGGCTGGCATGCAATGACCAGAGCCCCCCCCCCCACCTACAACATTGACAGCACACCCTGTGCAAAGCATAAACATACTGAATAAAACGGAACATGAAAATACTATGACCCACAATCTGTGATTAAGACACCAGGCATAAATGTCGTTATCTACAACATTCAACTTGCATGTGATGATCTGTAATTGCGTCTTAATGTATTTGTTTTACTTTTCTTTTGTATTTCTTGCTGTAAGATGAGTCGTTTCACTCACAGATGCAGTTCATATCTAAAGGCTACATGAAATGTAATAACGTGTCATCTTTCCTGGCGTATTTCTACTTTTTTTTTACTGTAGATTATCTTTGTTTTCAGGACAAATCTGACCACAGGCTGTGAGACGAAAATAAAAGGAGACAAACACAAGTAAGGCCCGCTTTTTAATGGCCATTCCTGTGTCATATTAAAAGGTTGAAAGACGCATGTCAATTGTAACAATATACAGCCATTTACCGATACAGCATTAAGAATTGACGGACCTAAATAAAATGCCAGTGCAAGTGTCCCTCATCCCAGTCTGACCATGCTGGACCGCTTTCATCAGGTCTGACTCCAACCCGTTCTCATTACTAGTTTTAGACACCCGAAACCTGTATTCAAACTCAATCCAGATAATCTGACCAAAGTGGATCAGGTCCACCTCTTTTGGGGTCGCTTGTCCGATGAAGTCAGCGAGTCATGTTCCACTGGGTCAGAATTCGAAGGATTATATAGGAATTATGTAGGAAGAAAACAATTTTACAAACAAGATGGCGCTGACTCCAATTTATTTTAGGAGAGGATGTTTTTTTTAGTCACGCTAACAGGAGGACATTATTGCTTTTTTTTTTTTTTAAATGCCTCAACAGCTATTGGATTAACCTCCCGGGATTAATGTAATAATTTTTGTGATCCTCTGACTTTTCCTGCTGTGCTATCGTCAGGTCAAACCTTTCATTTGTCTCTTGTGAATATAAGTGCAGCTCCACAGACCCCTAGCATGTCTGTGGACGCGTGGTCCTGTTGCTTCCCTTACCTCCGTCTCAAACTGAAATTGTACCTTTTGTTTTTAAATGTGGGTGAAACTATCGCCTTGCTTCACTCCTTCAGTGGCAGCAACGCATATCACAGTGTTACGTCACTGTTGGGTGGAGTCAGAAGAGAGTTGGAACCGTTAACCAGTAGTAAAACAATGCCCTACTGCTTTAAAAAAAAAAAAAGTGGTCCATCGATCGTAAAAGCCGGTATCCACATGCAGAGGTCTCCACTCTCCTGTTGAGAAATGGGGAATCTGGATGAACAATATTCTTAAAGAAATTTGAGTGTGTTAAAATATTTAATTTTGGGGCTTTAACAAAATGCTGCATGCAATGACAACCTCGTTGGCATTGTTTTTTTTTTATGTACAAATTCTCAATTTAATTACAAGGCTTAGGTCTGCAGAGCCCTGAAGCCCCGCCCACCTCTGTTGCCCAGAGCGCAATCGCTTGTTTATTCCGTATATTGAAGTATATAAGAAAGTTGAATGTGTTGCATGTCCAGATTGCACCAACTTCGACACTGCAACGCGTCCATTTGGTCCCCAGCAATACATCCGCCATGTTCTAAGTAAATCAGATGAACGGTTCTCAAAATATATGCAAAGGAAATACACACACACACACACACACACACACACACACACACACACGCACACGCACACACACATAAATAGAGACAGAGGCAAGGCAAGGCAAGTTTATTTGTATAGCACATTTCAACAACAAGGCAATTCAAAGTACTTCACATAAAACCATTAAAAGCATCAAAACATAATGCAAAAGAAAAGAAGATTTAAAAACAATTAAGAACCTTCATTTAAACATTTGAAAACAGTCAGTAAAACATTAAAAAGCAAAAAAAAAATAGAATAAAAGTTGCGGTGCAGTTTAAGAAATAAAATACAGTAGTGAAATGCAGAAATTGATTAAGATCCTTGAATCTGGTTCAATTAAAGGCAACAGCAAAACAGAAGAGTCCTCAGAGTGAGATTCCTTGCTTTTTAGTTGAATAACACCCATATTTTTGGATGTTTTGCCCCCCCCTTAAAATAGAGGGCCTAATTGGTAGTCTTGAGGTCGGTGCTGTTGGACGTTAGACGTCACCGCTGTTTGTCGAGTCTGAGGTTTCGGTCGCTGAGGTCTTTTTTGTCGTGGTAATACTCTCCAATTGTGGGGTCAGAAATTTGTCTTAGACTATATTTGTAAAGAAAGGAAAAGCCGCTAACACGCTGTTGTTTTCCCTCGGGGCCAGCCAGCTTTCAAAGTGGCTCCACATCTGGAGAAACCGCATCTCTTGAGGTATTTGTGTCGCATTCTAATCTTAATTCCACAAGTGTGAAGCGACAGGCGGATGGGGAACATATTACAAAGGTGCCTCACTAGATTTAAAACCATGACATGACACATATGATGTGTACCACAGACTGTTGGGATACCAACACCTTGATTTCCCAACTGGACATTTATCTGAGCAGGTACGGAATAAACTAAGCATCTGGAACAACTGTGGAGAAGTGGGTTGTGCTGCAGATGGGATTTGAGGAGCTTACTTTCTCAAAAACGATCATAATGCTCTTCTTTGGTTTGTGACTTCCTCTAAAAAGGAGCAAGCTGCAAACTCTTCAGACAGAACGTTCAAGCTTTTGAGTTATTGAATGAATAGGCGTGGATGTTGCTTTGAGTCCATTACCTCCGTTATGCTAGTTTGGTTTGATGCTTGTGTTGATATGACTTAGCCAAAAATGATAACAAAAGGTATGTTATAATGTGGATAAAGGAAAAGATAGGGTATGCACACAGGCCTTATAGGCTGCTTTTGTCACTTTGTGCTGGAGCAGTGTTTTTTTGCAAGGAGGCAACATTATTAACCGTTAATCATGGAGTGAAGTTGTCAGCGGGGGTGGCTGCAGTTTTCATAATGGCCTAATTTCCAGCAATCGCAGACTAATTATCTGCGTTTGCAATCGTTGTGAATTGTCTTCGAGACTATGAGGGGACTTTTAATGTAGAGTTTATAGTCCAGGGGTGAGTTGTTTGGTTATGTGTTTGGAAAACACCATAGGGCATAACTGCCTCATAAAGCTGTGACATGACTACAGCATAATTAGGAAGGTAATTTCTTTATTAGAAATCCTGCTTTGTCCCACTGCTACAATCAGGCACTGTGTAGTTATGAAGTACAAATGAACACTTACAGCAGCTTGTGTGGAAGAAGTAATTATATATTTTCTGAATACAAAAAATATATGACAGCAGGCTACAGCAGGAACATAGTGGTTTGGACACCATGCTTGAATATGTCAATGCAGCAAGTAAGGGCTGTCAAAAATAAATAACGTTTGACTGTTTATTCTTAAAAAACACATAGGTTCAAACATAGTATTCCAAAAACTAGTCTGTTTTAAAAAGTACTATACTCACCCATCTTTTGAGTGGCTACGTCCCCAGCCTGGTCCGGAGCTCACAGCTGATATGTGCGTGGTTACGTAACGTAACGCCAACCGTTACACACTTTCACCGTGGCAGAGGTCCATCTCTCGTCTCACGGAACAGATACACTCTCATTAAATCAAATGTATCAATCCACACTGACCCCGTGAGACCCGCGGGCTTTTTATTTTAACACATTTAGTGAAGCCGAATCTGCATGGAGATCTGTTAAAAACACACAAATAACTTTCAACTTATGAACCGTATCTATACATTGATCAATAATCCCAGTCAGTCTGAGCTCGCCTGTTTCACTTCAGGCAGATCCCCCTTCTACGATATAAAATCAGTTAATTAATACGTGGGCCGACAAACACTGTTGATTTCTTCCCGTGGAGCCGTCACAAATTTGTGCTATGCCTGCCGTCAGACGGCCTGGTGGAGGTTAGCAAGCCGCATGTAGCTCAGTTCGAGATGACGGGGTCGGTGTGGATTAGATGACAGAACGCTCATCATTTTTGATCAATTCTTGATCTGCCTGTTTAACCTGCATCGGTCACAGCCGGGCGGCTTCATTTGGCTCCACCGACGAGAGGGTAATGTTGCGTTGCCGTAGTTGTATCGGGGCAGTTTTAAGAGTATGAGTACATGAGCACAGTGTTGGACTTGATGCACGGTACTGGTATCAGTATTGGTGCATACCTATTATTTTTGTGAGGGCCGCTATTGACGAGGCCAAACCCGTCACTTTGAACCTCAACTGTCAGCCAAACCTAATGTTTCCGCTTTTTTTTTTAGCCTTAACCTCGATCTCGTCTGAAATCCAAATTGAACCCCTAAAAGCAATGTTAAAATAGCTTCATGAAGAACTGAACTGACCACAGTTTCATCACCATCGATAAAAAAAAAAACAATTCTCTCCGAGGTCAAACGGGCCAACACACACCTTTTTATATGCACACCACTTGCAATGAATGGAGCAGCGTGTGCATGTCAACAATTGATGACTCCGCAGCACTCAAAGTGGTTGTATAGCGTTGTGTCTTTTTAATTAGTGTTGAATTATTGAGGCTTACACAGCCAGCCAGTGTTTGCTTTAGGTTGTGTGGGTGATTGAGCCACAAAGGGGGGGGGGGGGCGTCGGCGGCCTCAATTTTACTCATAGAGCTTTCTTTTTTTTTGCTTAGCCCCTGTAAGCCTTTCTTGTTCTTCCCACTTCACCTCTTCACTTTTCTAGCAAATGAGACATGAGTTTTGTGTTTTTAGGTTTTAGTTTTGTCGTTCATGCAAAGGGTGACGCGGTACGTTTAGTCTTGAAAATGTTCACGTGGCACCTACTGTATTTCACCTAATGTAATTAGCTGCCTGGAGAGGGTAGAACCGGTACACAGCGGTACGTTTCACACCTATAACCGGTGTTTTTGTCACCTTCTTTTTTTTTCCCGTGTTTATAACAATGGCTGGAATTCGTGAAAGGATGTAGATCCTATTTTGTACGACGGGACAAGAGTGGACTCGCCTGCACCGTTCACAGCCTTTTCTTCTTTCTCTATCTTTCACTTGCTTTATCTCTCTCTCTCCCCCCCCTCACATTCTTTCCTTCAGAGAAAAGAGGGCCACGCATTAATGAGTCAATGCGGAGCTGTATTATGTTTAATTAGGTAGTTTATATAATGAGGTGTTCATTTCTAATGGAGGGACATGCTGTGAGCAGCACATCTGCAAGAATAACTCAGGCAATCAGCAGCATGAGGACCCATGGAACTGCAAATGAGACTTACTTACTCAGAAATGAATTATGTCTCAGTGCCTTTCCCAAAGCCCATTAATTAAATCCACTGGCATCAAGGTCTTTTTCTTAATTTCATGTACCATTAGCATAATAAACACAATTTGAGTTAGCACAATGTGATCAGTTTAATGGATGCTATTTATTTTACTTTATTATTTAAAGCTCTGGTAATGGGGTGGGATGGGGGTGTGTGGAGGGGGGGGGACAGAAACATAAATATATCTCTATGGCTCCCTCCATGGGAAGAACTCCCATCGGGCCCTGGCGTCGACACAGATGCTCGTTTCAGAGGCTCCGCACATTTGGAGTGCTGCCGCTCGCCCTTATGAGTGTGCAGAGTGGAAAGGTGTTGCGTCGCTGTAATTTTAGGGCACCAGACTGCGGTTCAGTGTAAACTCGGGGGAGGGGAGGGTGGGGGCCTGGGTTTCACATTCATTAAAAGCGAGCCTGCGGTCTTGTATGTCACTATCTCCCTCTTCATAATCTTTGGTGTTGCGAGGTGTACAGTATACCAGACTAGTATTTTTTTGGATTTGGAGGCATTTATACACACACGCGGGTGTCCACAGCGGGCAGGAATCCACGGACCTTCATTAAAACAATACAAGGACTTAATGTATGGCAGTGAATTTGTTTTGACCTTAAAGCGGCACCCTAGAGGTGAGATATGATTAGCGTTATTGTCGAGGACAGGTACATCATTATCTCAATGTACCTCGACCATTGCCAAGTTCCACAGCCGTGCTCCATCCTCTGACTCGGGCACTAGCACAAGACATAATCTCTTCGCAGGAGCAGAAATGCACTTAATCACCTACTCAAGTTTCGGGGACTGGCCCCCGAGTGCTCTCTGTTTAGCAGAACTACGACAACTGCTCGGCAAAAATCTGCAAGCAATGTTTTAAGCTCCCCAAATTAATTGCCTAATGGATTAGGAGGTATGGAGTGTCCTACTTTGCTGGGATGGAGCAATAATTTAAATTGTGCCAGGTAAGGACAAGGAGAAGTTGTTTCAAGAGTATGTCTTTTTTTTTTTTCTTGAGGTAAAATACATCTTTTATTGCCCCAAATACTGTGACCCCCCCCCCCCTTCCACACCCTCATTGGTATTCAGGGGTTCATTAGACGGTCTAGTGCCTTGAAAAGAGAATACCTAGCAAGAGTTTGCTGTTACTTACGCACATGGCCATGCCACCTCGATAGCCACACATTGACTCGTTCACACTTTAAGCTACGAATTAGTGTCACATGCACACCAGAGACAATGCGGCTGAGTGTTGCGAGGACAACTTGGCGTGCAAAGATGCAAAGAAAGGATGGTATTTTAAAAATGGGGGTGGGGGGGGGGGCAGTCTTTAAAATAGACTCCCATTTTGGACAATCTAAGTGACCAAAAGTCAGCCCGTTACTTTGGCATACCTCATCGTAATGGACATTAAAGTGGGGTGATTGAAGGAGAACGGCTCCATGTGTCAAGTGTTGAGTGAAGAACACATGACACCAAAACCCATTAGTGTCCTCTGGAGAGACAATGCCCAGAACTCTCCCTCCTCCTCCTCTCCCTCCTCCTCCTCCTTCTCCTCCTCCTCCTCACTCCAGACTCAGGGTGCTGTTTCTGTCAAAAGACACTCTTTCTGCTGCAGATAAAAGGCCCCTACGATTAGCCCAGGGGTTGAACTGTGCGCCATTCCAGTTTCACTTTCTTTTTTGTAAAATGAGAACTTGAAGTGATGTCAAAGTCTGGTGTAATGAAAGTGAGTGTGTTTTTTTCTTTTTTTCTCAGGAACTCAGGAAATCATCCAATTATCTTTTCACTGAAAGACATTTTTTTTATTGGAAATGCTGATGCTCAGAGATGGTTTGCCTTGATGTTTATTGCATGAATTTAGATTGGCAGTTCTTTTAAAATTACATCTGACTTGGATTATCTTATTGCTACCGGTAATCATTATGGGTTATTGGAATCTATCTATCTTTCTGTCTACCTTTTTCTCCGTCTGTCTCATTGTCTCGCTTTCCATCTTACTTTATGTGTTCATTTGGTCAACGGAAACTATGAAGAAAAGTATTTCTTGACAACCTAGTAGTCCCTCCACGGGTCCAGCCCACACAGCTACGGCAGTGAGGCCCGAAGCTGCAACAGCAGAGCTCTTCTTCCGCTCCTCAGTGGCGTCCTGCCGCCACTGGTCCACTGGTTAATCGATCCCGGATGTTGCCGTTCTCTTGGATGGATCCAAAAAGGAAACTAGAAAATGGGTCGCCGAATACACTTGGGCGGCCATTAATATACCTGGGCGGTCTGCCCAAGTGAAGTCCATGTGTGGTAAACACTGCAAAAAGAAATCTTTAAGACAAAATAGTCTAATTACTTTTTCAATGTAAGTCATATGAATGACCTGCTGCCCCCTCTTAGAGCCTGACCGACCAAGACTTCTTTGGTTGATTTGTCTTTTTTTTTTTATGCTTTTTTCATGCTGAATGACTTATTTCCAAGAAACGCATGAGCGCATCCCTGGTAAACACAAGATTTAAAGTGGTGTAATTCAGGTTTACAGACTTACTGAATCAATTAATAGATAGGCTGATAAAATCATACGAGTGTTAGTCAACTAAGAACCTCTGCATCATTAAAAATCCAATCCAATACTTTTTTTTACCTAAATGTTGATAAAATGTATATCTGGGACACTGGATGAAAGGTTAACTGGGAGACTGCGACTCCCGAAATTGCAGTGATGTGTCACTTTTTTTGGCTCGTAGCCGTTTTACAGAGTGATGCTTCTGCTGCCTCATAAACAATCTTTGGCGGAGCACAGACACTAGCTGTAGAGAGCACATCACCGCCATCAGTTTACGCCTGCAATTAACTCTAATTATCAACATCTGATTGCTGTTAATGTCTGTCATTTTAACCCGTGAAAGTGAAGCTCGGCGCCGCCTCAAAATGAGAAGCTGCTCGAGATAACAGATTTGTTACCGTCTGAGCTTCGTGAATCTGTGTGTTTTGCCAACTGAGGTGTCAGGACAGAGTCAATGGACTGTACTTGTATAGCGCTTTTCTAGTCTTCCGACCACTCAAAACTCTTTACCACTAAATGCCATCATTCACCCATTCACACCCATTCATACACTGATGACAGGGGCTACCGTGCAAGGTGCCATCGGGCAAATCGGGGTTAAGTGTCTTGCCCAAGGACACATTGACATGGACTAGCGGTGCCGGGGATTGATCTGCCGATCCTCTGATTGAAGGACGACCCCGCTCTACTACTGAGTCACATGCACCAAATCGTTTTTTTACAATTTTTCACTCGCACGTGGAGCCAAAGGCTGGCGGTGCAGCGCCTCTAGCTGTCATGTAGGTGAGCAGCGCGCTGCAACACTAGCAGGCTGCGGTATATGCACAAGCTGTATAATTGACAAGCTAGCTGTTTAGCGTGGCGGCTTACGGTAGAAGTCAGCTTTCCATCAACTTTAGAATTGACGTTAAAGAGGCTAAACTTGATTATTTTTCATACGCACCGGTGCTTTTGCAATTGGATACTTGTAGGACAAAGTTTTACTCCTGAGACAGAACTATTTATTCTCTCAAATTCCATTGCCATCAGTGCATTTAGGTTAAAATATACCTGTTGACCTAAGAATCATTTCAGATGAATAACTGATTCTCGTCTAATTGAAAAAAGCTCATGATTATGATAAGGTTACTCAGGGTTCTCATTTGTGTTGAGTAAAACTAACATAACCTAAAACTAATATGCATGTTTGTCAAAAGACTGAATCTAACACTACGACTGAAAATCAGGTGCAAAGAAAATCTACACTTGCTTGTCTATAAATCCGTCTGTTTATCCGTTTGCCGCTCAAAACGAATCATAAACTGGGTTGACCTTCAGTCTCACTGAACCATTTGTGTTGTTTTTTTTAACACCCTCTATTAAGAGTGTTTGACACAAAAGGGGGCACCCGTGGATCAATAGTGGAGCTGTGTGCTTCTATTACCCTGAGAGTCCTGCTGGTCATTGAGTGGCGCCATGAGCTCATAGCTAATGACTGAAGATCAATGGGCAGAAACTTGACTGTGGTTTGTTACAGTGTTATGTTTACCATACAATGGCTGATGCTGCACCGCGGACACACTTCACCCGGGGGAGGGAAAAAAAACAGGCTCTGGAAATCCGTTTGCTGGTTGTGGTTTTAGTTGCTTATTACATTTTCGACTGACATAACAAGTCCCTGATTGTATTATTAGGACATTTCAGTCCATCAGCAATACAAATACGATTCAAAATTCTCCAGCATTCATTAGGCGCAGTCACATTTATCATCGAAGTTGGCCGCTACCACAAACAGATGAGATTTTCTTTGTTTTTTTTAAAACCCAGTATCAACAGAACTGCATATCAATTATTAATCAAATTATTTTGGGTAAAAAAGTTTTAATAGTACCACCAGCGACTTGTTTGTCTTGACTTTATATCTACTTGCTGTTAAGTGTAACTTGAAAAAAAGTGAGGATTTCGGTATGAAATCCCTCAGGGACTGGTGGGAAATTACTAGATTCATTCTTCCCTTGTGAGATTTGTTGTTGAATAATGTAGTAGTTAACCCACAAAGACGTCTTTGAGCTTTCGTTTTCATATTTAACGCTGCGCTTATTGGAACGGGAAGAATGCTCTCCCAACACAACCAGCCACTCCGACTCAGACATCATGTGGTTGATTTGAGGGACGGTCGGACATCTGATCTCATGCGTATCAGTCTGCAACATCATATGATATCATTAATATGCATTTTCATTTTGTGGAATCCAGGTTGGGGGAAAAGACTGCAGTGACCAAGGCCATTAGACGCCACAGAGCTGCTGCCTGTGATTGATTCACTCATTTAATGGCAGTAATAACCCTCAGCAGCTGTTTATAAAAACAATTATGGTGTCTGGTATATTCACCGTTTTGTTATGTTTGGAGGATGAAAAAAAATAATGGCAATGAGAAATGGCACAACCCCTATTGGAGTGAATGGAAAAGCTGTGTTGGGGCAAATTTGAACAAATGCAGCTCGTCTTTTACTGCTCGCTTACAGTCAATGACGTCTCCCTGTGAAGAAAAATTGGAAATGACTCCCAGTGCCACCACGAGTCTCTGTGGTTTCAGGCTCAGAGCCCACATTCAGACAGGAGCTCATCCAGTCTGTTTTTTTCTTCAAATATAGACTTATTATTACCTTCCCACAATGAATTGCTCTAGAGGGCTGGGGAAATGCTGCTCTCCGTTTCTGTAACAGTGGCATCTCAGATATCATTAGGAGAGAACTATGCAGGGGGACAGCAGATCAATGGATTCCACCACAGGAGCATTAGTACACTCTGTGTACGATCATTTTACTGAACAACAACACCGCCTCTGCGTCTCTTACTGGAAACAATTGATGCATTGTTGCAGCGAAATGAATCCCCTGAATTCATAACCCCCCAATCAGATATTCAATTGGCAGTCGCCAAAATGATTGTGTGGGTGCCTGCAAATGAAAAGCGAACTCTGCACAGAGGCAGGACACAAGCAACAATGCCCATTCAATATGGCTCGCCGCTTTGTCGTCTCAATGAACCAGTCTGAGCATTTGACTTTGACTTGATTTTAATCTCAGTCATTTTATATCCCTCCTAATCCCGGAGAACCAATTTGAATCCCCAGAGAAATACATTAAAGATCTGAGTGCAGCAGTGATGTTTTTAGAACATACATGTCAGGCTGTATGTCAGGTTGCGAGTGTGTCTGGATCGTGATTATTTCCCGGAGATCTATCAAAATTCTCTGCAATCCAAACATGATCGACATGTTGGGCCTCAACAATCCTCAGATGAAAATACTCTGCACTCAAAATCGACATGTTGAAATTCGAGCCTAATATAATCCAGTGGGTATATACCCGTCAGTGGAATAAAAGACATCTCTATAGAAAAGATGCCAGATGCATTTAACCACTAGAATTTAAACAAAATCCAACAGAAACCGTCTGTATGCACAAAGAGCTAAAGCTTTAGGTCGCAATAAAAGCCAGATGGTAGTTATTAAGGCTGCTCGATAATGGCAAAAAAAAAAATCCTAATTATGATTACTTTGGTCAATATGGAGATCCCGAATATTTAACACGGGTTACTCATTGACTTTGTAAACATCATGCATTTGGAAAGAACATTTTGTACATTTTAAGGCAAATGTGTCAATCTGGTGCACTTTGAAAGAAAAAGGCTAGATCTATAAAGAATGATGTGCTCTAGTAAATTTCAATTTTAGTATTGATTTATTGGTTGTATAGACATGAATGGTGATGACGCTACAAAAAGAGTCGATCCCACGAAGCATGGCAAACGAGACGGGGTCTGTGTTTCTAGACGGGTTCCAGACAAGGGGCAGACAGCGCCGGGGAGGGGCGGGCCCCGGCCCACCAATCGGTTAGTCCGTTTGTGTCACAGTGTGACTTTGGTGTTCTTAAAGGGTCAGTTCAGATTCACCAAAGCCACACCACTACACAAAGAAACTGGCCGATGAAGACGGCTTCAGACCAGCAACTCTTGTGTTCGGCGAGGTGAAAGGTCTTGTGGCTTTGAGGAGAGCACAGAGAAAGTTTTCAGAGCTCCGTCTGATGGGAAATATTCTCAACATAGTGTACACTTAAACAGATATTGATTCAGTGCTGGTACTTCTGTGTGCCTTCTTGGTTAGTTCAACGTTTGGTCTTCAAACGTCAGAGAATGGGAAGCATCATCAAATAATGCCTGTTTTGACCGACGAACACTATAAAAAAAAACAAGAATATTCAGTTGACTATCTCATAAGACGAAGCTGGAACTAGGAAATGCAAAATTACTTCTTTACGGTTATACAACTATCATAATAATCATCTGGAATTTCTCTTTTATCGATTGACTGATCAATTTAATGACTTATTGTTTTAGATCTAAAAGCAAAATCACAATGAAAGATTCCAAAACAGTCTAATTGTCAAAGACATCTTGGAGTTTCAACAGTTTCGCTGTGTGTTTGTGTAGAAACCGAAACCAAAACTACCATTTTGTGACTCAAGCTCTTTAAAGCAATTCCACCGTACATTTCCCTCCTTTGAATAAGTTGTTTATTGTTTTTTGTGGCGTATCCAGGATGAAAACCAGGAAATCAGTTCAGCTGTAGTTTGCTCTTTAAGCCCCACAATTACCCAGCAAAACTCACAAGAAGCTCAAAATTTAAAGTCACATCCCCTGCAGGGGGCAATAAATATTTCAGAGAGGTTGTATCAGTTAAGTGACATGGTCACAATGAGAGAAGCTTGCAGTCTGAATTAAAGATGTACTCTGTACAAATGCTGTGGCCGCATTAGATTAGCCACAACCTGTAATCTGTCACTTAGCTGCAGCATGCCTCGCTGTTTGAACTGATGTAAACTGCTGCTGTCTGGGCACAGAGCTGGGGAGTGTAATGGGGATTCATTGATCCACTGGTCTTTAGCTGATTGAGTTAGATAATTAAAAAGCCTCTTGTATCAGTTCCATTAAGGATTGTTTGTGTTGCTTCCCCCCTCCCTCCCTCTCTCCCTCCCTTCCCTTGCTCTTGTTCTTGAACAGCAAAACTTAGGGCTCCAGAGAGCTGCTGGAAAACAAACAAAACTGTCTTATTGGCCCATTATTTAACGTATTTCGTTACCCAATTTGATCGTACGATCACCGATGATTCTGTGAGCTCGGTGAAACACAAGCCGAGAGGTGGTTCTAACCATACACTGTGCAGAACACGGACGTAGTTGAGGTCACTCAGAGCAAATAAAGCTATACCCTGTGTTCTTCTTGTTGCCAGTTGCAACCGGTGCTAACATATAAAACAACACTGACGTTAGAATTTCACGCATTGGAAAAACCTGGAGCACACGATCTTCTTTATTCGATCAATCAATTTTTTTGACACATGAAATCGTACAAAAATGACGTTACCACTCCAGTGAAATCCAATCAGCTCGTCAGCTCCTTCAGTCTGTGCATTAGCGCATTAACACTCGTCACCTAAGTCGAGGTGACAGCTAGCAGACAGCTAGACGCTGTGACGGCACCCACCTGTCACTCGAAGCGGCCATGCTTTTAATTATGCATAACTGTAAGCCTTAATATAATTCAAGCAGGTGAGTTGTACGTTCTTCTGTAGAGTTGGGGATATGAACATGGGGGTCTTTGGGGATTGACTCCCTTTCGGAGCCAGCCTCAAGTGGCCATTCGATAAACTGCAGTTTATTTTGTCACTTCCGCGTTGGCTTCTTATTTCAGTCTCGGAGGTTTGCCGCTTGGTCCTCGCCTAGATTACATGGACATATTAATTTTACGATAGAATGTCATCATTCAGCGTCTGAAGGACTGAATGGGGCGTCTGCACAGATCGGAATACTAAGCAGCGAGTGTGAGGCGCCGGGATCACACGTATCCCTCCCAACAGGATCTGGAGCGACCGTGCTGTCCTGAAGCGTGCAGGCGGAGGTTCTGCTTTGTACCTCCTCCAACGGGCCAACTGTCCTCTGCTGTCACCGGCAGCCGCGCCAGGCCTCCTCGGCGACGGCTATGATGTCTGCGGCGGCGCTGAAAATAGCCACGCTGAGCTCATTAGCAGATTAGGTGTTGCAATGAATCTGTGTGGTTAGAGCTGCACGGCCCGATATTGTTCCTCCAGGATGGCAATTACAGCTGATTGACGTGTTGGCACATGGGGATGGAGGGGTGGAGCCCGCAGCGCGTGCCTGTGGAGGGGCTCCACATGAAGGGCAAAATAATCTCCTCTACTTCACGTACAGTATCTTTACAACACTATCTGTGTCACTGGCGTCCAGTGAGTGATCTACAGTTGGTGGTGGTTATGCTTACGTGTGCATCAACCGGAATGAGACACGCTGAGCTGCAGATTATGCTGTCTGCATTACATGTAGTGCACAAATGTGTGCTTATATGCTGCACATCTTAGTTGTTGACATTGGAGATGGCTGTGGAATTTAGATCCCGGGGCTCAAAGGAATGGAGATATATTGCATCTAATCATTCTTAACTGCGGCTCTATTTCCTCGCTCACCTGGACACAGTGGCACCAGTCAGCCTGTCTTGTCTTAATTTCAGCCAGCTCTCCCCGTTTGATTAAGGATGCCTTCCCCTCTCAGGGCCTTCCCGTCACGGCCGCTAATCAAATAAGTTTGCCCTTTTTAAATGGATGTTGCCTGTGATTCCAAATGACACCCCCCACCCCCCCCCACCTCGTCCGTTTGAAAGAGAATCATTGTGAGTCACCAGTGACTGAGCGCCCCCCCCCTGCCTCCCCCCCACAGTCTTTTAAATTATACAGTTTGATCTGTGGTTGTTTTAACTGCAGTTTTCAAAGGAAATATTAAACTTAATTTCACAACGTCAACGGGATGTCAGATGCGGCAAGAGAATATTCGATTTCTTTTTGCAGAATGTGGAAAACTGCCAACTGGCCTATGATCATATGTTTCACTTAAAAATGGGTCAAATCAGAAAATTTGAGAATTTTCTAACGTTCATAAACTTTGTATGATGTGCCCGTTTTAAGCTCAGGCTCGGGACATGTTGAAAGCAGGGGCCAGGGGGGCGGGGACTCTATGTATATAAAATAGTACAAGCAAAAAGAAGAAAAGAGGAATGATATTCACCCTGTGTGGCTAGATTCTCTCATCAGACCTTCTCGAATATGATACTGGAGGGTCCTGTCATGTACCACATATCGGTTGCTTGTCAACCCTCTGTCCATAGTTTATACAATAAATGTTCAAATATTAAGATATCGTGTACAATCCAAATTCGAAACAAAGGATAACGTTTTACCATCTACGATACCATCGACATATTAAATGCAGCAGTCCTCTGAGATTTTAACCGTTTACCCACCAAAATACCAATCTCTTCTCACCTTGACATTAAAAAAAAAACATTTAAACATAAGGCTATTTGGACATGACCTTCACAAATACAATCTCCGCGACTACAACCATCTCAGCCCGTCTGACTCACTGACCATACACGTCTGCTCGTGGGTCCAAGGAGCACTCTGGAGTCCAAAAAACCGAACTGTGAGAAGCAGCAGTGGGAAAGTCACTTAATGATCCATGAAAGAATAAAACCTCTTGGAGCATGTCTGTCTGCTGTTTATGAATCCGAAGACATAACGAGGTTGATGTATTATAAATAACTGTATAGAGATGTATACAGAACGCTCTAAATGCATGCTCCCCTGAGAAGTAAAAATCCCGAAAACACAGCAGACAAAACATTGATTACAAAAAAAAAGGACAAAGGATTTACAATAAAAATGGAAAAACAGCAAAGTGGAGAAAGAGATTTTTAAATGAAAATGTTGAATAAATGTCCAGGGAGAATACAAATCAATAAAAAAGAAACTACTAATTGTGACAGAACGTTTTTTTTCCAAGACATGGACCTCATATATCCATTTCTGCTTCCTCAGCCACTTGAACACAATCTCTGTTTCATAGGTCAAATGAAACATGCTCTTATTAGTCTCAATTTACAAAATAACAAACAGGTGAAACTGATGACTTTCCTTGCTTATGGTGTCGCACATCTTCTTGCTAAAGGTCTGTTGATAAAGGTTCTGTTGTGAAAATGTGTTTCCCTTTTCACCCTGTCTTGGTGAGCAAGGAGCAACCCATCTCTATAATGTCTTGTTTGGGAACAGTAAGACAGATTTAGAGTGAAAAAAGTGGATTTTTACGTTTCTTGATGACTGTTATGATCAATATGTTTTGTCAACAGTCAACCAGCAGCACTGGGGCAAACCGTACCTGACGTTTGGAAATTAAAAAATAAGCCAGCAAGCGTTTGGTATTTTGTTGATCAGCATGTAAGGCTTTCGATGGATCATGCTAGATTAATGCAAAAAATATCCTGGACAAAAAGTGCATTTCCATTTTCTTATTTTTCCGTCTAAATGTTCCACAAATTGTGTCTGAATTTCGCGAAAATCAGCAAAAGAAAACGCTTGCTTGTTGTGTTAGCTAATTAGCTCAACATTCTTTTGTGAAAATGCTCTTTGCAGTTTCAATTGGAAGCATTTGGTCCAGCACAGTCGTGCCGTTGGTGTGTGAGGGCGCTCGTCATTCAACGTGCTTCGTGGACACCCAGCAGGAAGCAGGAGGAACCTCTCCAGTGTTTGCACTCGTTCAGCTGTTCCAATTGGAAGAAAAAGGCAGCCATGTTGGATTCCTTGTCCATTGTTTGATACATTTATGGCAAATTAAGAAAGTGTACAATTTTTAATAGCTCCAGCGAGACATGCTTTTTTAACCCATTTATAATCTGTATTTTATTTTATACATTCATTTTTCTTCTATTTTGCAAAATATTCTGTCCGTCTCTTTTTTTTTTTTTTTGGTCTCGTCAAATGATGCTCTTTTTGAAGGTCCTTGATCTAAAATTCTGCTGGGATTCAGTTCAGACAGCAGGCATGAATAAGTAAACCCAAAGTCAGTTTCTTGATCTCGAAGTTGCCATACATGAACATATTTTACATGCCAATCTTCAAGTATATTTGAGTATAAATAATTAAAACGATACACATTTGCCATGACTGGAGATAACTTTTATACTTTGCTAATGCTAAGTGTTAGTTGTTTGGTCGCAGTGGTTCAGGGCAACATACACACAATTGGCTATCGTGTGGATCAGGGCTGTCAACAAATACTCTGAATTCAAATATATATTCAAATTGTAAAAAGTGACACCGTGTACGTGTATGCCCGTCAGCTGTGCGCTCCAGATCTGGCTCGGGACGTGAACCAATTACATGATGGGCAGGTGGTACTCGCTTTACTTCCGACGTTTACACTTTTCAAACAGAAAACGCATGCTTTACATATTGTGATATTTACTGAAAATGATATACAATACAGCCAACAGCAAATGGGAAACTTTCCGGTGATCTCCCTCCAGCCACCTTACTTAGGTATTTGTAATGAAATTCCTAATTTCCACTTCACCAATCAGTGGTTCCTCGTTCTTTGCGGTGCTTTCCTGTGTGAGCAACAGGAATTGTGGCCAGAGAGGAAACGGTTGTCATGGACATAATGCGCAAGAAATTATATCTGAATAGTTTGAACTTTTTCAAACATAATTTTCTGCCAATTTGTGGCAGAAAATTGATAGCCCTGGTGTGGAATGAACTTCATGATAATGCAACATTTGCTGGATTGATTAAGGATTCCATACAACTTTGTTTTCAGCATTGATTATTGTTTTGGGCATACCTCACTCAAAATGAAGATCTTGGCATTATTTAGGCTTTACATTGTCACCTGAGCAAATGAATACCTAGGCTCCAGAAATGTTGTTCATCTTGACATCAGTGATTTGTTCATAAACCTGCAGAAAGTGTCCCCACTTTCTCTATAAATGCATAATAATAATAATAATAATAATAATAATAATATGTGATAATAAGTTGGCTGCTTTAAGGAACTCAAAATACTGCAATTTGGAGCTGATGTTTCAAAATAAAAGGGAAACACTGTAAGTGGATCTCATGTTGGCTTTAAAAAAACAACTTGGAAATGATGACATTAGTATTTAATTTTGAATATTCAAAATATGGAAATCTAAATTAAAAATAACGTTAATAATAAACAAAAATGTGGGTGTCCTCAGAGTGATACCAGATTGTACATGTATAATGAATTCATTCTTGGCGAGTGTGACTTTTCCTGCTAATGCTGTGCACTGCTCTACTGCAGTTCCCACGCATGTTGGAGACAACTTGGAACACCTTGAAGCTTTTCTGCACAGCTCGCACAGGCTCGCTTTCCTTTCGCTGAGAGTGAACTGTACATCGGAAAAGAAAACCACCCAGCCGCTGAAGGGCCTTTATTCAGGAGCAGATAGACGGGCAACATGTGTATATAAATACTGCCAACGCCTAAAGGTTGTGAGGTTTTGAATGCACGCAGCTTATTGATGGTAATCACCGATCTCGGACGGTAAAGTAATGCATGTATGAATATGAAGTAGTGTGGGGAAAGAATAATAAAACAAATAGTAACATTCAGGGAAAAATAACAACTATAATTGTTTGAAAGCTGATATAGTCTGCGTACATATATGTGATATTATTCTATTGAAATGATAGCTATCTGATAAGCGTACAACTATGCTACAGTGCAAATAAAGATATATATATGTATCGCTTATTGCAGATTATCAGGTATTTTATTTGTGTACAAGAGTGGTTTGTTGTTTTAACAAATGACCTGTTAATAATATGTCTATTATCTTATTCGCAACAGAACAGACTCTTTGTAGAAGACGATAAACTATGAAACGGGGTCATTTTCAACATTCTGTTCAAATCGCCTTGTGACTTTGTATGTGATCAGGTCAACTTGTGGTTCACGTGAGCCGTGGTTTGGCTGCCATTAAAAGCTCCCCTCCCTAAGCCATCATAGCAGGTTATCGCATCAGAGTTGCAGATTAAGGCCGACAACGTCGCAACACATTTCTCTTCCAAAGGGCATCATTTGACCACCTGTTGTCGCGGAGTGCAAAGGTTTCCTCAAAGTAGCCTTTAATAAAACATCAAATCTTCTTGACTCAAGTCCCCTTTTTTCGCCTTTAATCATCACGACCCCATGAACAAATACGACACGGGGAACGATGGGAACGTCAATCAGGCCCATTGTTTACTCCCTACATGTAAAATAATAATATATAATATAAAAATATATATATGTTTTTTTTATTAAGTTGTATGCTCCTTCTACAAAGGGAAGCCAGAGAGTCTGAAGGTAAAAGTTTTCCAAATGAAAGAGTCGGCCTCAAACCCGTTGCCCCACCAGGACGGTGCGACACACTCTGCATCAGGGAGAGTTGCATTATTTTAGACGCATCACACGGACAGAAGAAGCCGCCGGGGTTTGGTGACGATGAGCCCGGGAGAGAATGTGATGAAGTTGACTGCTTCTCTGGAGAGTGGATGGTCTGAGGCCTGGAAAGAGAACAAGCTGACGCGTAGCGACGATCTGCGGTCTTACACAGGTGCTTTGATTCGGTGTACAATGTAACACACGCTGGCGTTGCACGTTAAATCGTATACTTTTTAAAGATCCATATCCATCGTCCAAAGAACATCAACCGAGAACAAAATAGCGCTTTATGTAAATCTGACTTTTGTTTTGCTTTTTATTTGTTGTATTCCGGACAACGCAGACACAATTTGACATACGAATCAGGACATTTCTGATTGCGTTTCTGTTACATAACGGACAAAGTCGGCACATTTTCAGTAAATTCCACGCCACGTTTTGCATGTACTTTCAGAAACCGTCCCTTGTGTTTTGTACTCTTTGGGCTGGATATTGTACGTGTCGAGGCCAGACGCAAACCTCACTGCATTGAAAACTTGATCGAATATTTTTCAAATTGGAGTAAAACGGAGTTAAAGTGTTACATTATGTGCTCGCTACATTATGATAAATACCCCCTCGCGTTCTGTTAAAAGCCTGAGCCTGACATGCAGAATAGCCATAATCCACTCTGTGCTGTTCCACATTTCTTTATTTGACTTTTATTGATGTAGATTTTGCATGGCATCTATTCTATAACTACTTAGGTCTGAATACGCCTCGGCGTCGGCCTTTATCATTTGATAAATGTTTTTCCCCTGAGTGCACGTCGAGTCCCCTTACAAGAAATCCATGGCTTTTACCAAAAGCCACCGCACCAGGAAGTAATCTCATAATGAATACAACAACAGTTTACACACTGCCTGCCTTTGTGCCCGTAATATAAACAATGGGACCGCGAGCATCCGGACCTCCTCTAATGGAGTACCAGAGCAAACACATTCATTTAATCACAAGCCTTTCTTTCAAAGCAAACTGGCCCAAGCAGCAGAGGATGAGAGGCTAATGACCCATGAGCAATAAGCAAGTGTTAGACTGAATGTACTCTTGCAAAAAAAAAAAGCTTTTACGGAATAGCGTATCAATATTTTAAAGCAAAGCCTCTATGCCCCCCCCCGCCCCAACTGGATTAGCAGTGTGATGTGTTCCGACAGTATGTTGTTAGTGATACTCCATTTACTTTGTCTATCATCTGATTTTCCCTTGGTAATCCACGGAGCAGCGTTATATTTCATAATTTGTTTTGCTATCAGGGCTGATTTGTAAATGTGCAAATTCTAATTAGCCCTTGCTACTGTTTCTAATTTATTAAATATTAAATGACTCGCGCGGTGCGGTCTTTCTTCACATCCCCCAGATGAAAGTTTGTGGTATGCAAATTCAATTGCCTTTTAGATGTCAGCAGGTTTTTTTTTTCTTCTTCTTTTTTTTTTTTCTTTTTTAAATGTCCCATTTTGCGACTGAAGCCATTTTACCCTTGTTGTTTGTTTTGTCTGTCCCCGGTCCTCCTTAAGTTGATATTTATTCATCTACAGTTGTGTTTAGGCTTCCAACAGAAGAATACTCTTGTTTAGCTCCATTACTGATGCCTGAATGATCTTCTTTGGCCACTAAACAACAAAGGGTGCTTTGCATACACTCTCTGAAGTTAGCGTGTAGGTTCGGCCACATGCCAACCTTTCATCGTGAGGCGGTCTACAAACCAGGGCCCTGTTTCCTGATAACATTCGATCTTAGAAGTTAACGAGAGCATTTTTCTCTTTTCACACTCACATGGTGTTAAAATCTTGTCAACATCGTCTTCCCGTGGTGCTGAAGAGAATTGGGAGCACCCCACCCCGGAGTAATGTGGTGCACTTAACTGTCCGTAAGTCGTGCAACGGCACACATGAAATGCTCGTTTTTATAATTGGAATAATTTATTGTGAAAATGGATCTCAATGTGCAGTCAACAGTTCACAGCTTTCAGGTTGCTGCCCTCTTAAGATTCGCGTTTCATGGTGGAAGTAAGTTCAAGGAGCTGTACTTGATTGATTTAGCTGCCACGAGAGGCAGACGCCACTATTAAGCAAACCAACCCGTGACGGTTCCTATATGCTCGGCATCTATTCTGAATGTGACCCTCTATCACAGTTTCTGGGTTAGACCAACTGTTAATGAATATGACCTGACCGAAACAGAAATTCTGAGGCTCATATGGATATGTATTAAGTTAAAGAAAATCTGATGATGTTATATTAGACGATACAAACAATGTAGATATGGATCCCTCGGATGATTGTCTTTTTTTTTTATTGTGACCAAGAAACATACTGAGCGGAATAAGTCAGTGGTCTGTGGTGGACAAACTATGCGTGGATTATACTGGTTTGGCATTTCTGTGCTGCAATTTTTGAAATTCAAAGCTAATATTGTCCCTCGGCCGAAATATGTACAGAAAAACAACATGCGCATTATAAATAAAGAGATAAGAGAATAAATAATGTATATATGTTTTCTTTTGCATTTGCACATGCATGCATATGTTTATTAGATAAGTCTGATAAATCTATAGATATGGGTAAAATGCACCTGTCTGTATACTATCTTTATTATCCTTCTCCGACAGGAGATAATGAGATCGGTCGCGTGAGTGCGCGTGCATCACCGTGTCTGTCCACGGCTGATCTCGCACACCGCCGCACCGAACTGTATAATACATGCATGCTCATGTGGCTCACTCTGTCTCAAAACACCATCACAACTCTGAAACTGTCACAGCAGATTTTCCAAACAGGCGTCATTTGGATAAACTGACACACATGGGGGATCTAGCATGACTTTCTTGTGCTTAAAAACACATTAAAACTTAATAAAGTGACACACATTAACAGCTGTTATCCTGGCTCAAAAGCTCACAAGATTGGCGGCCAGGGGCCGAGTTTCAAGGCTCCCCACTAGCGGCTCCGTCACATGCCCGAAGACGCCGCCGCCACCGCATATATTTTCAAACAGGCGTTATTTGGATACACTGACCGCATATTGGAAATCTCGATGGATCTTTTCTCACATGAATACATATTAAAACTGAATTAAGTGACATATTAACAACTTTTAGTCTGGCTCAGAATATCATGGCTGGCCTCAAGGCACCCAGACTCAATGCATTGTGGGGCAGTTGAGTATGCGCAGTAAACTCCATAATTAATAAAGTGTTGAATACGTCCGGGCATTTCTCCCGTACACAAAATCCAGCGACTAAACTAGTGCGAACGCACTACATACTAAATGTTACGCCATACTTGGTACGAGTTGTATGTTCGTAAGCGAACGTTTCTGTGGCGTGAGACGTCTAGACGGGGGTTCAGCCAATCAAAGATCACGGCAGTGGTCGTTGCAAACACACCTGGTGGAGAACAGAACCTTTCTAGTTTATTTCCCCCCATTGTTGGGGTGGAGGGGAGTGTTTTGGAGGTGGGCTTGAGGAGGGGGACGGTTTGGGAATGGAGGTAGGAGAAGTGGTCCGCACTTGTGTTTACGGCCTGATCTAATAAAGTCCTTCAACATATGCATGCGTTTACATTCATGTTAACTGTTGTGCATTTTTCTGTGAACGTACCCACTAAAACTTCATGAAGCAAAAACCAAAAAGATAAGAGAAGATATGGAAACTTTTTTTGTGTGTTGGCTCACTTTTGTTTTCTTCAAACATCCTCACTCATCTTCCATCGCTTAACAATGAGGCAAAAACCAAACCGCAGGCTTCTCAAGAAGCTTCGCTTTCCGCCAGCAAGTGCCAGGTACTCGACAATCCTTCAAGTTTCAATGCTTTCAGAGAACTTGGACTATTTTGTGCACCTCAAAGGTACATTGGTAACCTTGACCACCTCTTTGCCTTTGTATTCACTCCTCTTGCCGCTTTGCTACTCTTTCACTCCGACGCTCTCTCGGCTTTATGCGATTTTAAATGTTTTTGAATGCCGCTTGTACTCAGCTGCTCGACATTTATTGAACGCCCACTTATCTTCATACTAATTAAGTTTCAAGAAACGCATCCATCAAGCTATTGAGGCAGTTAATTTACTATTGCGACGAGATCCCAAATTGTCCTCAGGACGATGCACATTGTGCCGGGTTCTTCCACAAACTGTGATAAGAATTATAATACAATTATTGCTGATACATCTTTCTGACCTATTGTAGATACGTAGAACATTGTAGATATTGATCTATGTAAAAATGAATACGCATTAAAACAATATAGTCTTAAGTGTTTTTAATTTGACCCGCTTCAAGTAAAAATCTTCACAAGCTTTAAGTTTAATTTCAAATAAAATATTCTTTTGATTGTTTTTACTGAAAAAAGAAAACTTGGTATGGACTCAAAACACACCCACAGTACAGCCAAACAAAAATCTAAATCATTACCACAATTTGTGCCACTCCGAACGACACCCTCCTTTCCTTGAGCTCCTCTCTGCCTTTGTTCTGCCATTCCCCTTTTGCATAATAAACCTTCACCCAATTTGTCATGAAATCCCTCATTTGCTGGATACTCAGAAAGGCAGATTATGCTTATTTTTCATTTGGACAGTGGGAGATGGAGCCAGGTGTTTGGCAGCAGCAGAGTGTTCAGGTGTAACTGTGCCGGTGACGGGACATGACGAGCAGCCGCAGATGAAGGATGAGGCGTGGAGGATTTTTGGGAAGAGGGGCACCCCTCGACCTGCTCCCTCAAGAATACCCCCGCTGACGGAGGGGAGGCAAAACTTTCTTCTGAATCACTTCTTGCCGGAATCAGCTATTATTTCCTAATTAGCCCGTTGAAGCCATATTGAAAATACAGCTGTTCGTGTGAGAGAAAAAGAGAAGTGATTCTGCTTCGCTCGGCAAGATTAATTCACGGTAGGGCTGCACGATTATGGACAAAATGATAATCACGATTGTTTTGATCAATATTGGATAACGATTTTTATTTTATCATGATTCTTTATTGGTTTTAGGGGGGAAAAAATTATCTAGACTTATTGACAGTGCAAATAGACGCAAAATAACATCCAACCAAAACGTATGACCCAACATGAAATCAACAGAGCTCGGCTTTCACCGTCGCCTTGTGCCACACTCCTGCTCAACTACTAGTCGTTAGCATCAAAATAGGACTTGAAATAACGTTTGTCTTCATCTGAATTCGGTGCATTTCTGTTTTTACCCATCTGCTCTCTGTTTGGATGAATAATAATCTGCTTTTTATACTCTGCAGCTGCAACGCTCAGGAAAGTTCTTCACAAACTACCACGACATCGCGGCTCCCCACAAACACGAAGCCCAAACATCTCGATGGCCCTTTTGTGGCTGGCTGTTAATTTGGGAGGCGCTTGATTTGATATGCAGCGTAGTTTTCTGTGACCGTGTTTTACGCATTTCAAATGTTAATATAGCAGTCAAGGATTTGAATCGTGATCGAGATCGCGAGTACGCGATTAATCGTGCAGCCATAATTCATGCCTCTGCAGAAAATAGTGGGTCGAATCTATGACAAGTCCGTTAGATCCGTTGGCCTTGGCTGTAGTGTGTAATGTGCTCATGGGAACAATATTGGCTCAAAAGCTGTTGGTTTCCAGGTTTTTTTTACACATGTAATTTCTGTTGTTGGGATGTGATGAGGCTTGAATACAAGCCGTGTATAATGGACCTCATCTTGCGTAGAGATCTACTTTGTAAGGTGTATTTCATGTGGAGACCCGGCCCAGTTGTTTCTGTCCACTTTCTGCTACATACATATGTGTAGAAGTGGTTTAGTTAAACCTTGGTTTTTCTAAACCTTTCCTTGTACTCTTTTGTTCTTCCATAAAACCTCAACTGGCCACAATAACACAGTATCATGAACACTTGTTCAATCGAATGCTTTCCGCAATCCTACAAGTAGTAGTTTCATTGTAAAGTACTAGCAGTACAATAAATAGACCTGTGTGAAGGTTATAATGTGGCATCAACTGTGTCAAAGAAGTTTCAAAATAAGGCATTGTATATTGAATAAGCTTGCTGAAGCATAGACACTGCTGCCGGTGAACGAACCACGGAGGTGACTCAGAAAAACATCTGATCCCCAATCATATTTATTATGATCTATGCACGGATAAGTGAGATTTATTTTTATTTTTGTTTGTGTCTCGTGGTCAACCAGCAGGGGTGACGTCGTGAGCAGCTGGTGGCGGTAATGAGCCGTGCTAGGCAGCAATGTGCCAATAAAACTGCAGAGGAAGACCACAAGATGATATAAATGTTGCCGATTTTAAAACAAAGGCTTTGTAAATGTTTTGTGTGAAGGAACAAAATGCCTTTGACATGTTTGTTAGGCCTTTAAGGATGCATACAGCGCATTTTGGAGAGAAACACATTTTAATAAGTGTTTATTTATAATGAAACCTTTAGTGTATGTGCTATGCTTATGTTAAATAATCAGCATTCTTTCTTTGAAGTCATGCATGTGTAGCTATAACTTCAAGTTCCCTAAGAATTCAGCACTGCTTGATTGAGTGACTACAGCGGTAACAATGGAAACTACAATATAGAAGAAAATTCACAAAATTCAAAATCATTGACATTTTATTTTGTTTTTATGTATATATCAAATATCCAAAATTTGGTTTTGGTATAATGCATATCAGAAATTAATATTATTTGCACTCAAATTCATTTGATATGAGGTTGTTGTTCTCTGGCGAACAAAAGTAAATTATCATTTGCAGTAATTTCACTGTGCAGCCCGGCGGCCTTTTGTCTGTGAGCGGAACAGTCTATGTATTTCAAAATGTTTTCACATAAAATCTCAGTACTCAATGACTTCTGCTCCCGAGCTCTGCTATAGTGGGTTAACACACGTCTTAGTATTCCCTTTACTTGTGCTTTTGAAGGGGAGTGATTTTAGATTATTTTTTTTATTTCTTGCCCTGTCTGACATCAAAATCCCTGGGTTTGACTTTTCTGGCAAGTAAAAAAAAAAACGAAAAAAAAAAAACTAGCCATGCCTGCGAGCAAGCTCATCTGAGCATGCAGCCCCTATCATGAAATATCCTCTGCTTGAAATATTGACTTTAATATCTCATTTGAAAAATTAATGTAACCTTTTGATGTTAAATCCATACTCAATTTTGCAGAATGTTACAGAAATATGCAGAAAGGGGATAGGAGGCATTATGTTGTTGTTGTTGTTGTGTTTTTTTTTTTTTTCTGCAGAGAAATTACATTTTATGGTTGTAACACCAACCTCCCCTGTGTTCTTTTTAGTCCACGAGGGGGAAAAGACGGGGCCATTAAGGCAAAATGAAAAGAGCTATTGATTGGGCTCTTATGCCTTTTCTATTTGCCTCATTTCCTAAATGCATGATAATAAGGGCCAGCCACTGAAACCAACAATACCCCTTAATGAATCGAACTCTAAAGAATTAACCTAAGTTTGCGTAATGATTCGCAGATGTTTCCATCAATGGTTGATATGCATTTGTTTTGTTGTTTCTGTGGATTCCTGTTCCATTTGCCAAATATACGCTCATCTGCTTATATCATTATGATGCAATCAAGACATTATTTGATGATTTCTGTTATGAGAAATGGGCTTCTTGTTATCAGAGATGTCTGGGGTGACATTTTTAAAAGCTATCATATTAGAATAATGTCACAGTTGATGTATTGGAGATAATAATAGTCAAATAGGAAACAGTGGGGTATAACAAGCATAGAAAAGCATGCTTTTAGCTAATGGAGTCTTTTAATAGAGATATTGCCATGAGAGCATCGCAAAAGAGGGAGAGTGAGAAATGAAAATCCAATCCACAGTTTGCCAATAGAGGGGAGTGCCTTACTAATATAGAAATTTGCAAATTGTTTACCCCAGGCGGTCCAAACAGAAAAGGTAGGGCTCATGTTGCCATGTCATCAGCCCATGACTTACAGACAGCTAAAGTGATGCTGCATTGCTTAATTGAAATGAGTGTACATTTTTTGTTTTTTCTTACTTTAATCATTACTTGAGTTTGCGATTCCACACAAACGCTTTGTTATAATTATAATATAGTAATATTATTATAATATTCATATGATTTGAAGACAAATTTAATTCAGGGCTAGGATCTTCTATGACAATATAGGTAATTTCATATCTCATCATAAAGATTTATATCACAATACAGTATTTTCTCTGGCGGATCAATAAATAGTCTATATGAAATAACCACATGGTTTTGTAAACTTGTGTGCAAATTAAATACTTGACAAATAAAAAGTACGGAGTACTTTCTCATTTGATTACGAATTTTAGTGCAAAAATAATCAGATTTTGATAAATTGTAGTTAGTATGTCCTTGTTATTGCCAATTTAGTCGACGTAATTGTGTATCACGATATTTTGATATATATATATAATATATATATTTCATCCCGATATGATTCCACTCAAACAATAAACTATCATATTAAATTATGGCCCGAGCCCTAAATTACACGTTCTAATTCTTCTTATCGTAATGTCATATCGTCTCACCATTAAAACAGGTAACACTATGCATTGTGGGTTTTCTTTTTACGCCTCCACATCGGAGCTACTGGACTCGTGTCGGAGCAGAAGTGCAACTACACCTCAAACGCTCCTCACCGACTCGTCCCGTCACCGTCTGGTCCTGAATGAAGAAAGCAGACATGCACACTGGTTAGCAGCGCAGTGAGCTGAGTCCATGTTCATGGTGCACTTAAAACTGGAGAAAAAAACGATAGCTCAATCTATATCCTGCCATATAGCTCTAATGGTACAGCATATCTACCACTTAATGGTTGTCTATAGACCAGAATGGGGGCTAATTCGCCGTTAGCCGCGGCGACGTACTGTTAATGTCGTGCTGAACTGATAGAGGGGAAGAAAATAAACTGCAAGTTGTTGTAACTGTACGGATTTTAAAACATTCAAAAAGCCTTTGCGAGGTATGAAATGCATTTAGCATGTTTTTTTTAAGGCCTTGAGGACACACACGCAAACCATTTGGTAAGCAGCGCTGAATGCAAACAAAACCCTGTTTGTTTACAATGAAAACTCCACAGGGTAACTTTAATTATCTTTCCGAAGTTAATCCTGGCCTAATTAATTCCAGCCGTTGTTATCTTTAAAGTATTTACCCAGCTACTTGGACGGATATTTGCACCTTGTGTTCTTTGGTGTGATGAAGTGGTGCAGGTCTATCCCAGTTCATGTTGCTGATAAAAAAAAACTTCTTCGGCGACAACAGAAGCATGTCAAATTGCCATAAGTCTCCTTATCAGCAATGTTTGCTCATCACACAAACCGATGCTAGGTAAAATATTTCCTTCTGGGCAAATTATACATTATATGTCCAACCAGCATATCCAAACATGAAAGCGAAACAAGGTTATCTCACAGCCCCTCACTCCCTTGATGCGAAATACAGGACCGTTGTTAAGTGAGATGTTAATTGTGAAGCGTCTTCACTCCACAGAATGGTATCGTCTGATATGCTTTGGCTGTTTGGCTTTGCATTACCTCAGGCTACGTATTTGCCTAATGAGCATTTGTAGTTCGGAGCATGTGCGTCGACAAGCCAAGAGCACAGGGGTGAGGCTGAGATGGTTTTCTTGAAATCGTTTTCTTTTTTTCTTTTTTTTCCCAGGCACTCACTCTTTTAGTAAGAAAACTGCAATGTTGGCATGGCATTGAAAAGATGGAGCTCTTTAAACATCAGTAAGATGCCTGAGCTCAGGATATTGGTCCTTACAAGTAATGAATACTGATAGGGCCATTTGTGACTCTCCAAGCCGTCTGTGTGCAGTGTTATTGTTAGATATTAGTATTTGTCTGCAGTTTCTTGGCCTCGTCATTGGAAGGGATGCTTCTTTGTGTTGTAGTGTTCCCAGCATGTGGCACTCTTGGCCTTTCTAAGCTGGTGACAAATCCACGGCCACGACGTCTCACCCCACGGTGAGGCCCCCAGGAGGACGTCATTCAACACGGGAAGCAGTAACCCCCCCCGTCCCCCCCTCCCGTGGCCTCGCGGTCAGTTCCAAATGAAATGTATCACCGCCGCACTCTGGAAACAACGGCAGATTTTGTCAGAGAAGAAGTGCCAGCTGCAAGGTGGCTTGTAGCGGGGGCCATTACTGGGCTTTTGCCTGCGAAGAGCGGCTTCATAGCAGGACAGTTTACCCTGCCGTTCTCTTTCGCTGTCTCAGCTTAACTCCATCCTCCATCCGGGGACAGTCGCCTGCAGAGGGGCAGATGGTCTCGGTTCTCCCACTGGGACTCTTTCTCTCACGTGCAGCAGTGTTGCAGAGCTTTCTTTCAGCAACACCGTTCCCGGAAATATTCACGGCGTTGGGAATGCTTCTAGCATTAATTAATTAAATGAATTAACTGCAACAAAAAAGAATCGGTGTGCTTTTTTTGGAATATGTGTGGATACAATCTTTATCATCTATACATTTCAAATGGAATTGGACCGAGAGTTGGACCAATTAGTGTGATTGCTGACATACTTTGCAAGGCTTTTGTTGGTCAAGTCAGCTACTGTTCTAAATGTGTCTACACGGGACATCTTTATTTAGTGGTTTGGCATAGAGACTGAATGCAACGTGTCATCCCCTCCCACCTGAGGGGGAAGAAATTGGTGCAACAATATAAGTAAAATGTCTTTCGCTAGCTAAAAACATGAGATCTCTTCATGTCAAAGGGTTATTTTAGGTATATGTCTACCAGGGATGCAGTTGATAACTGAAATGATGGATGATGGATGAAGATGATGAAGTTAGCCGTTATCATGCTAATGTTAGCTATGTGTTCAACCAGTGTTGACCAGTTTTACGGTCTAACGGACAGCGTTTATGAGTGCCAGAGGTGGAAAAAGGGAGAGATTTTCTTACAAACCTCAAACTGCTATTAGCATTGTAACTGCTTCTTTTTATGCAGCTCATGTTTTTATAATTAATAGCGAAGTTGACTGGGTGGGGAGTCAGATTGTGTTGTATTTGTCTTCACCGTATGATATCATCAACAGAAGTTGAATCACTGATACGCGACGCTGAAGTTTCATGTGGACTTCTGGGAGGAGACCTTTTTCTTTTTTTGACCCAACAAAACTTTTTTGTTCATGATGATTTATCATGATGATTTATTGAAAGTCGTGAAGACATTTGGCGGAATAGAAATGAGCTGTATACAAGAATAGAACAGTTTTCCATCACATGGACTTCTGTTTGTGTAAAAAGCCAATTATTCCAAATTATATTAATGATTAATTAATTGTCGCGTGAGGCCACATGACCTCCTCATAAATTTGTGTGTGTTCTCAACTTGAGAAATGGATAGTTGCGTTATCCGAGACTTTTGACTTGCGTTTACTACTGTGGCCAGTAATGGCAACCGGAATGTAGGAGACAAAAGCAAAGGAACATAATAATGGATGATAAAAAAACCACCTCCCCGAGCATTTCAAATATAAAGTAATTATCCTGATCCAGACAATAATAATAATAATAATACATTTTATTTGTGTAACGCTTTAAAAGGTACTCAAGGCACTTTATGTGGTAAAAACAAACAACAGAGGCAATGACAATGTACACAAGAAAGATGACACAACAGTAAGAAACAAAACAAAAACATACTTACATATATGCATAAAAATAATACATATTCAATTAATTCTACTTAGACTATACAGGACACGTTTTTTCTTTGACTAGATGCAATCTGGCAATATTCAATCATACCAAAATAAAATACATAGTCCATAGTTTTTGGGGGAAAGTAGGTTGCTTCCCTAGTTACATGAAAATATAAGAAAAGACTGTCTTTTTGATTGGACAGTGCAGGCCCAATTACTGCCCAGGCCAGCTTGGAGATAAGCTAAAAGGCCTTTCCTCATCAGTCCCCAGGTCAAGTCTGATAATATCTAGATGTGGGATCCAAAATATATTTAAAAGAAGCTCATTTTCAGTAAAACAAACAAACATTTACACTCGGTTGTGGCCCTTTTCTCTCTGTAACCATTAATTACTCGCCTCACAATGCAGGTCCTCTTGCTTGTGTAAGATATCATTTCCCTGCATATACAGTGGCCGATTTGCCTTGCATGTCCCACATCTCAACACCTCATTAATATTGCATGAACTTGTTAGTGTCTTCTACCTCTTCTTTACCCCCCCCCACCGACCCTCCCTCCTCCGCCCCCTCCGCCCCAACCTCACCGGCTGCAGAAGGCAGAGGGTACATCTGAAAGTCAACTTGCATCTCCTGCGTTTACCAGACTCGCAGACACGGGATGGGCTCATATCAATCTCAGGATTATCCTCCACTGTCTCCCTCCCCAAAAAAAAAGTCATTATAGGGAGGTGTCAAAAGAACCGAGATTAGTTCTCTCTTCTCTCCCCTTCCGCCGTGGAAAATACATTTTATGTGTGATTTGGACCCAAATAAGCTGGTGTTACAGATGAGTAGGTTCTTGACAGTTATGAATGAGGAGCACACTCGATGAAGGCAGTGACAGAAGGAGGAGCAAGCGCGGGTTTCAAAAAGCATTTGAACGCATCATCAACAACCGTGTCGTCGGCCCAACATCCAATCACTTGACCCCTCATTACCTCGGAAGCATTCCTTTTGAAAAATATTAAAAGGTCCGGGGGTTGTAAGTCTGCAATGAACCGGTGTCCATATGCAGAGCCACTCCCTCATTACAGCAGGCGGCCAGGCCAGCAGCATCTATATGCCGTGGTAATGAAGACCCTACAGAGGCCGAGCAAAAGGGTATACGACCAAGTGGGAGAGGAGGGGGAAAAACCGGTGGAGTGCTCTGCAAAGGAAAAAAAAGGTCAATATTGGATGTGGAATAATAAAAAAAAGATGTCTGGGTTATTATTTAAAAATGCACCTGCAGAACAACATCCCATTTCAGAAAGAAAAGCTGTTATGTCCATTGTTAGTACCCTAAACATTTGCATGCAACTTGGTGAGTGTGTGTGTGTGTGTGTGTGTGTGTGTGTGTGTGTGTGTGTGTGTGTGTGTGTGTCTACACCGGATTTGAATAAGATAGACGCAGGCATTGGCCAAGTTACGCCCAAGTTTTTGACTAATCTGGAAGCTATAATTTGGATGAAGGAGCTTTGTGCTCCTGTGCCTCATAGATGAGGATTTTAACCTCTTGTACTTGGACCACTCTTGCGAGGGAAAGTATTCTTTTCTGTAACCAGTGAGATTGTTTTCAAGGTCGCTATTTAGCATCAAAAGATTCTGTTCAAAATTATAACGAAAAAGGAGGTTTTAATGAAACTAGCAGTAGTTGCAATGCATTTATGATTAAAATAGGGCTGCAACTCAATCATTGTCATTATCGATTTATCTTATTATTTTCTCGATTAATCGTTTAGATTGTTAAATGTGACATCATCAAATGTCTTGTTTTATTCGCATACCTCTGTGAGCGCAAAACGCAAAAAACATTCACCTTGCTGTCACGGAGAAAACCCTCACATGAGCTGGAAGCTGGAAACAAAGAATATTAATTGATTGACTCATCGTTGCAGCTCTAGAATGAAGGTCACAATCTGAGGTTTGAGTCTTTTGTTTTCTTTTTGGATGTTTGGTCCAGATGTTATTGGATAAAAGAGTTGACAGACTTCTTTCTTGGCTGATAGTGGAGGGGAGGTTTGAAGAAAAAAAAAAGAAAGGTAATGGGAATGCCTCCTATCGCAGTGATGGCCCGATGGTTGCATTCTGAGAGGCAATGAATAAAGCAATGATCTGGTTTGTGTGGGTGGAAACCAAAAGTATCCCCACAAATCCATTATGTTCTCTGCATATCGTGTCTGAATTACAGAACTACATTCTGCGTGTTGAAACTTTAAAGCACTGTCCACCTCACAGTAGGCGTCTGCCATCAGCTGTCAAAAGCAAAATACCCACGGATAGGATTGTGGCTTAAAGTGCCACACGCCGTGAAGTTTCAACTGTTAAAGAGCAGCTTTAGCTACTGCTTTTATTCAGTGATAAAAAAAACAATTGATAATTCATTTCAACAATATAGTTTATGTGTCTTTTTCTAGATATCTTGTACCTTAAATAAATGTTCATGCAGTGTTCATGAAACTGAATGAAAAGAATCACAAAGTAAAAGTAATAGAGGTGTATCATCGGCATACTTATTTAAACAGTCGGCTAGCTTTGGACAAACCAGGAGTTTGGACGTGATAGGGATGAGAGAGAAAAAAATCATTGTAATTAAATCCCCGACCTTCTGCTACATCTAAGATGCCAAGATCACACTGAACCGCCATTTTTTTTCACTTCATTGATATAATTTTTGATGACGTACCCAGCTTCATAAGAGGGTAAGAGGACGACTTCTGTAACTGGCAGAAAAGTAGTGGACACGCCGGTCAATAGTTAAACTAAACCAGCCGATGTTGTACCTCCCTAAACTTGTTCCAGGCCTATGACTGAACCATTAGTGCCTTGCCAAATGTCATCGTAACTAAGTATAATGACAAAAAGATCACTCTATCTGCTGTATTATAATTGACTTGTGTTTGTAAGGGGAGTGTGTACCGGTCAGTGGGAGACCCAGACCGCACACATGGGCCATCCGCATGCTGAGGTTTTCCTTCTGGCAGGAAGAGACACAGGCCTCCTTTTGTTTCAGAATGAAAGAGTTCACCCCAAAAAAAAAGAAAAGAAAACTGCTGTTTTCATTGGAACAAGGTGTAAAATGTGAAGCTGCCCCATTAACTGCTGGTAATTGCATCTCGTTCAGATAATGTTTAAAAAATGACTCGGAAAGCAGAATAATTCCCTTTTAACTATGACTGCCGCATTCAAATGATATGGTAAATCTACTGAAGCAGCACACTGAACAGGGTTTAGCCTTTTCTATGGCCATGTGTTTAAAAGTGTGTGTGTGTGTGTGAGGGGGAGGGGGGGTTCTGAGAACTCTTTGGAGATTGCATTTTGTTAATTGCCATCATCCATCAAGCATAACATTCATAAATGGGATAGCCATTGGACATTTAAGATAATGCTCAACTATTATGATGGATCATGGTTTCAGTGCTCGTGTTCAATCTGGTTAATGTCTGAGATGATAATCTAGCTTTAATCAGTCTTATTTTATATATTTGAACTCACCACTACCTCCCGAGGCACTGGAGGGTTCTTGTGTGTCCACAACTACAACAATATAAAGCACATATAACGTAACAACTGAAATACGGTCGATGACACGTATTCATTATGGGACACAGTATTTAACAGTACATTGTATTTCACATACGGCTGTCAGAAATGAGCTCGGTCTGGATCAATTATGTTAACTGCTAGATATAACAAATATATGATAATCATATAACACTGGAAGCCATAAAGATGAAAATACATTAAGGGTTTATGATTTTCTGCTTGGAGAAAAAGTAACTAGAAGCCCATCTCTAAACCCCGCCCCCCGCTGGTACTCAAGCTGTCAGGGCTACGTTACCATGGAGCCCACACTGTCACTAACTGCGCTGGAAAAAGGCTATTTGAGAGAGAGAGAGAAGCAGACAGAAGGTTCTACAATATGGGTTTGGAGGATATATCCAGGAAGTCAAACTGCCTCAGCAGTGAAAAGAGATTAAATCCTACAGATGGCAGCGTTAAAGTGAACCACCACGTCACCTGGCGAGCGAGACAGAAGACATTGAAATTAAGGAACAGCACTGTTCCTGTAAAGCAGGTTTGGTCTTTATTCACTGATACAATCAGTAAACAGCAAAAAGCAGCATGTGTAGACATTCAGTATGCCTGCACTAGCTACCGTATCAACTCTCCGGGTAACGAGTATCACTATTACAACGTGACTAGCTCCAAATCCACAACACAAGCCCGGAGATGAAGAAAAACATGAAAATGATGGCACGACAACGGATAGTTGCTGGACCCTGGTCGAAGCTGGCCAATGCTGCGCTACGATTGGCCAGTCTGCGTTGGAGGGCAGCTGTTTGGGAGGTGTTTTGAAACTGTTTGGAGAAGGGCAGGTGCTAATGGCTAATGGAGAAGGACTTTGCTAATATATAAAGGTGGTGATTGGACGAGCCCTCTGTCAATCAAACTTGTACTGAAGCCAGTCGGGAGGAGAGCGGAAACAACTTCTCCATCGAGAAAAGTCGTCAGTTTTGTCCTTTGCTCTTCTTTCAATGAAGACAAATACGCAGAACTGACACTATTGCAGCATCCATGTTTTTTAACAGTCGCCTCACCGTTGCATACTGGACCACGATTGGCTCTAGACTAGCTCTGATGTCACAAAATCATGTACGAACACATGTTAAACTAAGATTTTATGTGAGAGAGACACTTTTCCCCTTTTTAGATTTAGATTTTTGAAAACAATGTGACACTTCTTGGGTTAGGGGGATTTTGAATGCACATTTTTGTGGCATTGTTGCTTTACCTCAAGTAGAGAATCTGAATATGTCTCCGAGTGCCCGCTTCTGGTGAAAAACTCTCAATTACCTAATAATAGTCAATTTGATCAATTAAACTAAATTATTGTATATATAAATAGCCAGGTTTGACTTAATAGTGTTCAGTGTGTATTTGATGTGGCTGTGACCACCACCGTCTTTATTGTAATGTTTGATTAATATGTTAAATAACAAAGTTCAGCTATGGAACACACTTCGTCATCAAAGCTAACACTTAAATCTGTCATTTACCTTTATAGCTTTGAGTCTTACACTAAGACAGTTCTCCTCTTCTGCTTATGTTCCTAACAAACTGCACCATGTCAACATTTATTTTGGGGATCAAAGGTCACGGCATTCAGACACCATGCATCATTCCAGTTTGACTTTCAAAAGACACAAGTGTCAGTGTCAATAAGTGACAAGCAGGTGGAGCTGTGAGCAAAGTTAAGCTCCGAAACTCTCCCAGTAACATTACATTTTGAGTCCTTTTTTTCTTTATTTTTCTCCAAAGAGAGAGCCATGTGTATGCTTTTTTTTTTCTTTTTGTGTCCTGAGACGGTTCCTTCTCAAAGAGGGATTGCTTGTTACTGTGCAGCCTGCTCCCACACAGTGCAGTCTCTGTAACATCAAGACCGTGCCTCTCTGCACTTACTCCATATCTGGCATAACTGGGGGCTAACGGTCTCATTTTAATTGATGTTACTTCCACATCTCCGCTTCTTCCTGTGTATTGTGACGCTACTGCTGGTTGGTGCTGTAAGTGACAGTGCGGAGAGGCCCTTCTAATCCGGAGGTGGCAAATAATCCGAATAATTTGGCCGCCGCGTGTGTTTGTGTGGGGCCGATGGCCTGTATGTACTGCTTGTCATTTTTTCAATTATCCGAACTGTGGTTAAATGTTCATTTTCAGCAGTCAGCCCGGAGCAAAAAAACTACTGAGCCCCATTAGGTTTTACCCACAGCCTCACACTCATTAGTTTTCTCCGGTCAGACGAGAGTGAGGGAGAAGCTGGGGCTGGCCTTTTCTAAAGAGGTCAGGGTGGAGTCTAGTGCTCTGTGCAGCCACAGCGGAGATCGTTAAGGAGTTTCCAGCCAGTTATCCTACAATAGTCAGATTGGTGCGAAGACTTGGGTGACCTTTTGTAAGGCAAATCAGCACACACTCCTAATTGACCTTATCCGTTCTTTTTTTCTCCTCTCTGTCTTCCTTCCTTTCTCTCACATGAGGCCAATGAGAGAAGCTCATGAAGACGACAGCGCAAAAACTCTTCTTGGATCGTGACTATGTTTAAGTCCGGATTCCAGGAAAACTCTTGGAAAGGCTCACTTCTAATAGGTACTAGGGGCTTTTTATCCTCCCTCTTGCATCTAGCGTGATGCTCTCAGAGCAGTACAGGCATCATTAACCAACGTCCTCTGTTTCCACTGACCTGAGGGATCCTGTCTTGATTTTGTGCCGCTTCGGCTCTGCCAGCTAAATGGAGGTTACGGGGAGATTGCATCCATTATTGAGGTATTCAATTCAAAATGTCACCCGTTTCCACTTGGCACTGTTTTCTCTTCCCTAATGTTTGCTCGGGGCATTGGTGAGAGGGAGGGGGAGGGGGAGAGGAGAGGGGAGAGTGGAGGGGGGGGGGCACCAGTATTTTCGTGTCTTGTTGTCTCAGCACCGAGAGGGACTTTTTTCCAGCAGACATTAGCCGGGGACGGATGCAAGGTGACACCGTTGTAAGTCTCGCCACTTTCACCTTGCACTCTGACACCCGGACGTCCTCTCGCACTCTCTCTGCATGGTTAGTATCCTCCTGAGCACGGGCCCCTGAAACAAGGTTGATTGTAACTATTCATCATCCGGGCCTCCACTTAATTGGACCAAAAGGAGATTGCAGGGCGGCGCGAGTCTCTCCGGTGGGTGTGGACAGAATACAGTTCGGATAAGACGGCGAGAAGCACTTGAGGTGCTCACACGGAATATACCCGCTTGGCCTCTACGTGCAGGTTACCCGTTTAGCCACTACAGACTCGGCTTTCATTACCCGGTTACCCTCCTGTCAGTGTAATTCAGTCCTATCATCCCTCAACCCAGTCGAAATTAACAGGTAATTTGTAAATGTCACTTTGGGTTAGACACCTCATTTTCTTCCTTTTTCCAACAAACCGGCACCCACAAGCTTAATTTTTCTTGTCTTTTGAATAAGGTTTTCATTCACAAATAGAGTTATGGTCCACTAAATAAATGAGAGTAATTGATGAGGGGAGAAAAAAAGTGATTTACCGTAACCTATTAGAGTCAATCAATGACATACTACCCAGGATTCCTTTAGTTACCGTAATGCATGTCTGCCGTCATTCTGAAGATGTTCATTTGAGAGGTGAAATGAGATGTGAGGAGACGGTTAAAGCACTGGATTTAATATCTTGACACGCGCAAGCACCTGCCAACTCACAAACTCATTTTAAATGACAGATCATTCATGAAGTTGGGGACAAACACATTGAAGATACAAGTTCGACCTAAATGGAACGGTGGGATTCTGACTACAAAGACTTCTTAAAGGGCAAGGCAAGTTTATTGGTGGAGCATATTTAACGTTTTTAAAGGTAGTCAAAAATCGGGTCAAGTCTTATCTTTGCTACACAGTGTATATATATATAGTAAACCTGGCTGTCTTAAGAAAACTAGGAAACACGTTCCAAGGCTCTTTCATTCCTATGGAGCTTGTTCAATGAGCACATACGTGATAGAGCAGGATGGAGACTCTCTCTGGGCGAGCTGGCTGACTTCCTGTTGGCTCCCCGCACAGTTAAATGGCATCAGATAATTTACCGATACGGCTCTTCTAGACTTTCAAAAACAATTTGGGGACCGAATGGATCAAGGGGAGAGTCTTTTTGGGCCAGTGTGGATCATGTGATCCTGCAGTACCCAGTGTGGCCATTACTCCAGAGTCACCTCACAGTGCAGCACTGCTCCTGGGTTGTTGAGAGGCAGAGAGTGTTCAATGTTGAATTCAAAGTTGGATTTACACTATTACCACATTTAAATAATAACTTCAGGTTTATTTAGTGTTTTCTCTAACTGACACAACTTCCTTTTGTTCAGTTTTTATTTTTTTATTTACACTTCCCACATGCTCCCACCATGATATGCTATCGCACCCAGAGTTGTCTTTAACAGCTGCTGTGATATGATCAAATGGGCTATATGCAGGAAGGGGTGGGGGGGGGGGTGCTCACTGTTTTGGTTTTACTGAACTTTACTGTTTATAAGTTCAGTCTCACCGCTCTCATCAGTGTCATTTCCGGATGCAGCAGGCCACAGTTTTCAGTGGTGTCCATAACTACCCGTCACCAAATGGCTCACATGTTAAACCCCTCTGAGGTATATCATAATGGGCTTCACAAATTAACTTGGCTTAACTGACATTCACATTGCTTGTATGTCTTGAGATTTTATTAACATGTTTAATATATCTGCACACTTTTTTATTTTTTCATTTTGAACCTCACAAATATAAGACTTTTTCTTATCCAGTCAAAGGACACACTACCCAAAACTGGAAGATACAAAAACAAACTCCAGAGAGCATAGAGGCACAGGTAAATAACAGTTGGAAAAGCAACAAATATTACTATCTTGAGATCAGTAATGTGTTGATATTTATGTAATGGCTATTGGTGCTTTCGGAAGATATTAAAGTTTTTTGAAATCATGAGTAATGTGAATGCAAAGACCGAGCAGGTGGAGGGCATTGTGTTTCATTTCACTCAGCCAGAAGAGTCTAATAAGGACAATTGTTCTGTTGACTGTAACGCAGCCTTTAGGACCCGGAAAAAATAAAACATTGAGGCTACATCACAATATTACCACAGCCAAAATCCCAGATAATATCTACTTTCATTCGAGGATATCATATTATATTGATACATCGCCCAGCTCCAGGTGGCGTGGGCATAAACTTTGTGAGCAGCAATAAATCAATTCAGACAAAGCATCATCGGCTTTCATACATAATGTATTAGTTATCAGGGGTCCAAAATGTTTGAGGGAATTTGCATAAATACGCATGGAAGTCTACAATTTTAATAAAGAAAATATTTATACAAATAAAAAATATATAAAAGTTTGAGGGCATTTAATGCTTTTGTTCTACAGTTGCCTCAGAACTGTTACGTGACCATGGCTCAAAACAGCGTTCAAGCTAATTCCCCAATCAGCCAGTGCACCGGCTAAGTGGAATTCAAGACTGATTTCACCACGCGATACTGCGTGCCTGCAGCCCGTAAACCTCTGTGTGATTGATAAATATAAGAATTGAGGAGACGCTCAGGCCGGGAAAGGGGCTCTCTCATTAAAAATACGGTGTTCGTAATGAAGAGGAAATAGAATTAGCGCTGAGAAGGATGAAGGGGAGCAAATTGCTGTAAATATTGTAGAGGCTGATCGGCAGCCTCCTCCTCCTCCAGCCACAGCAGAAAAGTCATTATGTGGGTTTTGGATATAGGTTCCCCATGACCGCATATTTATTATCTATCTAAATAGAATCACTTACCTCTGATGCCGGCTCTGATAGCCAGTCACCGCAAATATCAGTTCCCCCTGGTGCCTCTGCCAGCAATTTTACATAAGGCCAAATGATTATGCGTGCAACCAGACAGGATTGCATTTTGTTGTTAACTTGATCCGCGTTTTCCTATGAGAAATAACCATTTGTGGGGGAGATTTTCCTTCCCTTTAAGAGGGTAGATTCAACCCTGTTTGACGTCGTCCGTGGTGGAAAACGAGGTCAGCGGTAGAAAGATGAGCACTTTTTAAAAAACCGGTGGAAGAAAATAAAAAAAAAGGCCTCTTCATTGTTCCATGACTGTGATGTGGCCTTAGCCTCCTCCACGATCCCATATCTTCATTCGCCGCTCCTTATTTGTCAGTGTGGTGCAATTTAGCTGTATTTTATTCCCTTGAAGCCATTGTTCAGGCGCTCGGAGTTGTGGCGATAAATAAATGCGTTACAAAAAGGAAGGGATGCGGCACAATGCCTATTCATGAAGGCAACATAGGCAGCGCTCAAGCGCATGTATGCACATAGGTATCGGCCCATTTGTCAAGCCAGGAGAGCTAATTATCTCATAGTGTGCGGTATTGTTTTCAAGCCACGCCATTTCATTCTGAAACATTAAAACACACGTGGCAGAGGCAGCCGAAATGGTTTCCATGAGCATGAATGCATTAGAAAATTTTGGGAAGGGGGATGTTGTATTAGAACTCCGCGGGGACATCAGCATGCTACACCTCTTTTGGTTTGTCATTCATCTTCCTCCGCGAGGGCGGGGAAAGAACCAGTGGGTAGCGACGCCTTCAGCCAACTTGGCAGGTTAATGAAGGTAATTTGATTTCCTACATAATGGCTGCCCATGCCACGCGGGGCCTAATTGCGCTCGGTGGCCGGGCTTCGTTTCCGTGGTACCAGCCGAGGCCCCGTGCATTTCCTGAAGGTTGTGCGGAGGCAAACAAGTTGCTGATTCAAGCGAGATGGAACCGATAGCTCTGTTTCATCTGCTAATAGTTGATCTTATTTCCCAGGCAGCTGTGAGCGCCGCTGTCACAGTGTGACGGCGGAAGCTCGGTTTTAGCGAGTCAAGCGAGTTCATTACCGCACGACAAACAAACACCACGGTAGGCCTCACAGGCCTGGGATGACTCCAAAGGAACGTGATGGCGTTAACGCAGGCCTCTTTGTTAAAACCTCAATACTGTGTTTTGTTGTCCATGTGGAATCTGTTTTTGTGGGATTTTGCTGTTGGTTGTTGGTCTTGTCAGTAATCTCAGGCTGCTTTTAAGAGACATTTTAACCCTATGTTTCTCTTAATGTGAACATTTCTTTTTCAATAAATAAAAAAAGAATTTTGAAAATAAATTTTGAATTGTGAGGTGATCCTGAAACTGCCCCTGTTTCCGTGGTTGGAGATGCTCTACGCAATGTGTAATTGAGAAATGTTGAGAAAGGCTGTCAGTTTGTGCCTGTCAACGCAAACAAAGTATTATTATAAGTTCTTCATTTAATTCGACAACATATCTACCATGAGGCAAGTAGCAGCGCCATATTTGTTGTAGTTTGAAGTTGTCACTCTGTGGGTATGAAGCCTAAGGTGGTCAATGTATGAATAAATACATTGTGAAAGAAATATCCATGACTAGAACATACAAACTGCATAATATAACCATGAAATTGTTCAATACAATACTTTTTTTTAACAATAATAATTTCCTTCAGTTTTTATATCATGATTACATTTTTACACTTTTATTTTTCTATTTATTTTATCATAATTCTAAACAAAAGCAACAGTCACATACTTGTTTCTGTTAAATGGTAAAAATATATATATATAAGAAATGTGATATGGTATTGCAGATTTACATATTTTGTTGACTGAATGAAATAATGATATAGCAATACTGTGGAAAAAGACTTATCAAATGTTTTATAAAAAATGTTTTTCACCTTGTCTTTATTAAGTTATGTCAATAAATAATAATATAACGCCCAGAGGTATGCTTAAGCTGTCGGTAGCCGACTGTTGTGTTGGTGATGTTGTTTTGCCCACATTGTTCCTCGCAACGTTTGCTGGAAGTGATGTAATGTAGCTCCGATAATTTGCTAATTTAGCTAATTTGGCATTCAGTGAACACATCAGTCATAATTTTGAAGTAACTGATCAATATTTAAAGAAACTTAAACGTCGGAGGAAAACAGTTTCTCGTCAGAATCAAACAAAATCACAAAATAATGGTAAGTTGGATGGAGTCTGAAATACATCATCCTAAAGTTAATTAGTGTTTTTTCTCACCCTATAATTGGATCCTAATCAGCATTGGGGTTCAAGCTATTTTCCTAAGACCTCTTCATTTGATCATTATCTACAAAGCCGTGGTAGATATTATAGGCCATATTCCTTTTACTCTGCCATACAATCTAAATGGATCTTGTTTCAAAGCCTCAAGGACAGTCTGTGATGAGCTTGACTAGATTGCACTCTCCTACTTATCTTCATCGACAGAGAAGTCTGTAAACATAATAATGCACAGATCAATATAATATTGTGTTGCTAATAAAACCTCATACCAAAGAGTTTCTAAATATTACACACCGTGCTTCCAGCAAAACGTCCAACCTCCTCAAAACCAGTGCACGAGGCATTCAATTGTAGGTGTTACAGTTGTGCTTTGGAAGAAGTTCCCTTTTTTTAATTCTATTACTTCCTTATGTTTAGCCGCTTCACTGGTGCACAGTAGTTGAGAGCAGCCTTGTTAGTTTTGACTTCTTTGCTTACATCCTAATGAGTTTTCTTACATTCTCAATTGCAGCACACGGTGTGCAGTTGTTCCGACTGACTTATGTTGTTGGGAAGTAAGTCCTGTGCAGTGGGCCTATTACAGCTGGAAGGTTGCTGGTTATTTTGTTAAATATACAGTTATAATTTTTCTCTCAGCTACTCCGCAATCTTTCCATCCGCTAGTACAACCATCCCTGATATGGAATCACTCTTCTAAATGAACCCCGTTGACAGCGCCCCGTCTCATTTTGATTGCTAAGCTAATGTTAGCTGTGAATGCGCTGGAGATTTCTGATCGAGTCGATTTAGAATTGCTGACTATGACTGAGGGACTCCCATATACACTATCGCCATCGGTTGGTAATCCACTGCTACCTAGATAGAAAGGATGGGGCTCGAGAAACCTTTTCAAATAACAAAACAGCAGAGAGTGGTGTTTCTCTCCCTAAGAAACCCCCATTAGCCAAGCGTACCGACACTGGCCCCGCAGTGCAGGGTTTCCAGATAACAGTTTGATTTTAAAGCTTGGCTAACTCACAAAATGAATGTTGATACAGCTGACATACCGAGAAGTTTGGCGTTGGTATGGATCCTGCCCGTTATCTTATTAAAGGGTGAAGGGAGGCTGTAGTGAGGGGGGATTTTATGTTTTAAAGGGGTTTATGTCTAAAGAACAGGAATCTGACACATAATGACATTCATCGTGCTTTATAAATATTGAATGAAAACGGGGGGGGGGAACTAACAATGAGGTTGAGGCTATAAAGGGCCATAAGGTAATAAGGTTCAACAGGGCTGTAACGGCATACCGCTGTATTCAATTTGACTGTTATCATACCATGTTCATTTGCTTATCTACAGTATTGAAAAAAAACGACATAAGTGTGTGTGTGTGTGTGTGTGTGTGTGTGTGTGTGTCCTAGATAAAGGTACAGACAGGAGCAGTCTGGCTGCCCTGTCCCACACCCACAGTGTATTTTCACCGTTAATAATCATAAGGACATAACTTTGAAAGCTCATAGCTGATGTCGTTTTTCATAAAGTGTAAACTAACATGCTTTATTTATGTTACATGTTACCGTTACATGCTATTTTTTTTAAATAGCCTCATGATTTTGTGTTTTTTTAAATATTCTTCTCATTCCTTTACGGCTCCTTGTAACTGATGATAATGATAATAGTGTAATACCGTGTACAGTAAAACCGTGATATTTTTGGAGATACTCAGCGTGCCGTAGAAATCGCATACTGTCACAGACCTGTGCTGTTACTGTTGAGTTGTACAAACAGGGACCAGAAAAAGGGATTAGCTTTATGTTGTAATCCTGACAGTGACATTAAAGGTTCTCTACACAATATTCAGAGCATTATTATGGCAGCTAACAACTATTTGTAACGTAAAGATATAGTGAAGTAATGTCTACCCGAGCAGAGAAAGAAGACACTCAAACTCTCTATGTGTGTCGTAACCCGAGCTTCTCTGAGCTTCCTTTACATTGCCGGGCCAGTCGCGTGGGCCTTTAGTTGCTCTGTTGTGCCCCACTGGCTAGCTAATGGTCGCCTCCCTGCACTGCGCTCATACGGCGCTTACAGCTGATAACGCCGTCCTGACCGACCCCTCAACCCCTCAGGTAAACACTGTCAGCTCCGTAGCCGTTGTTTGCCCCACTAGCGCTGTTTGCACAGTTAGCGGTTAGCTCAGCCGTCGCCATGTTGAGGCATGAGCTCCATGCTGAGCACCTTTTAAAGTGTTGCTGTTGTGGGCTAACAACGAGGCAACGCTTGCTGGATCACACCGCGCACACAAGATTTGTGCCAGCAGTTTGGAGCGAAAGCCGACCATGTGGCTGCATGTGACCTTTGACCCTCATCAGCCGGGCTCACAACCGCCAAAGTGTTATTTGCATTGGCCGGTTTCATTGTCCTCTTACTGTACAACAATGTTCACTTGATGTCGGGCATGAAATGGAAAGCCACTGGACTGAGTGGATAAGCACTCCTACAGATTCTCATAATATGTAGCTAAAAGCCTGCTTCTTCTCCACCTCACTGCCTACCTTCACTAGTGGCTGTACAATTGGCCATAACAATCCCTTGCATAATGTATTTGTGTGCCAAGTCCGACATTAAGCGTTTCTTTCACAGTTGCAATGTTTGGGCTTTAATTCACATTTAACACGCAAGGGTGTTTAGCTGCTACCTAGATTTAGGGAAACAAAAGATCTTCTCAACCGTGAACGACAGGACACCAGTATGAAGGAGAAGTGATCTGAAGCATAGGGCCTTGACATTTCATGGTAGTCATGGTAGAATGAACATCTGAGAGGAAAATGGAAAGGACATAAAATGTGTGTATAGAGGTATAGAATACAGCCTTTTACTGTTCAGTAAATCTGTTTCATAGTACACATTAACGGCGGTGTAACAAGCAGATGTGCAAGCATCGAGCACAATTTAACTTTTCACCGTCGGCTAATCTTAAAAGGATAGTGACATCCACAAAACACTGAAGGAGTATGATAAAAAATAAATGCGACAGAGGCTTTTGTAATGAGCACGTCCTTGATGACCGCATTAGCTAACTTTGCTGTATTCCCCCTTTTCTTTTTTTTCTGGAGCCAGGCCAAGTTGAAGATAGTGTAATGGCACTGAGAGTGTTGAGTGGTTTGTTGGAATTAATTGCATTCTTTGCTTTTAGTAGAATATCAACAACATGAATGTGTGGCCTGATGGAAAGAGCTCTGCCCTTGCCCCAAATGAAGCACATCAATACTTGTCTGCTCGAACATTTATTTTCCTAGTTTATTCAAGAATCTTTTTTGTTTCTCACCGATTTGTTTTTTGTTTTAGTTTTTTTTGGACTGTCTGGTTTATTGGAGCAATGTGTTGGACTCTCATCTCCAACAGTATCTCCATTTGGTTTGAAGAGGTTGGGGATGATCCACATCAGCCTGGCATTAGCTACGACAATGACTATCCAGCAGCAGGCTGCTGGCCAGTCTGGACTTCACACCATGCTGGGTAGCATGTGGAAAATTTGTGTGCTCTGGTTCAGATAGATGGGCATGGTCGGGGGGATCCAAATTAAGTCAGATCAAAAACAAAAAATACTTACATTATCTGCATTTGGTTGTGTGTGTATAGTGCACATTTTACATAGTTTTTTTCCCCTTCCACTCTTACTATATAAACCAGATTTTGTAATCCTTGGCTTTTGTACTAGTGCACAGTCACGTCGGGCTGACTGTTTTTCAAATAGATAAACTTTCCTTTTATAAGGTCAACATTCATGGTTGTTTGACTCTATAATCTACCATAAAGCCAAAGCCAAAGTCCACTTCGGAAAATGGCTCATTAAGATTTTGATCAATCTTGTTCTTTCGGTGAGACAGACTTAGGAAATGCCATCAGAAAATTGCATTTCCCAATGACATTAGGCGCCCAGTTGACCATCCAATTCCATGTGTTTCTGTTGAGATGTTAAGATCTGATATCGTTTGGGTCAGAAAACCTGCTTTTTTTTCTCTAAGTGAGGCAATTAAATTTCCTTGATGGTCTCTCGGAGCACTTAGCTAAAGAGAATACACTTTTATATCAAAAAGCTTTCAATCATCTCAAATCATATTTGGGAGAAATTTGCCCCCGAGTGTAGTGTCACATGCAATGCTACTGAGCATGTGACGGACTCGTGCTGAGATGGGCAATGTTGGGAAAGGTTACTGTGCATGTCTCTGTGGGCTCTGCATCGGCCGCGACATGTTGTTTGTCGGCATTACAATGTTACGTCATATCAAAGGCCTGCCAGGCTCTCCTGAACCCAGGAGAGGCCCGCAAAATTGAGACCCGACACAAATTATGGGACATATTCAAATCATTTGTATGTTTTAAAGGAAGAGAAAAGAGATCGATTGAAATTATTTATTTTATTATTTATTTATTTTGCACATATTTAGAAGGTAATAAGAGATGAATGGACTAAGACAAAGGATTCAAACTTGGAAAATGTATTGTTCATTTAACTGTGTCTTTAAGAGATAAACAAACTTGAATCCATTTCTTACACCATTTCTTTCACGCTTGGATCACATGAATGTGATCTGATAGGCCAGAAGGTCGAAGCGATTCCGTTCAGGCTGGATTGCCGCTGGTTGTATTTCACGTGATTTGAATATAGTTCTACTTCTAATTTTTTACCCGAATTTGCAAACCGTTTTGACCGCGACTGAATATTGAAAATTGCAAAGAGAAGAATTCAGACCACATGAATTCGGGTGGATGTCATTTTAATGGAAAATTTCTAAGCGCTATAAATTTGGTGCCAATTGTGTTCAGTAGTCATTAAATTCCACATAAAGGTTGTGAGTTGCTTACAATTAATTGCTTTCGTACCTCTGTTGTGCCGGCAGTTTACAAAAATACATGATGTTTTTGTGACAATGGTAAACACTATGTCAAGCAAAGGTCCGACATAAAGTGCTTTTTCGTAAATAAGGGTGAAAAATAATCAAGATGACTTTCGGGCAAGTCTGAAATCAAACACCTCTTTCTCTGTAACTACCTGTTCCCTGGTTTACCATCATGCTCTATTTTACGACAGCTAATTAGGCAAGTTTTATAACCAGGTTTACTTAACTCTGTCACGCGAGGATGAATTACCATTTTGCACTTCTCACTTAATCATTTTAATTACCACAGGCAATTTATCAGGCTGTCTTCAGGGTATGAATAATTGCAAAGATTATTAGATGAGAGTACAAACTGGAAATATAAGGATATATGTAAGGATATATGGTATATTTTTAGAAGACTGAAGAAAATATGGTATATGAGTTTTTACTACCCGCTACTAGTTTTACATCCTATCATTTTATAGTGAAATGTGTTGGATGCAACCATTTTCACTGGCTGTCCTCCCTTTGCAGAGATCATCAGCAATAGACCGAAGGCTCGCTGTTCTGCAGGTTTACACATTTTAATGCTTGTGTGCATCGGCGGGGGTGTCTGGGAGGGGCCGGCCCTTTGCTGACTTTGTCCTGACATTCATTCCCACACTATATACAGCAGGGAAAGAGGGATGCACCGGGCGCCCCCTCCACACAGATCAAAGAGGGGTGTGCCACGCTGCTGTGGACTCACTTGAGAGACTACCAACGTGAAAATACCACATCCCCGGTCCTCAGTGGGGGGCCCGGCTGTAATTGTGTCTTGTCAGACCTCCAAAGTCCCCCTCACAGCTTCGTACCTGACATTTTCCTCCAACGAAATTATTTTTCATTCTTTGGTGTTTTGGCAGCGGCGCAACTTGTGACCAAATTTAGCTCTTTTCTCCCACCGTGTGCACGGCGGGCCAATGACAAAAGTGTGTGCAAATTGCACTTTGTATGAAAAGAGAACGTTACCCCCATCAAGAAAAGGTCACACGAAGCAACTGATGAACAGGCACCAGTGATTTATCAGTTTATGATTCATTGGCTTGTATGCGCCTCACTGTACAACATTTTTGCAAGAATAGAAATTGCCACAGAATTCTGAGCACTTGAATACGAAAGAGAAAAGCCAGACCAGTGATCCATCTACAGGATCAAACATACCATAAAGTAATGTGTGTGGTCAACCAAAGCCAAAATGTTTACAGTAAAAGTCACTGCTGCGGACAATAATTGCATGACCTTGTATAAAATATGACACAGTTAACAAAGATTCTGACCTCTAACCACCATAATGCATTATCAGAGTTCATTTTTGAGAGGCGCAGAACACAATGATGCACATGTGCATGATGAGGCTGCTCTCACTATGTATTTTGGCATCATAGATGGTGGGTGAAACTGTGCGGTGCTGCATGTAATAGGCCGACATAGTCATTACGTCTGCGCTACTTGTTACCAATTTACCTGTCAAGGAACTATTTGGTGATAATGACCACAAAATAAAGGAGTCCACTTTACCAGACCGAACTGAACCTCATTCAATGTCACATGTTCTTGCAACAGCCATCCTCTCCTTTTCTGGCTTCTTCAGGGTTTGACGAGAAAAGCAGAACCTTAATGCTTTTTTTTTTGTACTATCGGTAAGGGCTGGTAGAGAGTGGCAAGAGTTCTTAGTGGCGGTAGGTGGCAACTTCCTCTATTAGTCAGTCTTGAAATACATTTTCTGTAAGGCCCTGCAAATTCAAGTAGTACTGGCTGCTTAATTCAGTGTCATCCAAATCCATTTTTTACAGCAACAAAATGTACAATAGCTTAACTACTGATACCGACAGACTGTGTTAACTCAATGATCAATAACTACAGTGTTTGTTTGTGCTGGTAATCGGGTTCAGCACAAACACAGACTGTAATGCATCTCGCACCCTTCAGCACTGCACCCCTTGACTTACTGTAGTGCTCTTTGAAATCTCCCTGTGCTAACATGCTGTATGTTACTGAGAGGACTGAAGATTAGCATATGACATGACAGATTACATTAAGTCACGTCTGCGCCGTACTTTATGACATTAGCCTCTTAGCCCAGGCGTACAAACGCATGCAAATGCTCCCCCCCCAAACCCTCTTATTTAAATCTGCTGCATGACATGGCACCTTTGATATGATTATTAGCCATCTAAGCGACTCAACTTCACCCTCATCAGATAGGAGGTGTCAGCGAAGGTGAGAAATGATGGCCACTTTGAACATGAACCTTGACAAGCTGCGGCGAGACACCCGAAAAGCAGACAACTGACTGTAAATGTTATTTAACAAAGGGTGTCTACGCGGGGAGATTTTTCTTACTTTTTGACTTACACTCAGATGATTTCCTCGTAGAACGTTTAAAAAAAAAAGAAAAACGTTGGGCACAAAAGTCCCACCGTCTCCTCAGATATAAAAGAAGAAAGTTGTTGAGAACGTGGTTGTTCTTTTTCATGCCGTCCAACTCATTAGCAACAGAAGTCAGTCTGTCTCAGTCATAACTGCTGCCCAGATGGCTCTCCAATCTGCCCCGTGTAAAGAGTGAATCATCATAATCACACATAATCTGCTGTTTAACGGCATGCCTTTTGCTTCAGTTCTTTAAGATTACGCACTACAGTTATACATAAATTGAGTTCTTTCCTTTTCAGATCCGCAAGCGACTTGGGGATTGTGAGATATATCGCGCAGTCTGAAAGAATTCAGCGATCTTGATGTTTCAACCTCATTCCAATTGTCAGTCTCATCCAGTGTTTGCATATAGTGATACCCGCAGTCTTCTACTCTTTGGGGAGGTAGGGATTGTAGATACTTCTCTTCAATTATTCCCAGTGTCATCGGAGAAGCCCGCAACACCACTCGAGTGTCTTGTCTGGGCTCTGTGGTCTTTAATCTTAATTATAAAGCTATCATTACAGCGTGAACCCTGGGCTGCCAACAGTGGAGCCCTGGGCTCATCTGCTCCGAATCAATCAAACTAAGTTCTGCACTGGAGGACTTTTTCTCTCTTTTTTTCAATCAGGTCATTTTGATTCTCCCTTATCTCATTTTCATAATTATGCTTGTCCCTTCTCTAATGGAGTGAAAATGCCCGGCCTCCCGAAGCTTTACACGGTCAAGTCTGAATATTTAAACTGTGCTGTAACCTTGAACATCTGACCTTGCTTTAGAACTCTGTGACAATGACTGTTATTATTATTTTTCCGGTCGCAAGCAGAGCTTGTGTGAATAATCCCAAAGATCAGAATTCGTTCCCCGCAGTGCATGTTAATAGAGGCTTGTTAATGGTGCAGGAAGAGACAAGAACAAAATAACTTCAGCAGTTTATTGTTTACGAGAAGGTGTTAGATATGGAGTTATGTGTCTGTGAAACGCCCTCGTTCACACTCAAATTGTCAGCTTCTGCTGTAAATCAAGGCAGTAAAATTGGATGACAGAGGGAAAGTTGGCAGCAGCCAATGACAAATTCTCCCTATCTCAAACGCAGCTGACATCTTAAAGCTGTGATCAAGTGGAATGATCAAAAGCATTCAGTACTCCAGTGAGAATACTGTGTGTGTGTGTGTGTGATTATGTGTTTGTGTATGAGGGGGGGGGGGTGATAGTGTCAGGTTTACTTTAAATTGAACTGAAATTTAATGTATACACGTATATCCGCAGTGTTTTATTTCAATTTAGTTCACTATTTATTTTAGTTTATTTGACCAAAGTAAGAAATTTCTGTTTTATTCATTTTTCAGCAGCGCCCCCAACGCTACGTGTCCTCCAAAGGGTGGACAAATTTGGTACGGACTAACAACGTCTGCAATTCAATTTTAGTGGTTCAATATCTGTGTGGACAGGCGTTAGAAATGGTTTTATTTATTTTATTTGCTTTTTATTTTGCAGAGACAATGCACACTAATCAACAGTAATACTGTAAGTGAGCCAGAGTTAGCCAGAGAGGCTAATTTCCATCTGCTGTCCCCAGGCAGATTTTTTGAAGGCAGCCTAAAATTAAAAAATTTCAAATAACATAATGAAACTAAGATTCATCAATAAACAGAGAGTAACGTATAGACAAAACCAATTCACATATAAGCAAAAGAAAAGTGTACCTACAGAATAAGCACATATATATATCACTGAGGCACATAACATACATCAACACTGAACAAGACAAATGCACATATAGGCTAAACAAGCAGGCAGGACAGACCGTACATTAATTACGTAAGGCTATGTTTGAATGTTTTGTATGTGTTTTTTGTGCGTATGTGTGATGGCAGAGCATTCCATGAGTTTGCTGAAGTCACAGAAAATGCAGATTTGCTAAAAGAGCTTGACCTATGTGAAATGACACAATCACCTCTTGAAGCAGATCTAGTGTGTCTGCTACTTTGAGTGTGTTGTTTAATAAAATCACTAAGCGGAGGTTAGTAAAGATCACATCCGTTCCAACAGCTACGCAGGAAGTTAATCAGTTATCTGTGATTTGAACATCTTTTCCATTCAGTGTTATTTGAGTCACAGTGTAATATACAAAGTGCTGATGTTACAGGATTACTTTTTGCTTTTTGAGGTTTTGGTCATTTGCCGTCACCAAATCTGAACCCATGAAGGAGAGACAGTGAATGCTAGCTAGCAGCTAATGTTGGCAAGCTTCTTTTTTGTTGTTGGGCAAAGCCTAGTTAGTCTTGTAGTCTAGCTTCTACTTGTCTTGTGGAAGCTACGCTATACTAACTTGCACTTTAAGTGCTTTTTGAGCTGAATATGCTAACTAGCTAGTCTCTCTTTTTAAACCCCATTTTTTGAGTACAATACAGACCTAACAGCAGCATGCGTCCTCCCAAATGTTGTAAAAAGTAGGTTAAATCAGCTTTTGATAACCGACGCTATGTTAGCTTCTTGAAAAATGCACCTTGTAACAGTAGCCGTGTTTTGTTTCCGTTCACAAATTCGTATGCACATATTGAGGTATCGCATTTGATAAGCTGCATGAAAATGGCAAAATTCCATAATACTTCCTCAGATAAACTAAATATTCCCGTTTACGATCTTTTTTTGACTTTGCCGAAAAAGAGTTGATGCGCTAAATGTATTATGGTAACGACTTTGCTGAATAAATTTAGATGTAGCAAATACATTTAACTCAAATGACCAGCTGCTTGTGCTGCTGGATTTTTCCTGGATATATATTTATGTTGTCTTCGTATCCATATAAAATTAGCTGACAACATTGAACAATTAAAACGTGCCCAATTGAAACAAATTTCTGAGGACCTCCATTTTCTCAAGAAGATCCGACAAGGCGAATTCTTTTGTTTCCGGTTAGCAACTCTTCTTCTACTCTGACTGGCGGATTACATCTATACGTAAAGCGTAGCCTATATAACTACCCAGGCTAGTTTAATTGCTTCAAACAGATGATGGAAAGGCACCAAATTCCCATTCCATTTTTTCAAAGGTTAGCTTAAATTTTGCTTGACAATTGAATGGAAACACGGCTAATGTTCACAGAATATACAGGATGACATTCTCCAGTAAAAATGCACCATGGAAGTTGAAAGTGTGTCTCCTAGCAACGCTGTCCCTAAAATGTCTCTCAGCTGGTGCCATAGGGAAAACGTCTACCCAAAAAGTTTCCACAGATTTGTCCCAAATATGGTTAATCATCTTTTGAAAAATGTTCACTGTAGCGAAAGAATTGTTACATTTTATATTTCCTAATTCAAAAAGTGAGGAACATTATTTAAAATAAACAAATTTATAAAAGGAGATTTATTCTGTTATAAATTTAGCTTTTCGTGTCATACCTTTATAACAATTAACTGGGGGATTTCTGGTCTATTACGTTTAATTGGTAAACATTAAGATGCTTGTTTTCAAAATGTATTTTGCGTTGTTCTCTATCTGCAGAACCAATCGTCCAGCAGTCACTAGTCGTATTTCATGAAAGATACAATATCCAAATATAGAGCCACAATCTGACAGATGAGTGAACTTATGAACCTTCAGTCTGCAGCAGAGAAAGTCAAACGAATTCCTACACAAAGACAACCTGTAAGTCACATCATTCATCATTAAAGACGGTGAAACAGATCAAAGAGTAGATGAATTGAGCTTTTCAGCTTTCAACGGGCGCTGCAGGTTGGGTATTGCTTCCCACTGTCCATGCCACCTAGTCATAGCACAAAGGGAAAAGAGCCTGACAAGTGAGCATATGACAGAGAAGATTATGAGTTCAAAGGTCACTTTTCTTTAATGCGCAAAACCCTCCAAAATACCTTTTATATTAGTGTCTGTGAGAAAGCCTTATTTTAATGCGATTGAATGGAGGTCCTCGTTGGTTTTAAAATATGCAAAGAAGTACATGCTAACATTAACCACTGCCTACATTATTTATCCTCATGAAAAGTGTTTTATCAGCACCGGGCTCGCTTTACTTTACTTTTAAATATTCAAATTAGAGTGGAACTAAAATTTCTACTATGCAAGAAAGGAGGCTCTTTTACATTTGATTTTTAAATGAAGCTCACAATTCTCATGTTTGGTTAAAAATGGTTTGGTTAATTGTAAATTCTGTGGAGCTGCATTTTTAAGGGAATTGCCCAAGGCCTAAAAACCCACAGTAATCAATTTCTTTCTTCTCTATGTGACTTTAATACAATTTTGACTGAAGGAAACCTCAAGCAGATTTAAGTGACAAAATAAAATACCTTCGTTGTATATTTTTAACATCACAATGACACCAAAACAATCTGATCAGCCACACGGTTGTACTGAAATGTGTTTCCAAGACGACTCTGTGATGCGAGGATTGTATTTCATGAATTTATTTCCTCTTCGAGCAATGACTTCAAATCCACTTCAAAATGTTTGTGAGACTTGAGAGTGAACTTACTAAAAGTACTAAAAGCTCGGTATGACGGTGTTTTTCCCCAGCAACACCATGGGGTCATAAACTACCAGATTAATCTCTCACCAGTTACTTTGTGTCCATTTCTCTGTCTTTAGTGGTTGATTCTTTCCCTGATGTGGACTTTATTTAGATGGCAGGAGGTTTTAGAGGGAGAGGGAAAAGCTTTTACTGTGGTTTACATTGGCCATGTATCATTGGGCTTACTAAAAACTGAAGAGCTGTTCCTCGCTTTTTAGCACTCAATCTCCCCCCACCCCCCGCTCTTTATTCCCTAACACCCATCACAAATTTGGTCTGGTATGTGACTGCTAATTTATCCTTTCAATGTATGATATCCTGTCATCTCCTCATTTGTCCCTGAGTGTTTCTAATCTGAGATAATCCCAGTCAAATCCTTTGATTGTGTGTTTGGACGCGATCCATCTCTAAAGAAGCAATTTAATGGGCTTCATGGCACTTGGTGTTACGTCATTTATCTAGCGGATTGGATGTGAATGCTTGTTTTAATAAGTGCTCTTCATGAATAGTAGGAGACGTGCCATTTAATTAGGCAGAGTGTAGACCTATCCCATACGACAACTTCTCCAAGGTGTTCTTATTTGGAGCTGAGTGGTTCGGTAGAGGTGCGGAAACCTTCACATTATGCATCTGTATAAAGTAAAAACTGTGAGATAATTTCCAAACAAGAACATAGTAAAAAAAAAAAAGGTTCTGAAATATGCACATGATGGCTGTGTACATGCTATGTTGCTCAAAATCTGCATGTCCCAAAGAGAAAGTTAGCATTCACACCAGCTGATGGAACCATGATGGGTCATGGAGAAGAGATAAAGAAATGGCATCGTTATTGTTTTGCAGTGTAGAGCCAGTTTGGCCTAGGATTATAGTACAGCATTAAAGATAAAAAATATAATTTTATATAATTTTTTTGGTCAAGAGAGAGGCACTAACGTTGCTCTAAATTCATAAAAAGAATTTTGGCTGGCCTCTTAATGAAGGACTTGCTAACGCTCCCAGCTTACATTTGCGTAGATGAACACACTTTTTCATCCTTTACTAACAATTTTGCTCTTGTGTTTTTGGGTTTGGGAAGGTAAAAAAAAAAAAAGATACCAGCCTTAAACTCTGTATGTACATCTGGATTGTAGATATTTGTTTTAACTATTTTCAAATATTTTATGTAGTTTTGTCTTTCACATTTTGGATTTCATATCGTTTTTGTGTCATAGTGCAAAGTGCAAAAAAATGTATTATTATTATTATTATTATTATTAAGCCGCTAGCCACTGAGAGAATTGTTACTGTTGGCATTTCCCCTTTTAATGCTTTTTATTTAATGATAAAAAACATTCAGTTTTTGTATTATTTGCAATTGAATCAATTTCCTTTTTGCAGCTCATGCAATTTTAAGTCAGTTCAGAAACTGAACCTACTACAAGATCATTTTAGCCTTCAGAATTTTTAAACTTAAAAGAAATTGTGACTTAATTTCTACTGTGTTTTTTTCTCCATGTCACCAAGCACCAAGAGTTCTACAAATAAATGCCACAACTGTTACTTTGGAATTTTCCATTGATGTTTTTACTCAATATGAAGAAAGAGTGTGTGGGGAAATTCCAAGATGCATCAGTCATTTCCAAGCAGAGAGCATACGTGATGGTTTGTTGCAACACAGAGTGTTGCTGTAAGAAAGCGTCCTCTTCCACTACATGCTCCTCCTCCATTATATAATCTTGCCAACCCTATACTCTTTTCCTCTAAACAAAACAAGGCGCGTGGCTGAAAAAAGACTACGTTTGTGTCGTTTTACAGTCCTCCCGTTCTCACTCATAACATCTGGTTTTAGACAGAGTTCACCAGGAAGCTTTTCTTCTATTTTTTTTCCCCCTGCATTCGACTTCCTGTCCTGACGTGCTCCATTGTTCAGCTGTGATTGGCTGCCAGTTTTCTTTTTTTCCATAACTTCCCTAAAAAACAAAAACACAAAGCGATAAGCTGACAGTGAGTGCAGTAGTACATACTGCAGTTTGGAGTCTCTAAATGTCCACTTAACCCCTCCGACGGTAAAACAGAGGAATGTGAACAGGAAGTGGAAGAAACTGCTGCTTTCTGGAAGAACTTAGAAGTGAGAGGAAGAAGTCGTCTCTCAGCCACAACAGAAAGTGAAGTATGGGCAGTGAGTATCAGCCACTGTCCTCAGCACAGTCATGCAGTTTATTCATCGGTATGTATGTCGTCCTAAAAGTTTCACCTTCCATTTCCTGAGGAACATATATTACACTTTCATATTTTAATAGTAGAAATCTGATCGTTATTAGTATTTTATATCTGTATATCTTTATATATGTCATCACACGGAGGGATTCTGCTTGACAGATACATGCCCTGCCCTCAAAGGACCACTCCTATGTCAGAGCATTACTCAGGGGCAATTTATGATTCTTCCTGCTACTTTCGGCAAATTAAAAAGCATTAAGAAGATGAAATTATGACGATGTATTGTAGTTTTCAGACCAAACCATTGTTGTTGTTTTTTTATACATGTAGACATCATGTGTATCATCAAATAGTAATCGTTGCTAAGTTAATTAGGGTATATACAAATATTGTGCCAAAAATGAATAAGTCACTATCTACATGCAAGTACATGCAATTAAAAACTACATGACTCACATTGTTTTACATGGCTAATAATAGTTAATAAGCTGTATTGCACGTGCAGCAATGATCCTCCTCTCTCCCACACTCCTGGTTAAAGAGCCACTCCACTGATTTTGCACGTCAGGCTCAGTCCAGTTCAGAGTCTCGCGAGGTCTGAAAAATGACCCTGATGACATCATCAGGGTCATTTTTCTGCTTGGACTACAAATTCATAACAGAGAGCCTGCGTTTACACACTGGAGCCGAGGAGTTTACCAGGCAGGGGGGGTCTCATGAAAAAGATGGGCTTGGAGCAGCATATGTGCCCCTTTAATTTATGAGGCCTTGCAAATATGGGACATCTTAGTTAGTTTTGTGCTGCCTGTCACCAAGTCTTGTGAAATACACTGTAACAATACGAACACATATCTCTTAAACATTAGAGGCCCTTCGTCGATCATTTAAAAAAAAAAAAAAAAAAAGTGAGTAGATTATTAATCCACCGTTTTACTTGAATGCAGTTTGTGGAAACGAAGGAATCTGCACATTATCTGGTGCCCTTTATGTGCTGTCGCAGTTTGATTCATGACTGCTGAAACTGTGGTCATTGCAGACCTAAATCACCACTTGTGCAAAGCTGCATTTTCTCTTCTTTCTTTTTTTTTTTCATTTTAAGGTGGTGTCCATTTTAAACTCTGAGAGATTTTGGGCCAATTAGGATGGCTTCCCTACTCTGAGATGCTTGTTAAACATGCCCAATATGACAAATATCTTCATACAGAGATTATTCATGTGCTCTAGGTGTGTCGTGTAAAGTAACCTGCCATAAATGTGAGCCGTTACCCTTCACCTGTTTTTCCTCTATTGCTTTCATGTCAGTTAAAATACCGAGAGACGTTTCAGCGGGTAGCTTTACTCTCTAATCTCATTGTGTGCCTTGGATCACATCATAGTTCAAATAAATGAGCAGATAAAAAAAAAGAGTGGAATTATATATTGAACAAATCCTGAATTATCATTGGTTGGTAAAACACTAATAACTGCCTCCATCTAGAGGTGCTCTCGGCCTGGGCTTGGAAGTCGTGACGGCCGCGGTGTTAACTTACCAGTCCCCCTTCCCCCACTCAACCCCCTCCCCTCTTGTAGCCAGATGGCTGTCACACAGGCGGTTCCTTGCCCAGGCCATGCTGATTTCCCATCATTCTTTTGTTAATGAGGTCGTTAGCAACGCAACGGACAATTAAATAATCTCAATCTGGCATTTCCCCCCCCCCCATTTGTTTACTGTATGGTGTACTGTACGGCGTTTGGAAGCGCATCATATGACACTGCTCAGTTGGACGGGCCTCTGTCGGTTTCCTCCTCCTGATTCACGTCCGTGACACTTTGCAGCAGGGAACTAAACCATCGCTGGCAGACGCCCACCACTAAAGCCCATTTTTCAGACAGTCGAGTAGTACAAACAGCTCTTGATAGAGCTTGTGTCGGTACGTTCTCCTCTGTGATAGCAGAGATCAGCGTCTCCAACTGACTAAATTTGTTTTAGTACATCAGCGCCCTGTATGGTAACAACACAGCCCGGAGCTGCTGCTGCTGCTACTGCAGCGGGAAGTTTTGCTTGCTGCTAAACCGTGCGTTGAGGGTGACTTCACCCAGTTAGTCGAGCGCTCACCTTCATGTGAAACGCTGCCGAACACTGACACCCCTGACAGTTAATTACGGGTGTCACAGATCATGCAGACGTGTCAGCTCGGCTACGATTGACGCGCCGCATGTTTACATCTCTGTTGTAATGTTGTTTTCTAGTTATTTTCACAGCAAGTGCATCCGTTATTTAGCTCCAGAAGTGCCTCGGGGCTTGCCATAATGATCGTAAAAGCAGCACCAATTCGAGGGAGTGAAATTTAAAAAAATAAATAAAAAAGTACTTGTGGGTATAATTGGTGAACCTGCCATCACAGTAACTTTGGAAATATTTTCGGTCGGGCTGTTGAAACACGAACACTGCCTGGCCTGTCATACTCTATATGTATGTCTCTGCATGGCTCCATTATTTCCTGCAAACGCCTCGACACACACACAAAGTTATTTTGACTGAGTGAAAACCAACTACACTTGATATATTGTCAGACAGGCGGACGAAAAGGAAGCAAACATGCAGTATGAATTTTGACACACAGTTGTATTTGCAAAGTGCCCCTTTGGAGTGATTTCCATTAGTGTGCCAGGTGGCTAGTGTCAGTAACAGGGAGGGAAAGGTAGTGGCACCCAGACAACAGGCATTTATCTAAAAATGCCAGATTTTTTGGACTTTTAACCAAAATGGGTGTTGGGAAGGGAAAAAAAAGTGTATGTTTTTTTCTTCTTCTATTTCACAGCTTGTCTCTGAGACATTAATGCGAGGTGAGGTATATGCCTGGTCAGTAATAAAATCTGCTTACACAGAATCTGATGGGGCTACATAAAAAAAAAAACACCCTTTGATTAAAAGATTTTTCTCCCGAAGATAGATTTCCACCTGAAGCGATCGTGTTCAACCAAGAGGCCCAAAAGAGACAGGAGCTTCTGAGGCAGCAGTTTATCCCCCTCCCCCTCCCCCTGTTGAGGCGAGCACACAGATGACAGCTAGCCCTCACTGCTGTCTCCCAATGTTCTTTATGGGATGAAACCAACAAATCTAGCTTCGAGCTACTGTCCAATAGTTTAGCTTCAAAGCTCCTGTTTGAGAATCATCAGTGAAGGAGACACTGGCAAAGTTTTTCTGTTTTAATCATAGAGACGCAGGTTGCTGTGGCTAACCCCCCTGCCCCCGGCCCCCGGGCCCAGGAGCTAGGAGTACATGTGTGGCAGCGAGCGCATGATGTATTCCGCTCACCTTTTAACGTCCACTCCTAATTGACCCGGGACGGCTCATTTTGCAGCAAGATTTCGGACATCGTCTCGGCCGAGAGGTTCAGAGCATGCTGTCGTAAGTTGTGAAGGCAGCACACGACGCGTCGTCGTTAGCAATTAGCAACTCCTGAGCCTTCTTTTACCTCTCGTTGCCAAACACAATCTTACATCAGACAAGGCCTCAACACATTTTGGGAATCCTGTTCACTTTTCATGAGCTAATGTTGAGCAATGAAATAGCCACTAAAAGCAATTGATGAAACATCTTTAATATTGCTGGTCTTGAGATCTAGAGGGGCCAACTTTGAAACAAGATCATATTTTGGGAAAAGGGTATGTATTTTTCTGCAATAAAATGTGTTATCTCTGCAGAATAAAATAAAAATAAAAAAGATAACAATGATGATAATTTTGGTCTTAGGTTACACAATTCAGCACGTAAATTAAAATAATATCACAAATATAAAAAAAAAAAAATTCTTGCAGTTGAAAATAATCGTAAAAATAAACTGTGTTTGCATTGTCACTCTCACCTCTGGCGCCGTTGTGTTCATTGTCTAGTCGGGAATGTCAACCAGCTACAATTACCTTTAAAGCCCTGATTCACTTTGCCACGCTCCCACCGGGAACAAAATAAAGGTCTAATGCTCGAGGGAGCTGTAGAGTGTGTGTAGAACGCTGTAATGGGAAGAAAAGAAAAAACTTCCAGTATAAGTGGGAATATTTGCACAACTCTGTGAAGAACATATACCGTGATCTACAACTATGATACATTCTGGGCTAATTAACAATTCCCTGACCGGCAATTACTCCGATCATGGATCCGGGATTAGCCTTTGATGCGACGTAAAATCAGTTCAAAACCATTCATAACCTCCATCTTCTCCTCCAGAGACGTCAGAGTGCTTCATATGCAGGGATGTTGAACTTCAAGCCAGTGACCCGCTGAGGCATTTCTGTGACTGCAAGAATTTACTTGCCCATCACGTGTGTCTGTCCTCGTGGATCCAGAAGGTAAGAGAGACTTTCCACATAGGGAGCCTTGATATTTCCGTCATCAGCCATTTGTCAGAATGTGAACGGAGGGGAGGTGGGGGGTGAATGTCTTTGTTGGACTTCTAGCAGTGAATAAATGTGTTTGCCATGTTTGCATTCCTTATTGAGACAAAACATATCCATTTGCCTCAAGGTAATGAGCTACCTTTCAAATAGCAATACCAATTAGTTTTAATGAGGGTTGCTAACAATGATAACACGTCATCGGTATGCAGCTGAAGCACAGCTGAAACGGCGAGGAGTGCCTCATAATGGACTGGCAGGGATCCAGCAAGCTATCATCCACCCCGACACCTGTCACCCACCGCAAAATGGCTCATTAGCATCTGTAGCACTCCTTGAACCAGCAGTTGTGTCGATACAGCGGCCACTGATGTGGTGCTTTTGCACTGCACCGCCCGAAAAAGACCACGCTCCGCTCCTCTTTTCTCAGTTAATGAAATGTACGCTTCTGTCGGTGGCATACATTTCTCCTTCTGTTCTGTCCCGGCGCTCATTGCTGCTCATGCTAATTACTCGTCCTCCATTAATTCCCAGCAAACCGCTGCTGCCGCTGCCAGCGAAAATGTATAATTACCGCTGTATAAGTATTTCCCCAGAAATAAAAAAAAGTTCAAGTTAAAAAGTAAGCGGAGAGGTGTGTTGACGCGAGAATGTAAATTCTCCTGCAGATTTTTACCTTTCAGCTGCAAATTTATTTTCACATGACTAATACACCTCCTCTGCATGCAAATTAGTTTTTATATCATGTGATATGAAAATGCGCTTTAGGAGCTTGTTAGTTTGCATGGACACACGTTTATTTAAACATAATATAATCACTGCTCAACCACCTTAAAGGGCATCATGATAACCACATTATGGTACTAATCGCACTGGCTAAGCACTGAGCACAGCAGCATACACTATTCTGTGAGTTAAAGCTGCAATCCATTTTTTCTATCAACAATGTATGAATTTGAATATGTATGATGTGAAAAGAGTCACTCGTAGTCATGAATCCACAATAATTATCACCCAAACCTTGCTTTTCCCCTGAGCTCTACCGAGCCTCTATTTAGCTCATCATTTTGGTTTTACGCCACACGACTTTACTGTTTTGGTTTACAACTCTTTTATTGGCCCTGTTTTAGAAACAGCGGGACACTGTTGTCGGCGAAAACGCTTGGATAAACACACGGTAAAGTTTAGAGTATGAACCAAATGGCAGACTGACAAAGTTAGCAGCTAGCTGGTGAGGATAGCGGGGATGTTAGCAGCTAGCTGGTGAGCTGGTGAGCTGCAGTTAGCAGCTAAAGAGCCAAAAACAGAGCTAACGGGTGAGCGAATATTGTACTTACAAGCAACATCACTCCACAAGAATGCTAATAGGGATCTTTGTCTGAGTGAACAGGCGTTGGTTTCCTAACGTATTCACCACATCAGCTTTACGAAGGCATAACAGGTGATATGTGATTTTTAACTTCATGGGGAGTTCTGCATCTCAAGTAGCAAAAAAAAAAACGTTGTTTATCTGAAGCAGAATCTGATGAAGAGATGCTATTGGGTGGGCTTATGGGAAGTGTAGTATCCAGTATTCATGGTTAAAGTCAGGATATCTCAGAAGTTGCTGCACTAATATTTACAAATATGTTTTAAATCTCTGTCCCATAAGTCCCACAGCAATAGTAAATCTGCTAAGTGCAATACAAAATTGCTCGAGTGTCGCATTGACTACAGCGCAGAAACAGCAGATCCAGTTAAATTAATTAAATCTGTGTATCTCACGCACTTTCGGACTGTATCTCTATACTGAACTCCTGCTTCCATCTGAGGTACACAGAGTGCAGCACTAAAGAATAACATCCAGATCTGATTCTGCCCCAGAGTGTACCGTAACTGTAAGTTACCGCACTGATTATAATATATGTGAATTAGCTGTTATCACATACAGTTGCATATTAACGAAGGATAAAACATAGCGTCTGCTCTCAAGCGTTTTTTGCCGTTTGTGCCGTCCGCGCCTCTGTGCTTCGGGTCTCTTTGGATACTCCACAAGTGGTAGACAACATGCTACAGCAGCCCTTTCATCTGCACCACCCAGCTGTCAGAGTGAAGAGCCACTTCCATTAAGTGTGTGTCTTCCCACTATACAATTATATACAGACACGCACGCTCAGGCTCGTGAAGCGGGCGCACACACCCGCGCGGAACACCAATCTCTGCCGAGAGTGTGCGCCGATGCTACACGGCTACTTTAATTTTTTTTTGTGTGTGTGTAAGTGAGTCAGACATGGCGAAACAGAGAGAGAGAGAGGGAGAGAGGGAGGGAGCGTACAACCTTTTAGAGTGCTCAGGGTAGGGAGCCCCTTTTCCTTTTACAGAACAGAAATCAGCAATTGACCTGTCACTTTTGCTCTGATAGCCATCTCTGGAAAGCAGGTCATGCACATATGTCTAAAGTGCCTCTTAACCGCATTTTATGAAGCCAGAAAATGTAATCCAATAATGATTTGATTTGCGAGAGAGAGAGAGAAAGAGAGAGAGAGAGAGAGAGAGAGAGAAAGAGAGAGAGCGAGAGAGAGAGAGAGAGAGAGAGAGAGAGAGAGAGAGAGAGAAAGCTAGCCAACTGGGAGTGATAGCGAGCGACGTTACCAGTCCTAAAAACGGCTTGAACAAAAAGGAAAAAGGGCAAATTCCGCGTCCTTATTTAATTTCTCCCACAACCGTATCACACAGATGTTGTCACTAAACAGCGGGCGGGCTGAGTTCAAACACAACAAAACAGCGCTGGCATTCACTTCCACAACTGTTGATGCACACTTCAGCATGTTCGCAGCCGAGGACTATCTGAATGATCATCATCGGCACTGAGGCGAGCCATACGCTATCTTTTTTTAGACCGCCTCATTTGTGCCCCCCCCTCACACACACACTCTTTTCCATCCCATTTCAGGTTCCCACAAAGACAAATAGCATGGCGCAAAACTAATTAGTAACCAGGAACTAGTTAGGAGATGCCCTTTGAAAAACATGTCCTGAGGCAGGATTTAAATATAGGGACAGAGTCAGTGACTGAGTGTGCCTAGGAGATCCCGTCCTCCAGGCGCGGCAGCACTTTGACCCCTGACCCTCATTACAGGGAGTGCATTCCTAGAGGGGTGAAACCCCTCGCAGCTCAAATGTGCAAGGGCATGGGAGGACTGTATGGCTCGCACCGCACCAGCCGAGCGTGGAGGCCTGGTGTGTCTCACCGCTCAACGACGGCTTGACAAGATACAGAGCGAGGATGCAGGCTTTTGGGAAAGTAATGGCATACACTTGCCATCCCGACGGATAAATATGTTTTTCATTTTTATGCATCTGGTTCCACTATTGAAGTTAATGGGAATGGTATCCTTAAAAAAAAAAAAAGATTTGCTCATGAGAATTTGTAACCCCATCCGTCTGGAATAAAATGCATAGTAGTTATAGGGAAGGGGGTGGAAGTGAGAAAAGTTTTTTTTTAAACGCTAACAACTGGCTTGCTATATATGGAACTGATTTAGTAACGAGTGAAGCATTGACCAAAGTGTGAACACATGAGAAACATAGTGAGAAGATGAGTGTACATGCTGACGTGTATTAGACACGTGTTTCATCTGTGACAGAATTGTGTGTTCATGTCAGCAGGCATGCACTTGCCTGTAAGTGTACATGCCTGTATTTCCCTTTAATTGCAAGTTGATGTAAATAGTGAGTTCCCCCCTCCCTCACCCCCCACCACACACACACACACACACACACACACACACACACACACACACACACACGTCGTCTCTCATGGGTTGATAATTCTCATCACTGCAAACAGACTTGGTTTACATTCATTAGCCCGACACTCACAGCAATCAGGCCACAGTGCCGGGGGCAGTGGCCCTCTCTATAAAATCGCATTGCCTAATAGCAGTGTTCTATAATTATATGCCATTAACATCTATCAAAACGTGCTCCTGCATGCCATGCATATTAGCGGTGGATTTGGCAGTTTGTGTTTGGATAAAATGCCCGTTGTTATTATTAGCGTCCTCCGATAGTTAGCACCAGCTTGAAGATTATTATTGCCCACGTTATTTTCTGTCTCATGGGCAGTTCTGTCCTGCGAAGTGGTACACATGGAAGTGTGTGCGTCAAAACAACATCTACTGGGCGTCATGTACGTCTATCTATTCATTGCTTATAGCTACGGTGGCCAGGAAGTGAAAAACACTACAAACGCACTAACAAAAAAATGCAATAACAATGTGAATACTTTTTTTCAATGTTGTTTCCCATTTTGATATTGATATTAACACCTTTTGGGTTAAAAATGCAATCACCATGACCAAACAATCATAATTAGCTTATTGATCGAAACACGAACAATGGATTTGTCATTCATGCGTGTCGTTTTACAGCAAGTCATTCTTTAGAACTGTTGTTTTGATGATTTCACTGTCACTAAAAATACTTTCAAATAATTGTTTCCTCACAGGGATGTGGGAGTGAAAACAGGCTGCGCTGCATCATCTGCAAAGCCAAGGTAAGTGTATTGATGCACGCGAGTTCGGAGAGGGAGGGTATTATGAAAATTCAATGAGAGATCTGATGATGTCTCATTCTTTTAATCTCACTTGTGTGAAATGTAGGTGGCAGGCATTTAAACAAACACCGTTTAAGTCATTAAACAGTGGCTGCATCTCACAAAACAGATTTAAGCAGAGCAGATCCATAATACTAATGAGCAATCAGGTCTTTGTTTTGCCCCGTGATTTAGCTGATTTTCCAGCCGTTGTGTTGCTTATGAGCTGTAAGCTGTCTTATATTCCTTATTATTGCAGCAGACCACTCGCTGCGGAAAAAGGAGGGAGAGACATTACAATATTTGGCAAAGGATACAGGCCATGTAATGACCAAATCTGTATTCATTTCATGAGCAGAAATTAATCACGCCTTGCTGTGGTACATTCCTAATGCAAATTTCCCCGTCAACACATTGGGTCCTGTGTTTGTGAGTTTGTTCGCATGACACGGCGGAGCTGATCTGTCATCACAGATGGGGTTGCATGCCGGATAAGGTGGCCACATCACTAACCATCTCAGATTAGGAAGTATGCTGTTGATGTGTTGTATGTATTCATGCTTGTGCCGTGGGTCAAAGCGTCAAAAGCTGGCCACGAAGTGTTTTATTCATTGTTTGCTCCACAGCGGCGGGGGTTGCTGTCTGCTCTCGTGCCTATGTATGGGAGGGATCCGCTCTGAGTGGAAGAAAATGTCACAGTTACTCTGACAACGACCTTTTGGGATTTTTTAAGATATTTTAAACATGAAATCATGCGTGCACACACTGATTCACACACGGATGAAAGTTAAGAGAAACAGCTAGTCCGCGGGGAAGTCTCCACTGAATGTTGTTATTCATCTCGGAATTTGTCTTTGTCTCCGTTTGGGGTCAAAGACTAATTGTTCCGGAGCGTCTCTATTACATACAGCTTGAGTTTGTTTCCAACAGGGTGATGAGTATGTTTGTGATCTTTGAATCCTTCTCAATTATTCTATGTCAGTTTAAACTTAATGATACTATGGTTGTTGTACGTATTTTTCTAAAGTGGATAAAATAGCTTTTAACAGCAAAACAACCCAGCATTTAAACGTGTCCCAATGTGGGGTGTTGGCCTTGGCAGTGTCTGACTGACATTTTAGAGCCAGTGTCGCTAGGAGACATGCTGTTAACTTTCGTGTTGTGCTACTGACTGGAGAACGTCATAATCATATATCCTACGAACATTGATATTAGCCCATATGGCGTTGGTTAACAACCATTAGTGATTTAAGACGCCTGTCCCTTTACATCACTCACTATTTACTCCTGCTGTTTGTATTGCAGTTTGTATTCCACTTAGAACGAGGAAGCTAGTTAGCTGGGCTTATTAGCTTGTTAGCTTACACTTTTCGACTAGTTAATCTATCTTACACTAGTTAGCCTAGCTAGGCTTGTTGGCTTCGACTTGAAAGGTGCTCACTAGTTAGCCTAGCTTTCCAACTTCCAATAAGAAGCGCATTTTCGTTCATGTTATTTTTTACACCTTCTGAGTAATTGGCCGCTCCCACACAGTGTTTCTGTCCTGCGTACCAAAGGAGATGGTGTACCTCACTGTAGTTGTCTCTCTTTCATTGGTCCAGTTGTAGTGACGGCAAATGACCACACTGTCAAAACTCACAAAGAATTCCACTTGAAAAGTGGAAGCTAGCAAGCCAGGCTAACTAGCTTCCATGGAAAATGTAGGCCTATTAGAAAATAAATTAAATCAACAGAGATCTGGATAATTGGACAACATTTTTCAAGTTTCTCTGCAAACATTTTTTCTTACAAGATTACAATTTAAACACATCATGATAACCATATAATTGACCTTTGCCCAAAATGGATCTTTGCTGTTACCGAGTGTGAACGCACCGTAATGTAACTCGATGCAATCTGTTAACAGCTGATAGCACTGTCAGAAGCAGGACTGTGTTAGGGAGAGATCCCTTGCTGTCAGCAGACAAGCCGATTACTCTGAGCAGCATGCATGGGAATGAAGTACAATATAATCGGCCTACGTGTCTGATTAAGTCAGTTGTTCAGAATGTTGCTACGCTGTTAGCAGCGTTATTTAGCCAAGCAGGACTGTACTGCCAACCGGCAGTTAACTAGGTCTCCTCATGCCGACGTTCACAATGTAGCATTATCAAGGGCCGGCGATTAGAAAGAAACAATCTCCCAGTTGCATATTTTAATATCGGCCCCTGATAAAGATCACATGTATTTGTCACTTGCCCGATCGGACAACTGCATGAGGCATTCCACTTGCCCGAACACAGAGTTTACTTGCCTCAGGCAAGCATTAATGTCGAGCCCTGCCTGAAATGATTCTCCGCTGTAGTTTACTGATTTGCTGTACAAAATAAGGTCCCCACGATATATATCAAGCGAGGTTTTGGAAATGCTACCATGAGTTGTCATGTTAGCCAACAGGCTCTCACCTGATTGTAACTGTCTGACAGTATTTGGCTGCAGGCAAACACGTTTTTTTAATTTATTTTGTAGGTGTTACAACCATTTCTGCTCTTCTCTTACCTAAGAAGGGACATTTCTTGCACTTGTGCAGCATCTCTAACTGACCGTTGCACTTGTCTTAGTCCATTGTACCGATGGCATCGTCATCAATTATTGATGCTCGGCAGAGACATCCCACGGAGAGCCCAAGCAGCCGTGAACAGGGGTTAGCAGCAGGACTGGTGAAAGCTGCGAGTGGCAGCGGTGCCATTTAGAGAACGATTGTTGGGAAGCTGTATATTGATATGAACTCTGCTGCAGTAAGTTAATGCATCAGTATAATAACATTTTAATGTCGGCAGTGGCGCGGCCATTTAATATTTGTCCTTAGAGAGATGTATATGTACATCAGCAATGACTGTAATGATGGTAGTGATAATCATTTGGTCCTGCGCTGCTTTCACTCTGAAATGCATTACTGCAATCACCCTTGGTTAACATTAAGAGGCTTTAGCCATTAAGACTTTGAGCAAGCAGTGCTCATCTTACAATCTCCATTGCCATTTCATTTTCTGGGTTTCTTTTCTTGTTGATGCTGCTTTTTTTCCCCCCTTGTATGTTGTTTTCCCCGTTTGCAACGCGGTCTCAAATGTGGGCCATTTGTATGAGTTATGCTAATTTGTTGGGGCAATGAATGCATTAATTTCATTAGCACATGGCCTCAAAGCAATAATTACCAGAGTAGGTGTGTCACAAGCAATCATGTTCAAATTTGCCAGTTAATTATTAAGATTTTGTTCGGAGGGACCTGAATTTGACACAAGTCGCCGAGGGAAAAAAAAGAAGAAAAAAAAAGAAAAGAGAGGAGAAAGTTAATGCATTCCAGTGGCCGAGGCAAGGTGCTTGTTGTTGAACACAGTGAGGGTGGCCGCGGCATTGTGGGCCTACTGGCACGATTTTTGCATGTTGACAGCTCACATTCTGGACTAATTACTGCAAATAGCAGAGGGCTAGCTGGTGCTCGGTCAATCCAGGAGGGTGTAATTATGAAGAAAAGGAGGTCCAGAGCCGCCTAATGGCCTCTACTCCCTTTGAGTGGAGTACGGTGGAGGAGAGGCTGGTTTGGGAGCTGTGACAGAGGAAGCACATTCACAGCCCCCTTTCCTTGGCCCTGATTAGCCTTTGTCCGACACAGAGCTGGGGGTCAGGAGGACAGACTGTGTGTCTAATGATGCACTCCTAATAAAAAATTATAATTCTTCTTGGTACCATGAGGGGTTCCTCACCTGATAATTGTCAGAGCCGTATTGGTATAATAGAGCACTTGGTTGCTTTTTATGTCCTTTCAGGGAACTTCCCTTTTCCAGTACCTGTCTGGTAATGAATTCAGTTTGGATTTTCGTGACAGGACACAAGCTTTACAGTAAATAATGTTGTGGGTCAGAAAATATTTGGATTTATAAGTATGTAAACAATATATGGTTGAACAAATTTAAAGACAACAACAACAAAAAGGTCCAGGACATATCAACCATTTTGAAGCTCGCTCTATATATGTAATTATTTATCGGGTTGTTTGTAGTTTTCCATGGCAACTACTGCAAAATACATGTTGACACGCATTAGCTGTTTATGAAGGTTTAATTGTTTTTTGTTTAGTTGTTTTTTGGGAAATCCAGATGGTCCCTCATATTTCCAGACTTTCATTTCCTGGGAACACCCACATAAAAATATGTTTTTCAACACGATGTGAAATCTCCCAGTATTTTGAGCAGTCTTTATAGAGTGCTGCAGGGATGATGTACTTTTGTAGGTCAACCCCAAAAGTTAACATCGCACTGGTTCCATCAACAAAAGCCCAGTGGAATCTTCTTCCAACGGACTATTTTAGAAGAGGCAAACAAAGGTTTATGATACTTGCATGTTTTGTTCAGCAGGATAATCTTCACAAACGAACACCACTTTTCTGATCTTTGAAGGGGAAAGGCAATAAACAAACTACAACACAGCCGCGAGAGCGAGGCTATGCACACAAAGAGACCGTAAAGGCGGACTAGTCGGCGTGATGCCGTTTTGTAGTCTAATTTTTCCCACTTGTTAGCGATCGCCTTTTTGAAGACACATGTAAAAGCTTCAAAATTCACGAGATGGGTATCTACAGACATATTTGATACCATAGAACAAATAGTTGAAATATCTTAAGCTTGTGATAATAACTTATTTCAGGCACCTAAACGAAAACCCTCGAGACGAGGGAACCGGAAGTGCCAAAATGCAAACTTATTTCCGTTTTTTAGAACTCATTCCTTCGGCACTCTATCGCCAACCGGGGCATCTGCAACCTGGGAAACCATGACCGTCTACTTTTCTCAGCAGCAGATTATAGAGAGCATCTCCAGCCGTGTAAAAAGCTAGCTTACGCCATCACAATCCATATTTTGATTGTTGATCCATTGTGGCTTGGACGGCACCTCATTCCATTGTTGGCTTGGACAAAAGAAATAAAGTACAAGCGTAAATTAAGATGATTTACTAAAAATGGAACATTTCTGAGACTCCAAAATAGAATTTATGACACCAGATATTGTATCGTGTTAGCATTTTACAGCTTGAGTGCCCATTCTGTGATTTATGTCTCGCTGAATGAACTGGCTTTTTAAAAAGGCAGCGGGCAATTAAAGTCATAATATAGAAATCAGTGCAGACAGAGAGATCGTCTAACAGGAGAGCTTAGTTTAAACACTACGTTCATGGTAACTTCAAATCTTCTGACACAATCCTGCACGGTTTCTGAACCTTTCCCGCCCCGTGTCTCTCAAGTGTCTCCTTAAAGGTGCTAGCATCTACACGCCCATCCCCCTCTTTGAGAAAAAAGAAATGTTAATCATCACTTGATTTTATATGGAAAGCAGATTATCCTTTGATTTTGATGAATGCAGCAGCTGCCAGACTCTTCATTTGACTAAAAGCAGGACATTCTGCCGAGGCCTCTCATATGTCACTAAGCCTCTGTCAGGACAGTACTGTGACAGGAGTTGACACATGAAAGGAATTCCTCCTCATGGCTTTCACAGGACAATGGGACATGGCCTTGAGGTAGTGTGTGTGTGTGTGTGTGTGTGTGGGTGCGTGTGCGTGTGTGTGTGTGTGTGTGTGTGTTGCTAAGGAGTGAACGACGTTGGCACGACAATGGACAATGGACACACAACAGCAGAGAGGTGTTTGCTCTTTATATCTCTTCAGACAGACTCTCTTTCATTTTTTTACAATATTTTATGCAAGTAATTTTCTTAAAATTGAACTAGAATTTATTTAAAAATTCCCTTTTTTGTGTTTGTGTGTGTGTGTGTGTGTGTGTGTGTGGAAATATAGCTACTAAAATTATAATATATCTGTTCTGAAATCTATTTTGCTAATTTATTGACATTTGAAGGCATTGCAAGGAGAAGTGCTTTCAACTTCTGTGGTGCGCTACTGCTACTGACTGGAGAATGTCATACTGTATCCTACTAAAGTTTATACAAGAGCCCCCCCCCCCCCGCCCCTTTTCCAGCGGGCCCACATATTGTTAACTATCAACCATTATCATTTCAGCAGTTTGTCCCTTTACAACATTCAGCATGTTGGGAGGATCCATCAGGCTGTTAAGCTGTAACTTCACTTGGAAAATGGAAGCTAGCAAGCTAGGCTAAGTAGCGTCCATTTGGGAGTGGGAAGCTAGTCGACCTCGTCTTGTCGTCTCGGCAACATCAGCTCTGATTCGTGCCACATTATTTTAACACCTGCAGAGTTATTGACAGCTCCCATTCACTCGCTGCTGTATTCATTGCCGCGTTACAGAAAGTCTTGCTGGCGTTAGCTGCTTCTTCTTCCCCACTTTGATAATCCAAACTTTCACCAATCAAGTACACAAGTCAAAAACAAACACCAAGGATATATATGCGGTATATATATATATATATATATATATATGTATGTTCTAATATACTAGCATCATTTTAGTAAAAAGGTTTTCAAGAAATAGCTGCATCTCATCCTTAAGAATGAGATTAAATATAAGGTGAGAAACATAAAAACAATGTTGCCCAAAAGAATGCACATGCATATTTTTTGTCTGTCTTTGTGTGTACAAATAGTCGTGAATCTGCACAGGGTTTTATTTAACTGACCCGTGGTCTCCACAAATGTAAATGTAATCATCTGTATTTGGTGCAATTCCCACACTAACTTTTGGCTGAAACTTGTGTCGCATTTATACTGAAGAGTCACAACGTCATCACCAGACAACAGAAACAAACAAACAAACACTGCAGCATCTGGTTTGGTGGGATAAGGTTGCAAGCAAAATGTAATTTACATCGTAACAGGGTCAGTCTGAAGCCATCATCCCAAGTAAAGACTTGGACTCTTGGTAATTTCACCCTTTTTTATTTAACCTCCATGCCCGCCTTCTCTTTCCTGCCATCCGTCCCCAAGCACAATTCATTTTGAGTTCCTGTTCGGAAGGGTCCTGAGGCTGATTCAATTAAGTTTCCTTTAATTGGCTTTCAGGCATCCAAACTGAAACTGATGGAGAATTAATAACAGCTCCAGTTGGTTTGCAACCTTGGAAACATCCCGAGAAATGGAGGCTAAGTCGGGCCCATTTTGGTAGTTTGATAACACAGCTGAGAAGGAAAATGTGGCCGCAGTTACTGTGTGGTCCTCGATCCTGGAATGCAATTCATCTCCTTCTCAACGCCCTGGAAGTGCGGCGCAAACTCTGTGCCCACAAAAACACAGCCGAGGACAAAGAGAACTCAGCGCAAGTACAGTGTATCTAACCATTCCTGCTTCTGCTGAAGGAAAACGTGCACCGTTCTCCAGACCCATCAAAACCATCAATTAGTGACGAAAGATTAAAGCACCAGGCCTTTACGGCGTGTCCCTCTCTTATTTGTCCTTCGATAAAGCACATGTCGTACAAGGCAAACAAAAGCGTGAAAAAAAAAGAAGCTATTTTCGTGTCTGACGAGTATCTCTCCGTGGGTATGGCTCGGTCTGTGTCCAGAGAAAGAGAAATCATTTGCAGATGCATCACTACATGTAGCTAACAAAAGACGGGTTGTGAGATGGCCGGGAACGATGGCTGCTGAAATGAAGGTTTGAAGTTCATATATCATTAACAGCCGTGGAATCAACTTTTCCTCCGACTCTACTTTCCCCCCAGAGTCTGTCTTTGTCTTCAAACAGCGCCAAAGCAATCATTATGCTCCGGCATAATGCACCATAATGACAGTAATTTCAGTATCAAATTTTCAAATGTTAGGCCTTAATTCATTGTGGTTAAGTAGCTTAGTTGTAACTCACATTTTCTGCCCTTCTTAGCAGAGTGCTCAGGGAATGAGACGTCTGAAGGACCAGAGAGCGCCGCGTGGAGGTACAATCATTTAAATGCTGCCGAGGCCTGCGTTAGCCTTCAGAGTTTTACTGTAGTCTTTTCTCTCACATTGTTTTTTTGTTTTTTTTTAATATATATATTTATATCCAACTTCTCAAAGGTGCTAAATAAAAAATTCAGAGCTATTGCCTGCACGCGGCTCGCAACATCGGGACGGCTGAGCCGGTGGCTCGCAGCTAACTGTGCTAACAGCGCGAACAGTACGAACAACAGCAACAGCGCTGACAGAACCAACAGTGTTTACCCCGGGGGAGGAGCCAGAGGGGAGGAGCCAGAGGGGAGGGGCCAGAGGGGAGGAGCCAGAGGGGAGGAGCCAGAGGAGACCAGTGTATGAGCACTGTGCAGAGCCGGGGGCACCGAGCTGTTTAGCTGGCGGGGGGGCGGCCGGCCCGGCTATTTAAACAAAGCACAGAGAAACTCGGATTACAACACACGCAGAATACATTACCTGCTCAGTTTACTCCACTTTATCTTTTAGACAGCAAGCAGTTGTTTCCAGCTATATTAATGTGCTCTGAATATTGCATAGACAACTTTTAATATATAGGTCTACACAGACAAGAAGCAGCAAATCACAGGATATTTCCATTCCATTTATATATCTGTACATATATATATATATACACTTCTGCACTGTCTCATGGAAGAAATGATATGGATAATTAATCTTTTTTTTTTTTTTAAAGGTTCCAGCTTCTCAAATTCAACGACTCTTTGTCTTGTTTTTTTGTCCTCTTTGATCGTTAATCTTTGGGATTTTGGTCTGACAAAATAAAACATTTGTAAATATCGCCTTACACTCTGGAAACTTGCAAGGGGCATCTTTTGTTACAGTGCCCACACGCGGCTCATTGTGTTTTTTCTTTCTTTTTTCTTTTTTTCAATAATTCTTGGACAACAACAGAGCTACTCAGAGGAATGGAATACATTTTTACCAGCAGCGACGCTGGTATTGTTTTCACGCCGAGTCTGTGTGTGAGTCATCGTGTCAGAATGTGATCCTGGAGACACCGACCGTATAGCAGGAAGTACCACTGAAGCGGTTTTCAGCACTTTGCCAGGCGTTTTTATGTCTATCTGTTGACAGGTTTTGTCAACGCCGTAGCATCGAAACCGTGTGAGACAGTCATAAAACGTTGGGTCTTTCTCCAGTTGTCTTCTTCACTTCATTTGTTATTTTTTGTTCCACGGGTTCGTACAATGTTTGGTGCACAGCACTAGTTTGTCAGGACACAGTTTATAATGACTGACCAACTGGCAGGTCAGTGGGGGGATTAAGAGGATACAAACATTTTGGGATTCATCATGAATCTAAATAAAAGCGTATTCATTTCTCAACATTAGTATTATCATAATGTTTGACAGCATGATTATTAATATTAATATTATTTAACCCTATTTCTCTCAAACACACTTTTTTTTCTGGTGGCCTCATTATAAGGATTTGTTGGCATTAAAAAAAAAGAAAACTGCACATTAAGATCTCTTGATAACTACATGAGTTTGATACTAAGCCAGAAGGCCCAAATCCCATTTTATGTTGGACAGTTGTCCTCGCATCTGAAGTGAGTAGTCAGAAAGAAAACCTACATAAACCGCCTTCAATGACAACCAGTTCAGCTCTGCGTCTCTGCTGCTGTGGAACCCGTTCAAACCCACGCGGTTTAGTATTGTCATTATAAAGGCTCCTCGCAGCCATTATGCACAGGATCTTTCGGTCCCAAAGTGAGCTGTAAATTTTGAGAGAATCTGACACCCCTGCCCGAGGGTTACAGCAGAATGCTAACGAGGCCACAGCGACATTTCCATCACCATACAGTCAGCCGCGCCATACATCAGCTCCGCGCCGAACATCTCCCAGCCACGCATGAAGTCAGTGGCAATTTCAGACGCAACACTTTATTAGTACCCCCCCCCCCCAACCCCCACCCCCACTCCCATATCCACGCTGTAATGAATGAGGCCATTTAAACAGGATTTACGATATCTTTAAAACTTGATTGCTTAGAATTTGAGAATTATTCATAAGACTAAAGCATCATTTGTCACAGAGCGAGGGCTGTTTTGGTGGGGACAAATGGTTTCTTTGTAGTTTTTTCAAACCAACTCTGTTTCATCCGCTCTTCAAATTCATCCATTTGCATGCGCACGTGTGTCCACACGACGGATGTAATTAAAGGGAATGAGGCTCAGGTGACAACTCGCAATCAAGTTTTCTTCATAATGTGCCGGGTCCGCCGCCGAGCTACGGCAACAGATATGGGATGCAAAAATGATTGAGAATGCGCACACGTATTGTATTGCGCTGCAACTTCTGCTGAAAAGGAGTCCGTACACAGGCACGGCTGCGATCCCGAGGTGTGAAGGGAAATGCTATATGTGTCCAATTTGAGTTGGCTTAAAGGTGTTGAACTCGTCTCATTTAACAGTACACTTAAGGAGTGATGTTATCTCCCCTCGAGTTACATTTCCCTATTTCCACCACGCGAGAGAGAGGAAGAGGCTTCCTTGCCTTGTTACAAAGATTATTGTGCTCACTTCCTGAGGCTGTGTGACCATGCTTTGTGTGCGATGCCCAGATCATCTCGTAATTACACAAGGATCCTGAGGCAGAGGGTGGGGACCCAAGTGAAGGACCAGTTCACACACACACACACACACACGCACACACGCTGCTATAGCTCGGAGGCATGGCTTACTATTGCCACAGCCAAGAATGAGGCCTCTCAGGATAGATTTACACACAAATAAAACCAGCCTTATCTTGGCCCACATGTGAACGAGAACTGATTACACGGTCTACATTTCAATGCTCAGATTGAGTGGAGTCAATTTTCTGTGGCCTATTTAAACCAATTCCAACCTGCAAACACAAGGTCGCCCCAATCTAATATTCACTGTTTGGAAACCGTTTTTGGAAGTTGAAGATGTGGGATGTATTTTTTTTTTTCAGTGTTCAAACACGTGGTGCAGTTAAGTAATGTTACACTTGTTTAGCTGCAAGCCCAAGGGAAAAGGTTTTTGTGTACTCGATTTTCACTAAAATTGAAATAATGTATCAAGACAATTGGTCCAATGGGGATATTTGGCCAATTTTCCACCGTCTTTATGTGGGTAGTATGTGTCAAATAAATAATGTCGAGGGGCACATGCATGCGTAACATTACTGCCATGCTTTTGGCCACATGTGGAGTTCAGGGTTCCAAAGAGAACACTGGGAAAAAAACAACCAAAAGCCAGCGGGGCAAAACAGACTTCTGAGTATCGAGTAAATGCAAAAGTGACAGTTTTTCACACCTAAAAAACTTCACAGAAAATAGTATCATACTTTGTCTACTCAGTGGCGGTAACAAGCCCAGTGCATTCTGGTCGTTGTAGGTTGTCTACCTTTTTGAGCGAAAGGCTATACCACAGCCATTTTACTCGTCTCTGGTCATGGAGCACCAATTTAAAAAATATTTGCGCCCTTCTACTGCATTGACAACCTTGTTTTATGAAGAACCATCTTTTTATGCAGTGAAATACTTCCTTAAACACCATTTCCTATGTCTTTTTTATTTATTTTTTGCTTTACCACACTAATTAACTTTGTTTTAGACATAATGTAATTTTATCCCTTTCCTTACATCATTATTAGCGCATCCTTATCCCCCCCCTGAAAAATTATTATTGAATTGAACAGCAAGCATACTGATATACATCACAGATCTTAGTGTTATCAAACATATTAAATCCATTCTACAAAAAATGTCAAGAGTGGAGGAAATAAAAAAAAGTAATAGGGACAAGAGTCTGAATTTGTTTTGTTATTAATGTCATTATACAGTAAACATGTCTACCCCCAATTAGGGGACAGGTCAAGGATGTACAATCGCCCATTCTTCAGTGACTTTATAGAGCAACATCCATAATGAAAGAAACATTCCGGGGGCTCGGGGTTTAAAAATATTTCAAATAGGCATTCCTTAAAGCATGCGCATAAGGCTTGTCACATGAACACATTTAGGTTGGTCTGTGGCTCTTAAAGCCATTATGGGTCAAGTGTTTGGTATATTACGCATTGTAATACCATCTGGCATGAGATTGCTGCTACAAATACCCCATGGTTCTAATTAATTTACATTGTTTATCTCTAATGGATTTTTCAATGTATTTTGAAGGCCAAAGTCATTGTTTCTCCATTGAACAATGACCCACTGATCACCTATATGGCCATGGAGAGTGATGGAGAGGATGTGCGTTGGCTGTAAGTTATCTTAATAATTGAGTTTAATTAACTTAGATGGGAATCACAAAGGTTGACTCTGATCAATCTCTTTTTTTTACTTTATCGGATTAAAAACTATTTTATGTTCAAATGAAATGCCTTGTAGATGTAATTATCTGAACTGTAGGGAGGTATTCCAAAACAAAAAACTCTTTATTATCCATTAATTATTTTCAAACTAAGTGTGTGTGTGTGTGTGTGTGTATGTGTGTGTGTGTGTGTGGGACACATGAACGCTCGCACATGCGTGGGTGTGCTTTTGGAATCCCACCCAGTCATATTGCATCGCCTCAGCAAAGCTCTTGATTAGCTGCGGTTTTATGTTTGGATGGTCCATTTAATTAGGTTATGTACGAGATAAAGGCCAGCCAAAAGTAATCACAAGGATTATTTACTCTTGCTAATTGAGGTTCCATCTTAACACCACAACTAAAGGTTAATGGTCTCTTGGTATATTATTTACCGTCCACGCTCCAGAGGCTGGCTCGCCATCACACACGGTGGAGGAGGGAAAGGAGACGCTACAGGTATAGTGGGGTGGGGGGGGAATGAAAAATGATTTGTAGCGTAATATTGACAATGGTTGAACTTTGGATATTTAACTTTAAGCTTTCCGAAATACTGTACAACCTTCATTTTAATAATCTTACTTTGGCTCAGGTGTGATGCTCAAGTTTCCTGGAGCTTCCAGCAGGTGCAGCCCATCGCCGCTCCTAATCTCTCCTTTAACTAACCACAGATAATTCTCCATGCACATGTAAATCATAGAGCGCGCTTTAAAGTGAATTGAAAGGTAGATTCGAAGTGACATTGTGTGATTAATTCTGCCGCTCTCTAAATGACCCTTAGCTCTGTCTTCATAGGAAAGCTGTTCTAATATTCTTTTCCAATAGTGATTAAAATTACAAAAATGTGAACCTGTAGGTTAATAAAAATGGTAATTTAACTAGTATCTGATTTAATTGACTCTGAAGAAGTACTTAAACGTGTTTGCACTCTGGAAAATCTACATGGCTCAGCGGCAAAGAAATTGGAATATCCAGCTGTCAAGATAATAAATTTGACTATTTCATCACTGTAATCTTTATACAATCTCCCTTTGTGCTGGTCTCTATGGCTCACCGCTAATGTAATAAATCACCTCCATGTTTGGAATTGTTTCATGTGTTTTAGAGTAATTGTAATATACTCAAAAGGCCCCAAGTGTGGTGATCAGCGGGTGTTCTTAACCTTTGTAGATTTGAGATTGGGAAAGTTTGACTCAAACTTCCACCCACATCAAACTTCTGCCGTCTTAACATAAGAATGGCACGTTCTCCCTAAATGCGTGGCGGGCTGGAATGTAATGTAATAATGTTGTAAGCAAGTATCAGGACATTTTTTTAAATGTTTATTCGGGGTCTAATTCAAAGTTAATGTCACAAATATTTCTGTATTCGGGTTTGTACCAGAAGTGGCCATGGTTTGTACAGGAAGTTGTTAAAAATGGTCTCGTCTGCTATATTTTCTGCAATTCCTATTTTCTTTTTTTTACTTCTGTTTTTTTCTCCTTATACTTATATCATTAAGTGTAGCTTTTAAATGTACACATAAAATGACAATGTTTTAACCATGTCCCTGAATTAATCAGTAGTAACAACAGAAAATACAAGTCAGAATTCCATCGGGCCATATTGCATGATTTTTCTTCAAAAACTGGAGGCTGTGCATATAACGGGAGGAGGTCCAGATGAAAGTCCAGTTTGAAGTGTTTCTGAAAAAAAGGATAAAGCTGTTGCTGAAAAACTGAAACGCTCTTTTGGCCTTTGAGCACATACTTTTGAGACAGCCCCTAACTTCCGCTCACCTACTGTCATAAAATATAGATTAAGATAAGATAAGATAAGATTTTAAACCTTTTAACATCTGTTCATATTCAAATAGTGTATTTGTATCAGTTTACTTTTCTAGTGTTCATAAATGTCATTACAATTTGATAAGAGGAATCCTCAATTAAAAACATATTTTTTTAATCTTTTCTTTATTATAACATAAACAAATATTCTTCCAGTATAAGTTATTTTTCATTGCAGCTATACTCGTTCATTTTTATACTGCAGATATTATGTGGTAGAGAAGTATCCACTGCTCATTATCATCGGATTGATATTGTTTAACTTCCAATGCTCATCCCTGCTTTTGTTGAGAAATGTCTTGTAAGATATTGATATTCTGTGTTGTTAATCTTAAAGAATCATCGATCACTTCAGTTTACTTTTGGCCCCATTTTCAGGCTCACAAATGGTTGAAAAAACACGATTCAATATTCAGTAGTTATCTTTCTAAATAGTAGTTGTCATTGTTAGTGGCAGAGTCCGCCATTGTTATGTGTCAGAGACACAACCACTGTTTATATTCATGATCCAAAAACAGTTATACATTTAACAGCTTCTTTGTTTGATTTAAATGTACCAATGCTTATATTTTAAGCATTATTAAGGTTCATAAATAGATAGCTTTACGACACAAGAGTATTGTAGTGCATTATCATTCATTAATTGCTTATACACTGCTTATTAATGCTAAATAGGGGCATTAAAACGAGGCGTTACCAACATGGTTTGGCATCTAAAAGCATGTCACATGCCTACGATTGTGGATCCCTACAAGGCTTGCAAACCAGATCATTCTTTTAGGGGTATAATTTCTTTTTCTATTTTTTTTCTCCATTTCTTATTTATATGATGCCAAAAATATGCTCCCAGGGCTATCATTTTTCCATGGCTGTTTTGCAAAAGCGGAGAGCAAAGAGGATTTATCTTCTTGACCCATCACACAAAGACAATGCGCTGCAGAATAGCGGTGTCCAACTGGGAGGGCCGAGGGTGGGCGCACCCAGCCATCCTCAGGCCTTTCCCTCTAAAGACAGAATCATGTTACAGGTGAGAGACCCATTACTCTTGTCTGTATCAACTCTCACCGCCGCTCTCAAAAGGCCAGCGCATGTGTGTCGGTTGCAGGGATTACTGTATGTCAGTGTTATATCTCTGGCTTGTTTTGACCAGCTCGGGGGCCTCAGGTTTCTGACATGTACACGGCATTGGATATCCGCGATGGCAGTAACAGGACAAAGCGGCTCGCCCCTCCCCGCCCTCCACCACCCCGTCTCCAGTGTATGCCAGCACAGTGCCGGGCTTTGCGTGGAGACTAAGTCATGAAATGGTGTCGCAGGACTCCTCACTTTTTAGGAGCCGTTGGCCCCGGGGCTAGGACTAATGGTTTACTCACTCCCCGACAGGCCCTCGGGCTCCAGGTAGTCTCCCATTGTCAAGCTGCTCTCATTAACTCCTATAACTCCTGGAGAGATGAGCGTCAGGCAGCCACACACTGGAGGCCTTACACGTGGAAGTGCAATAGACTGACAAACACGTTTACAGGTAAAAAGTACACAGTCCAATGATGTTGTTTTTAAGTTAGGAACAACTTTTTACACATACATTCCTATTCAATATTGTAGTGTTTCTTTTTGTTATATAATGTGCAGTTGTTGATTATGAATTAGTTTTGTGTTTTTAATTTTTGTATTCCTTTACGGAAGTAAAAGCAGCAATACTGCAGTGTAAAAAAGCAAAGTATCTTCTAAATATACTTAAAAACAAAAGTACTTGTACGAAAGGGCCTTTTCCAAAGTGCTTTCTTATAATAACTATATTGTGAAGTTATTATTGAGGATGTATAGGTGATGAATATAAGGTGGATATGATTCCAACTGCTTTATACTGTTGGGTCATATTTTATAAACTGATCATATGTTTTATATGTACAATCTTAATCTTTGAAGTAACTATCAGGTAAATGTAGAGGAGTACTAAGTTTCCCTCTGAATTGTTGTGGAGTACCTCAAAGTTGTACTTTAGTACAGTACTTGAATTTCTGAAATGTTTGAAACAAATGAAATACCAGAAGCAAATACTGTGACATTGAGTTGGATTCCCAAAATTCAATTTGCGTTTTCTTTTTTTTCTTTTTTGACATTAATATACAAACTTTCCACCTCAGTCGGGCATAGGGGCTTTTCGTTCAGCTTCCTTTTCAAATTTGGCATTTTGAATGAATGCACAGTAAATGTGTCATAAATACAGGGGTGGAAACATGCGGAATGCTGACACTTTCACAGTTTAATCACTCATGTTATCCGTATCACAGGGCAGATTGTGCAAGAGACACACATTTCGGGAATTTTCACATGTATGACAGCCTTTATGAAGTTTGGTGTATGTTGCTGACACATTGTATGGTGTACTTGTACTCGGCCACATAGAGCTCTCAGTGTTGTGCTCATAGACACTCACTGAAAAGACTGCAATTGTATTCAAAGAAAAGTGGCACCACCTTTTTGGAAATAGAAATCCTCTAGTCCAAAATATGCACTCTGAAACTGTCACTTCACCGCGGTATCATGAATTGTGAATTATACACTGGACCTGTGAACGTCCTGGGTACTCTCACAGTCACCTGTTCCACAGTTTCTCCTTTAATCTTGATTAAATACGGCGATCTCTGTGTTTGACAATGTTTGAGCTGCTGGACTGTCGTCGCTCAGTGAAATATGCCGCCGGGCCTAAAGAAGTGTAGAGTAAATTATTGGCCGCTAAGCCAACATGTTTTCATAAGACATAGTCTCAGATAGAGGCCGTCACTTTGTTAATCTGCTCATCCATTTATTCACACCACAGCTGACTCGCATATATACATTAATTCATTTAAAAGTACAAAGAATTGTTCCTCGTTTCTGCTGCATTGAAGAACTCTGTTTTACATTTATTTACATTATAACATACATAATTTTTCTTTGGTTAGTGATGTATGGACTGTTAAGTGACTTCAACCTTTCGTGTTTAGTGTACCTATTTGTATTACCAATCAGCTTTTTCGCTACGAGTGATGAACACGAGCACGTTTCACAAAGTTCGAGCTCTTTCGGTTTTTTTCATAAGAGAGATTTTGAAATATGTATCCCAAAATTAGCTGTTTATAATGTAGGTGTGGATTGAGGATGTTGCAAATGATTTAATTGCTATAATGCAACACCACACATCCACTCATCCATTAGGCGTCCGAGTGAAAGGCGCCACGCAGCTGTTTAGCTGCACTGTAATTTCACAACAGAGGTAAATCCTCCCGACAACGTCAGCCAGCGTCCAGGAGTTTTCTGGAAATAACAGCGTTATAAAAACATTTAAAGAGAGAGAGAGAGAGAGAGAGAGAGAGAGAGAGAGAGAGAGAAAAAAAACCTCTAGATTTTTGTACCTATACAACACATTTATCTCTCTTCTCTTCTTCCCTTTGCCCCGCACTTGGGTTTGTTGAGGTTGAAAAAGATTAGGGGAAAATAGTGCATCATAAACTGGCTGCAGGCCTCGGGGCAACAGTGTCTGCTCTAAAGCTGGATAATCTCATATCAGTGTGGCGTGTTCATTTAGCTTAAAAGATAGGACCGTTTTAGAAGCACCTCCTTAGGTTATTATGAAGCTTTTCATACTCAAGATGATAACTCATTCTGGCACCTGTGTAATTTACTAATGACACATGATTTTTGCCTGCACTGACTGCGAGCCGGGGAGGAATTACAGTGCTCTGCAGAGCCTCCGCAGATACGCCAGCCGCTGACATTGAGGCAGAACCTGCTTGGGTCGTGTTTTAACTTCTTTAATTAGGTGTGTTTACTCTGTATTTTATTTGCAGAGATCATGGAAGAGCCTGGGGAAAGGTAGATTTAATTAAAGGACATTGATGAAAGCACACAGCTCGCACAATCTCCAAAGTGTTTCCTCTGATATTGCTGCAAAATATCCTGATGACAGGTGGTGCTGGGGAGGAGTTGACATGGCTGCGAAATGGAACAATTTGGATTCATTCTCACCATGTGTAGGTGGGAAAGTGTTGTAGGTCTTCTGTTATATATCACTGAACTCAATTTAACTGCTAAATAAAATCCATTTAGACACACAGACTTACGCAGGAGAGTGCGATTTTCGGAGTGGAAACGTGGAAAAAAGAAAAAGAGAAAAAGATGTGATTGCACATAAAGGAATAGTGATGGTCGATGAGATAGTGGAAATGTACGAGCAGCTTTGCAATTAGCAAATGCAGGCCTGCCACATTGTCAAATGCCCTCACGCTCTGTCTCTGCGATAATTGTCACAGCCCCTCTCTTTTATTGCAATCTGTCACAGAGTCAACCATATTCATTATGCATTCTTATCTGCTTGTGCTTTAACATTTGCCAGATGGCACGTCGGTATCAAAAGCTAATAATGATGTAGTAAGGAAATTAAGACTTTATCAAAAGCTACTTAATGCCGGAAAAAAGGAAAATCAAAATACATTGATGCATCAGTTGATCCTTGATGATCCCATCTGTGAAATTGTAAAAGGTGAATCATCCTATCTTATAGCTACAGAATATGCAAATTGGAGCGCAAAGCTGAAATTCGATTGGGTTTAGCTTAACTAATCTCCTTTGGTCACAATTTAGGTTTGATGTCGAAAGAAATCCCATTTTATACACAAAGATTTAATCTGGTTTTCTAACCTATAGTACTGTATTCGCTGGTAGAATAAAAATGGCAATGGATAGTCCATAAAATATGTAAAGTAATATATTAGGACATGGACAGCTACTCAAACTACAAGGAGCTCTCCGACATTTTATACACCTGCCAATTCCCAAGGAAGGGATTTTACATTTGCCATATGCTGCAGATGCACCGGCCTAATTAGTGCATGCACAGAATATCTATGTCTCCTCATAACGGAGTAGAAATGCTGTATGTTGGTCAACACATGGAAGAACGTGTTTTTAAAGGAAGAAAGAGAAAATGTATTTAATTGGACTAATCACATTGTTATCATGAATTGGTCATTGACACTCCTCATGTAGCCTGTATGAAGCAACAGCAACTTAAAAAAAAGCTCAAAAAGCAGCAAAAATGAAAGCGACTGAAAATAACGAGTGAAGAACAAGACGACGTGTCTGCAGCCATGCTGGCGGCTTAGTGAGGCTGTAGCTATTGCTCCCCATCCCCACAATGGCAATGCTAGCGTGTTTAGCATGTTCATTGTTCCCCATCATAATTCATCATGTTACAGGTAGACATTTACTAATTAGTCCTCAACACAAAGGACCGATGAGGCTGACGAGAACGTCATTATTTCTGCAGGTAATTGGTCACAGTCCAAAGTGTTGGAGAAACTGAAATTTTAGATGAAAGATTAGTTATTACAAAGTTGTAACAATTTGTCCTCCGTGAAGCATGAACGTCTGTCTCAAATTTCAAGACCATCCACGCCAACAGTTGTTGAAATATTACAATACAAACCTAAAGTCAACCACGTAGTGGCGCCAGAGGAATCATCGGTAGATCACTAAAGTAAGATTCATCGTCTGGGAACCATGAATGTTTGATTCAAAATTAGGTGTGGAGGTATTTCTCTATGTGTTCAAACCTTCTGGTGGCACCAGAAGAAAATAAGGATCGCCTTGGTCGTTAGAATGTATCCTCTAGGGACCATGAATGTCTTTGAAACATGTAATAGCAATCCATGCAGTAGCTGTTGAGATATTTAAGTCTGCACTGAAGTGGTGGACCCATTGACTGAAATACTGACATTGCCTTCCCTAGAATCATACTGTTGTTTCTAAAGAGAAGAGAAACAACACAAGTATGGCTGTTGTTGTATTGATGGAATTAATGCTGTGGAAATGGACATTTTGAATTTATTCAGTAGGTAAACATAGAGGAAGTTTGCATTAACAGCAAATAACATCAACAAATTAAAACCGGAGCGGGTTTCGTACAAATATATGATATAATAATACAGGGCAAATTTGAAATAATGGCCTCTCTTATATAAGCCTGTTTCAGGGCTTTCATACTTCTGTGATTCTATCATTAATCTTATCTAAAACGCAAGTAAAACCCATATTAATTTTTCCTCCCTCTTGAGAAGTAGGCCCAGGACAGAGGGAGAATTTCGGCAATGCGCAATAAATAGCCGAGAAAATGAGGCTCATGGGAACAAGCGGCACAGCCCTAGATTTTCCTCCCTCGGTGACATCTTGAATAGTTCAGGAGTTATGTGCAAAAGTTGGGGAAGATAATGTCTGGTGACATAGACTTGTTGTCACATTTTTCATCCACAACTATCCAAGTCCCATTGCATTCGGATCACACCTCTTCAGGCAGATAACTATTTCCTCAGGATTAATGTCCCAGTTTCTGCATCCTCCAACACATCACAGTTAATGACCTTGATTTAAATCACAGGAATATATGTAGGAACTCATATTACTTCCAAACAAGAAAATAGATCAGCCTTTAGTTGTTGTTTTTGTCTGGCCTGGTGCTAGGCAACTTTTGGCTCGCAGCGATCAGTGAGATAGGCAATCGCCTCTACTCTTGGTTTGATTGATTCAATGCAGGTTTACCAAGCGGGGGACACCTCGCTCATGCATAGGCTGTTTCTCATTCCTGCTTTTTTTTTTTTTTTTTTGTTAAAGTCAGATACTTTCCGCATTTCCTGTTTGATTGCAAAAGCTTAAAGAGTTTGACACACTGAATAATCGTGTAGGTTATGTGGCTTTGCAAAAGTGAAAGGTGTGATAAGCTCAGAGGATGAATTAGTGCTACTTTAAAGCTTGCCACATGTTTTCAACATTTCCAATAATTCCCAAAAATCTAGGCTAAGCTGATGACAACATCACAAAAATGACAAAAGTCAAGTGGAGGCAAAGGAAACTGCTCACGGGCCTTTAGATGATTTGAGGCTCACAGGGGGTGAATCCTGAAATGTGTGACATCCACATTGAACACACACCTCCCCCTCAAAATGCACCAACACACACTCTCAGTCTTTCTCTTTGTCTTGATTTTACACCTGAAATAAACACAACCGCAAAGTTTCCATTGGACGACAATTCACAGTTATTTTAGGCCTCAAGTCATTTTATACACAGGGGGGCGTGACAAATAAATGACTAAATGAGAATGCGAAATACTCGCCTGTTTAATATTTCACGTGAAAACTATTCATACCGGCAGCAATGCGAATTTGGGATAGTTGCAGCACTTTTTCAATAAAAGGTTAGAATAGATTTGTTGTACGTGGGGGACCTACTACCAGAATCCTATTGACCCAGAGCAGTGTCCGGCAGTTTGGCTCAGGTAAATTGTCACATTGTCTAAGCTACTGTAAGCTATTTATTTATTTTATTATTTTTTATTTTAGTGAAATGATGCTCTCAGTGAATTACGCAGTGTATATACTGTATGTCTAGGGCTTTTATTGTGAAAGGTAAGAATATAAAGAGTGGACCTGGTCTGTGATGCCTTTGTCAAGGTTGAAAGGTATAATAAAGTTTGCTGTCTTGGTTTGGACTACTTAGCGTCCATGTTGTTGAACTCTATAGTGTATGTTTTGAATATGTATGTTCCACACAATGTGATCGGTTGATGCCTTTATTTGTTGTGCGAAAGCTCTGAAGAAATTACTTGGTTATGGAAAGCGCCTATCCGCCGTGTGATATTTGTGTTTTGTGTGAAAGTACTCATTAAAAAAACCACCCCCGGTGTGTAATGGCCTTAAGTGACACCATATATATTGCTTAAAAAGCCTTTACACAAAACAAAAAAAAGTCCATGACAAACACAAGCAGTTGGAGTGACATTATAATAATTATGCATTCATTTATATTGTAGATGGTAAATAACAGTAATGTAATAAAATCTCTTGTTTGTTATTTCAACTTCCCTGTGAAGATCTGAGCCAATAGTTGAGGCTGAAAATATTTTGGCAAAAAATATTACAAGTCAAAGAAAAGAGAAATAGTTTAAATGTGCAATGTGTAATATCTGGTGCACATGCTCCAAAACCAATAGGGGGACGCATTTGACCTCCACTACTGAGTCCATACAATCTATATGTGCAGTCATCATTTCCAAAAAAAACTACTAACTAAAGGCAGAGCAAGAATACGCCAAATTCAACCAAACTCCTGAATGTCTGAGAGCCACTAATTGGGAGCTGTGTGCTTTTTGAAAGTTAGTCTATTGGATTAAATCCAAATTGACAGAAACGAGAAAAGGACTTGTTTTAAGATACATTTAAAACAAATGAGTGAAAAATGGAAATTGAGGAAAGTCATGAAATCCATTCATTACAACTCAACTCAATACAGTGACACAAATCTCTACCCATCCACCCGGTCTAACCCGGGGCCTCTTACCAGTTGGACGTGCCCTGAAAACCTCTAAGGGGAGGCGTCCAGGAGGCGTCCTCATCAGAAGCTCCAATCACCTTAGCTGGCCCCTCTCGTCTCCGAGGAGCAGCGGCTTTTCTCCGAGTTCCCTCCGGATGTCCGAGTCTCTTGAATATAATGTATATTTTCCCGTCAGCTGGCAGTTAGCAAGCTAGCCAGCTCAGAAAGCTGGTCATGTCTAGATGGTAGTCCTCAATATGCAAAACTCTGGCGCGATGGTTGAGGGTAGGCATTGACCGCGAATGGTTACGGTATGGTTAGGTCGTTGAGCCAAAACCTTTTGAGAGTTTTTGCAAGTTTTTTTCCCCTCAAATCTAGGGTCTGTGACTGATCTGTGACTCACAGCGCAAACCTGTTCCCAGCGAGCTGGAATATCCGCACCAGTAAGGCTGTTGGTGTCACATGGTTCTCCAAACTGAACAAACTGAAGGAGTAACGGTGAAGGTAACAATCACATCTGTTGGAGACCTGTTAGACATATGCTGTCCGTGAACTCAATGCACTGCTGTTGCAAAAGGTGTACCAGTCATCATATATGTGAAATTAGTTTCCATGGGTTTTTTAATGGCCCTCACTTGATCAATGAAAAAAAAAAAAGCATCTGCCTTCAATCGTCGAGCAGCGGAGGATGAGAAGAGACACGTATGCCATGCCGGTGCTGTAGACGTTTCTGTTGGGAAAGTTTAAAGTAAAAAGCACAGATGGTGAAATAAAAAAAAAAAAGTACTTACGTTATTTAAGATCACAGCCTGTTAAAAAAAAGAAAACGTAGACAAAATAAACCCAAATTGGCATTGAAATGGGCAGAAACCTATGCGGCGTGTATCAGCTCTGGTGTTCCAAGACGCAGCAGGTCGCAGTGACGCATGTGTGACTAAGCTGAACGCATGTCTGCACAGAGCCAATAGACAGCTTTAACTGGAAGCAGAACATTTTTGACATTTATGTCCATGAGACAAATAACTAACAATCATGAGTCACTGAGTGGTGGCTTTAGGCTTTAGCCTCCAAGTGCCACGTTACTGTGATACAGTGTAAACATTATAGCCTATGTCTGATATTATATATAGATCAGTTACCACTACACGGGTCATTTCAGCAGACAATTTGTTATGTAGAATCATTCTTGATTACGGGGGAACTTTTTTTAGAGTTTATTACATAGATTAATACATTTTTGTTCCTGTTAAGCTCTCAAAGCTGTGAACAAACAGCAACATCTGGATTTGATCTCATAAGGCCCGAGGAGTCTCACTAATCACCAGAGTAAACTATTGCAGATGTGAGATAATTACATGGACTGGCTCCCCAAATAACTTCATTTGAATTAGCAGAAACTACCCTGTCAATATGAGGGGTGATGGGTGATGGGTGATTGGTGATCTCATTTCCCTACCTCCTCAGTGCAACGTGATCTGCCACAACCTGTAAGGAGATAAGTTACGAGAAACTCATCAAATGGCACGAATGTAAAGTTTAGAGTTCCACGTTTATGTTCAAATTTAATTCGACACACTTTAAAACTAGGCCTGTGTTGTAAGGTGGAGAATATGCGCTGACACACATGCAGGGTATTTTGAAAGACAAACTTGCGTAGACAATAGAGTTTGGACTTTGAAATGCAAGCTGCAAAGCATCCTCATTAATTGTGTAAAATAGGTTTCTCCCCAAAGAACTGACAGAAATGGTGTAATGCTGGGCTTCATGGGTAGATATGCTGGCTAATTGGCTCTTTAAAAGAAGGTTAAGGCATTTTAAAGGCCTCAAATTGGTCTTTTCTCCTTCAGAGCAAGTTGTGAGTGCCAAAAATAATTAGGGCGGTGCTGATTGTTATGGACCCCATATCACACTAAGGCAAAACAGACAGCAGGGAGGATGCCAAGGGAAGCTTTATGAGTCTCATTTGAGGTAAGCTGAACTCATTATAAACTGTATGAGTTGTGTGAGAGATAGTTAGCAATACAGATTACATAACTATCTGGAGCCTTTAAAGCAGTTTGTATAGTCATTATAAGAGGAATTACACTTCTGTATGGGAACACTTTTATTTTATGCATGATGATATCTCAAGCCACGTGGAGGCCTGAATCTACAGTCAAGAGACCGTCCTCACCCAAAAACTCATTGCAGCAGTATTTTCTTTTTCTTTTCGGGGAACATGTTAGTAGTTGCATATATTTACACATTCAGCAGAAATGGTACAACATTAGGGTTCTTTTTTCTTTTCTTTTTTTTTGCAAGCCACCCAACAAATGTAATATTCACTCTCCTTTTAGCTCTGTTTTGGTCTCCACCACCTCCTGTGGGATATATCTGCCTTTCACCAACTAGCTGCTAACTTTGTCAGTGGTTTGGTGCTGTACTGTGGGTTTATCGGAGCTGAAAGGCGACCCACTGCAGCGGGAAATGGGTTTTATTAGAAGGAGTGAGAGTGAGCCAAACAGTAAAGTTGTGGGTCCGAAAAAAACAAAACAATGAGCTAAAAGACACCAAAATGCTCCGTAGGGCTGCGTGTAATGAACAATCCTTCACTGTGGATTCTTCACTACAAACAAAACCTTTAAAATAACACACAGTCATTTGATACATTGTTAATATATAATATTGATGAGTGCAACTTTGAATCTACTCATATTTACGTTATCCACACAAGTGCCCTCTGTGGTTGTGCAATAAGGACTGTCCTCTCTCTCAGAGGCAACGTGATAGTATCACATCGTTATAGCACCGGAAATGTATTGCGATGGCGATCAGATGGCGAGGGATAAAACCATGGTTCACATCCCGTCTCCTGTACCATGACCACAATCTTTCCTCAAACCTCAACTAAACATTTGTCTAAGCTTAAACTAAACTTCACCGTCTTGGTGCTCGGCATTAAACCCACAAAGCTTTTTCCGTTAACAAAAAAAATAAAACTTCCTGCAAGTTTGATGAGAGCAAAGACTGATCCAAAAGGGGAAAAGTAAAGGTGTGGGTCGTGAAACCATCACTATTAGCTGAAAGTTATTTGATCCATCGAATAATTAAAAAAAATATAGACTGGTGCAACTTTAAAGCCTAAATTTGATTTAACGCTTGAATATTGTTGATGTATCGTAATACATTTTAAAGTCACCACAATGACACAAATGAAAAAGCTACTGCTGAGGAAATAGCTAATCTCATCATCTCAAATCTAATTTAGTTAATTGTTACATTTAAATTGGGTTTTTCTTCCTCACAAAAATTCCAAGAATACCAAAAACAAGTTTAACTTACACGGCGGCTCTTTCGACCTAAACTTTTACAGTTGCGTGTCTCTGCTCTATATTCTTTGGCAGTGACAAAGATCAAACATTAATCGTCAAATGCCCCTCTGAGCGCTCGCTCCGCCGCTGCAGCTGTTTGGGGACTTCCGCATTGTGAGGTTCCACAACGCTGACAGGGAAACATGGGGAGCAGTCGGATGTCCTAGTAGCCTCATTCTCCCTGCTAGCAGAGCATGTCCCAACTGTTGTCAATTTATCAATGTATCGTGCACTAGTGGGCACAGTTTGAGCCACCATTAGGACAGGTGCCTCCATCCATCATGGCCAAGTCACTTATTCCACCTTGTCAGGGGAAACTAAATGGAGCTTCTGAAGAAATGTAAACAACTCTCAGTGGACAATCAGAGGAGCCAATCTCAACACTCCAACTGGAGGACTGAGCACAAAGAGAGTTCAGTCTCCCATTAACTTCCAGGGCCTCCTGCACTCGTGCGGATGTTTTCCCCATATGTCCTTTAATTGTTCAGACACACACATATGCAGCATCTGAGCTTTCACAACGTTTTAAGCGCTGCACGTTTTAATCCCGATGTAATTATCGCATCGTCTTGATTACCCAGAAAATCACTCTACTGTGCAGCGCGAGAACGTCGCATCTCTGAAACGTTACATATATAAAAAAAATAAATAATCAAGATCAGCTTTTTTGTGCTTCTTTTTGCCTCGTCCAAACACTTGTAAATTATGAAAGAAGGAGGGGAAAAGAACAAATGTCTCCTTCTCCAAAATACTTACAGTGGCATTTATTATTTAGCAGTGTGGATTAATAATATAGGAATAACAACATATTGGATGCATGCACTCACTGTACAGTCTAATCTAATTCATGTTTGAGAATGTGTTTAGCTGAAGCTTGTTTAGAAGAGTTTCATCTTGACAATTATAATCCTATGAGGAGAGCTCTCACCCCCTGGGCTTGCACTTCATTCATTTTCGTTCTACTGCTGCACAATACAGCCAGAGGTGAAGTGCACTGGGTTTTAATTAAAAGACACAAAGAAGTTAGAAAATTGGGGGATGCACAGAGCTGTTAATCAATCCCCACCAATCAGCCAGGATGATGATGGCACAACGACCGTCAACAGAATGGAGTGAATAGAGAGCAGACAGATTGGTGTGTGTGTGTGTTTTCTTTTCTTTCTCACACAGATCTAAATAAACATTTGCAGCCACGATGAGAGCTTTAATGTCGGCTAAATGCTCACTATTTTGTAGGTTATCCCACATCAACTTAACACCATGCACATTGTGTTAAATATGTTATCTTTTTTGTACATGTCATATGAGGAAAGGCACGTGTGAATAATGGCGGCTGAATTCCTTTTAGCTGCTTTAGCATCAGGGTCCCGGGTCCTGTGCATGCTGGCTCACAGTCACACTTGGAGCGTTCCAATTCTCTTAAAATGGTTCCATGTTTCCCCTCACTTGCTTCTTTTCCGTGCGTCCCTCCGTCCCACTGTCACGGCCCTTGAATAGAACCGAGGCATCGTTGTTGTTTTTAGTTACACCTGTGCTTTTTCTGCCATGACCAACCAGAATGTCTAGTGTGAAAGAGATCTATTGTAAAAGCTGGATTGGCCCTTTGCTAAGTCACGCCCCTCCAATGCAGACTGGCCAATCGTAGCGCAGCTCCGACCATGGTCCGACAACTGACCGCCTGTGCTCCACAGACTCTCATGCAATCATTTCAGATGTTCTTGTTGGTGGTTGCTGGTGTTGTGGATGTGTGGAGCTGGTCCCGGTTAAACGTTGTGTAATAGTGATAAGCGTTACCTGGAGAGGTTGGAGGGAGATATCAGTTTCTAAAATGTTACGTTTTTTACATAAAAACCTGTGGTGCTTAGCAGAGTTCGGGCACTCCCTTAACTGTGCTAAGCTAGCTACTGAAGGTATACTGAATGTTTACACACGCTGCTTTTGCTTTTTAATGATTGTAACAGTGAATAAAGACCCACCGGTGATATTAGCTTATTGCAGATATATAAGCATCGGCGCATATGCTCTCTGATTTGCGCAGATATTAAAACAACAACTTTAATTGGCTTATGCCTATGGCATTTAACACTGCATAAATTAGCCCAACAGCTAGCAGACTTTTCCTTTCTCATAGCTTTTCTACTCTGACTTGGCTCCAAGTCCTGGCATCGCCTGACAGAACACCACTGTTAAATTTGATCCTGCTCGTAAGTCTGAATCTCTTGCATTACACCTTTTAAATAAAATGTGTCAGTATGAGAGGAATTCAGTGTAATGAGGAATATGAAAATTTACAGCAAAATTTGTCCAGCCTTGAAGAGCACTCCTGTTGATTAGCTCAGAAGCTCTTGTGAGGTCAGTGAAAGCCGTCCTTCACATCATATATGTTGAATAATTTAGCAGAAGCCAAGGGATTTCTTCCTCTATTCTTCCACAATTTTTTCATGTATGTTGTGTGGCGATCGCCGCAAAATGTTCTCGTTGTAACAAGAAATATCATATTACACAACCACCAGTCTCCCCAACCAGTGTTGTGGCTCTGCTTCGCCTGCTTTCGGGGAAGTCCGGCCCGCTATTCGTCCCGTTGTGATGAGACACAGAAAAGGCAGTAGAAGGCAGGGAGAAGTGAAAACTGAACTTCTTCAGCCTACCTCGGCTTTCGCGCCGCGTATGGTCGGACTTTGACCCAGATTCCGCTGTGTGTCCCAGTGAACCTGTCGGATCAATTCCTCTCATCATTCCTCCCAGGCATATGTCAAGGATCCGACATCTAAACGTCTCTGGAGACAGCAACAGCTGATTAATAAACCCTCACCACGGTTACCGTGAGTCGGCAAGAGCAAAGAAAATAATATTTTTTTATCAAATTATCTTTTTAAAAGACTTTTCTATGGTTGTAAAAAAGAATAACAATAACAACAGACTGCAACATGATCCGCACTCACGAGCAGAGACATGGAAATTGAAAATATCACACTTTTAATCCAGACATATTTCACCTCATTCTGATATATTGTTACGAAGTGAATTCAATTCAACAGGAAAGTAATTATATCTATTATATTCACACAGAATGTTGTAAACCTTTGGCCATGCTAATCACATCTTCTTTTATTCTGAGTGAAGACTCCTGTTGGCTGTTCCTTTCCTTTCATATTTTATATGCTTATTATCTAATTTTCTTTTGAAGGCCTTGATTATTCCCAGTCTGAAAATGAACAATAATTGCTGCCCTACTGCTTAGAGAGTCTGTTGAGCAGAAGAATAAAAGAGCAGTCCTTTCAATGGTCAATCAACAAAGAAGTACATTAATCATTATCTCACATTACAATTTTTTTGTTTTGTGCATGAAACAGGGTTCTGGAAGAATTAAGATGTCTTTTACCCTCCCAATTATGCGAGAGTTTTGTATGGTTACCCTGAAACATAATACGAACAACAAGGATAAAATAGAATTCACAAAGAGTAGAGTGCTTTGATCACATACTGTATGCCTTGAGGAGTCTTGCCCGAGAGTCTTTGATGTGAATCAGTGCATGAAACACAGGTCCAATTGGCCTGGGGTGACCCTCAAATTTGCACTCTTTAATCATGTGTTCCATGTCAGGTGTATTAAAAAAAATGGTCCCTCGTGGTTTATAATTCTTTTTTTTTTTTTACCATTATAAAGCAATTTTCCTGACAGAAGTGTGTGAAACAATTTGCCATCCTTTATTTATTGCACAAAACACTATTGCTTGCTGTGTAGGATATATATTGCAGAGGACAGAGACAGGATGGAAGGAAAAGCCCAAACAGTTGTTGTGTTAATACCTTCATAAACACTGGGATTGCAGCACCTAATTACCATCAGATGGATGGAACTGAAAGGTCAGTCATAGCCTTTTTTAGCCCCGCTCCCAACGTGGCTCTGGGGATTTCAATGCTGATCCATCTCCTCGGTCCAATATTTGGTTCCAGAGTAAAATATCTCTCATGCGTGAGAGGATTGGATGGATTTCTGTCTCCCATCTTGTGCTACCAGCAGGTTGTGATTTACACTTGTCCAACAATGTGTTTGAGAAGGCACCGCAAAAAGTGATGAAGAAGTTCCCATAGAGTTTAATGACTTTGGATGTAAGAAGCTGGTTAAGGCACCGCCACTCAGCCATGCTGGCAATTTCCCCCAGAGGCCATGCCTTGAATCGCAATGAAAACCTTTTAACATGCTAAATATTAGCATGTAAGCATACGGTAGTAACTGTAAGCAGCTTAACATGCTTGAGGTAAACTTTATATGTTAGACCTGGTGAGGTTAGAATAGCAAGGTTCTGTCTTGCAGGTAGACATCAATAAACAAAGACGAAAGTTAGATGTGATATTTTATGTTAAACATCCGTAACTGCAGGAATGTTGACACTTGGAAGAAAGTACAGCTAAACTTCACAAAGTGCAGCTGAGGCTGAATATTGACCTTATCCTGACAAAGCCTTTCTCGCCTCAAGGTAGCTCACTGCTGAGTCAGTCACCCAGTGGATGTATAAAGAGAACTGGATACAGTGACGGAGGTGGGGACCCATTCAGTCCTATGAAAGTTGCTCCCAGCCCTTGGTCCAGCCTCGTTCTCGGGCTCATTCACATGAACAGAGGAAGGAAAATACCTCTGGATTTGGCTATTAGTGCATTTTATAACTTTGAGGATATAATGGTTAAAACAAGGAAGTGTTTTTACTGGGAAGTTGATTCACCTTAAAAAAAATATCATCCGCTGATTTACAGACGTCTTTTTTCCAATGTAAGTCTATGGGGAAAAAAGTGTTTTTGGGCCCAAATGACATCACATGGCCACGACGATGAATTTGCTTCAAGGCCTGACGCTTTACCTGGTGGCTTGGTCTGGACCAGGCACGGAAAACCTCCTTTTGCAGCATCCTTGATACTGTCCATCCCAACCACCATTTTGACCTCCCAAAGAAAAAGATTGTTTTGTACTGAAACTCACGCAAAGACCCGTGAGGCTTTTTGGGTACCATGTCTCGTCAGCAGCCGTTCCTGTTGCCCAGAGTGATCAACAAACCACGTTGATCTAGTTTTACTGGTACCATGTACAGTTGTCCCCCTTTGTGTTGAAGTATGGTTATTGTTATGGGCAATCCATGGCTAGAGCAGCAGTCCAACTACTTCACATTGGTCGGGTCTCTATATAGTCCCCTCAGTAAAGACCTCTACGACTCTTCAACTAGGTCTAAGAGGACGTCTCCCAGAGCAGGAACACTGAGGTCCCCTAAGAATGGTGTACTCTGGTGGCAAGTTAACCCTTAGCTGGATCTGCACATGCTGAATATCAACACCAGACTACCTTCTAGACCACGGTCAGGAAGTAGAGTTAAAAAAAAAATTCATTTGGCCCATTTTCTCATAATTGTGGCCATTCTGACTAAAGGTCATGGTTACTTTGTACTTGACGTTGTAGAGATTTGGAGAAAAAAGCCACTGCTACTACTTTGTATAAACGTTAAAGCAACTCACAGCACGGCAAACAAAAGCAGCTTCCAGCATAGAGACAGACATAAGCTCTCTTTGTATTGTTGGAAACATAAGCATTAGGGCTGGTTTGAACAGGCCCCTATTAGTAGTCCTGAGTAACAGAGACACGATGAATGAAAGTGTTTTTTTTTCTTACCAATCTTCTGACATATTTGACAATACATCACCATTGGTACGTAGAGCTGGAGAAGCCTGAACTTTTTTAAGAAGTCAGAGATGCTCCAGCTATTGGGGAGGATTTTATGTCTGACTCCAAAAAATAACCTCTCAATGAGACAGCAACAGTCAAACTGAGAACAAATGTATTAAAGTTTGTTCCTCCCCATATCGTCAGACCATTTGAGAATACTTTTGGCTAGTTTATAATGAAGAACTTGCATATGGTACCTTAATCTTGACATGGCAAATGCAAATTGTTATCTGTCTGTAAACTGAATTCCATTTCTCCTGCGTAAAGACATTCCTGTGTGATTTAACAGGGTCTTCTTATTTCTATATGGAGATGGAATTGGAAGACAAATAGGATTTAAGGAAACATATTACCTCTTGTCCCTCTCTGAATACAAAGGGCAGACCCTAGTGCTATCACAAAGAAAACAGCTTAGCAGCAGTGCATTTGTTTTCCATTCAGAGAGAGAAGCACTTTGTCTTTCCAATCGTTACCTGTCTGTGAATCAGTTGCTCCATTAAGGACAGCCTAAAGAGGGAGGTGCTGTCTAGGGCTAAATTGCAATTAGTCGGCCTGCAAGTGAGGCCGGCACCAGTTAACTTGGGATATCGGAGTGCAAGGGCTCCGTAATCAGGCTTTGGTCATGTAGAACAATGCATAAAATTAAATTGACATTAATGAATAATTGTGTAATGAAAATGGAGGAGTAGAGTTAATTGCATGTTACAGTGAGTGTAATGCCCAGATAACCTTGTGTCTAATGCTATTCTTAGTCTGACTGCCAAAGCTCTCACCGTGGCTCCTCTCGGCGGGAAGTCATTAAAGCAAGGGAGTAGATAATGCCAGTGTGCCGAAACCCAGAGAAGCTACAATCTTGCAAAGACTTTCTTTCACAGGCTTTTTTTTTTTTTTTCTAAGTGGGCTATGCTGAAGTCATTTGTACACAGCCTGAATGAAATTAAAGGTCACTAGTGCTACGCATCTGTGTCTGGATGAGCTTTTAGAGTGGGGCCCACTCACCCACAGGGGCTGTCACACGGTAGAATGAACACCTTAAGATGACTGAGGGCTAGGATATTTGCCACAGATGAAGAGGACTTGAGTGACAGGTGCTCTGACTAATTCATAAATGTAACCCACGTTGAACTACACCTTCCATTTAAAAATTATTCTAACAATTAGGTGCTTTGTTCAGAATTTCAGTTAGAGTTGCGTTCACATTATCAGACTTATAGACTTCCATTTCAAAATGTCAATGACTACTCAGTGACAGACTTATAATTAGGCATACATTATAGTATGCGCTCCTCAACTTGGGGGTCGGGACCCCCTTAAAGGGTTGCAAGATAAACCTGAAGGGTGGCAAGGTCATTATTGGGATAGGAAAGGAGAACAAAAACATGCCTTGCTAAACACGATTGCTTTACTTATTAGATGTTTGGCTAGTTTTTACTTTTATTCTTGGGAATTTCTGGTTAATCTTACCACTTCAGGCCTCTGAAAATATATATGTTACAGGTCTGTAAACTCTTCATACTTAACTAACTAATAACTTTAGTTTTATGGAAATAATAATATAACTCGGCTCCATTTTAAAGTAGCAATTTTAGGTTCTGCTTACACCTCCAATTACTTAATTCCAATGAAATGTCAAGGTAACATAACCTAGTGTCAGCTGAACATCCCAAAACTGTCAAGATGTCCATAGGCAAGCACACAATTTAATATGGAGAATAAGTTTTCCAATTATAAATTAATGAAGTGGAGCAATTCTTACACAGACATTTCTCTAGAAATCAACGGCTTTTAAATTTGACACAATTAATCTAAAATTTAATTTTGAGTTCACCTACAATGTTTACGAAAAACTTCTTTCCAGGACATTATTAGGAAGTAATGGGCTCCTAAAATAAAGTGTTCCAAAAAAAACCAAAGAAATCACTCGTTGGTCGACCTGGTCATAATCCATTCACTTATTGAACCCGTGACGATAACATCATAATAACGACATTGCTTAATTTCTAGATTGTTGGCAACCACTGCCCAAATTGTACATACATAATATTATAATACAATATACCCAAATCCAGATTAGAAAAAAAACTGCCTCCATTTGTAACAAAGGCCGAAGGGACATAAAGAAATGTCTTAAACTCTCTGTGTGGGCCCGTCTGCGGCAGCCTTCCATAGGGAAAATCTGTGAAAAGAACAGCAATGTATCAATTTACTAGCTGCTAATTTACCATTGTCTCAGCTCATTAAGCTGAAATGCATCACTAACATCGCATCATCACAGTAACATGCAATAAATAAAGCTAAGGAAGCAATACTATAGTAATTTACCTCCATCATTTTTGGTAATCACTGGTTTGTTTTCTTATTGCTGTTTGCTGTTAATGCACTGAGTGACTGAATGCATGTTATCCAATCATCTAATAAGTGGACCCTAAGAGGAATGAAAATGTAAAGCAATCGCATAGTGTACATTTTTAAAAGGCTCATCAATTTTTTTTTTTACACCGCACAACAATCCAGTGTTTAGTCTGTAATGAGCAGTGGATCACATCAGCAGAGGGAGGACGACAGAGGACAGGATGAATGAATGATGTCTGAGGTCTTCATTCTTTATAAACTCCACTATTGGGATGTCAGGGATGTTATTTATTTTCTTGACATTTTAGATATGTGTCCAGTGAGATATTAATGACTTTATACTGTGTCTTTGCTGTTGTAAACATTACTGTTGTGGAGCAAAGAACAACCAAACACTAAATAAGACATTCGTAGGTGACCAACATGTTGCAATTAATTTCCATGGACTGAAAACACACTGTGAAAGGGTTAAAGTATGGAAGACAAAAATACCCAGTCCCAGACTAGACAACGCCATGGGAGCGACCTGTCAATCACAAGGTATACACCTCCTGAAGTAGAGTCATTTTCTCATAGACTTCTATACAATCAGACTTATTTTTGCAACCAGAGGAGTCGCCCCCTCATGGCCATTAGAAAGAATGCAGGTTTAAGGAACTTCTGCATTGGCTTCACATTTCAGAACCAGAGGTTGCAGCCCGGTGTTAGCATTGTCGTAGTGAGTGATGTAAGCATGCTGAGGGTGGAATCACAATAGTTTCCAATACAACGAACAAAAAATAATGTTCGCGTATTTTTTATGAATATTTTGTGTAAAAAAAAGTAAGTTCTTTATTCTTCTTTTGTATAATCCTTATTTATTGTGATGAACTTTCAGTTGAAACACAACAACAATTCAAAATTGCATACAGTCTGTCGTTCATATTTCACAGGGGTTTTTGATGCAACATTTTCGATGGTTTGTTATCTACCACAGTTTCACTAGTAGTCACCAAAATCGTACTCATAGGCAGTTTAAAGGAAACAAGCTCCAGAAACCAGAGCCAGTGCAGACCACACTGATCAGATCATTTTTTGAGACAAAGCTGAAGTAAGGCCCCCCCGCTTAAGTCATATCAATAAGCATGATGTCACTGTGTTTAGTTTCACATATCCGTGCTCTTCTGGACTTGTATCTACTGTAGACTATGGCCTAGATAGATCTACCCTAGATATGTCAATCTAGCCCTGTTGTAATAGTTTTCATTTCACTTGAATAGCTTTTACCCCATGTTGGGAGAGATCAGAAACTGCTGTTGAATTACATAGATTAACATTCATGTTGGTAGTGCACACAGATGTACCGTGGCATGATGTAATGCTTTCTATCTTATCACATGGCACTTAAGGGTACAGCCTCAGGCACCTCATGTCCCTTACTGTGTGTGTTTAGTTTCATTACAGATGGTGGTGACGAGGCACTGTTTCCTTGAACAAGTACCATCTTGTACAGTTTTACAGTTGCCTGGTTTCATTGGTGAGAGAAGCAGGATGTCACACTGGAGGAAGTAGGCTAATTAATTTACAGTAACACCCCCCCCCCCCTGCCCCCTCCTCACATTCTTCACTATTATCCACTAACCAGGAGTTTCCCAAAGTGGAGTCCCTGGAGAGTTCCCAGTGAGTTTCTAAACTGTTTCTTTGGAAGGGGATCTTGATGCAGTGATTTGTGGCATGCTGAGATTTTGAATGTTGTCACTTGTCCAATCCAACTAAACTAAACACTCGTAAGCTCAATGTTTATGCACACCATTTGACATGTTTGGTCTTATTTTACAGCGTAATTAACATTGTAACGTCACCTCAAATACAAATCCAACGAAATAATTTAATTGCCTTTGCCTAAGATAGCGCATTTGATTAATTTGAAATGATTTCCAACTTTCTACTCAGTGTTCGACACAGTTCGACCAAATTATCTTAGAAGCTACTAGTAGTTTACAGATTCTGTGTTTATCACCCTGATGTTGGGCGTTGATTGGCTAGAATTTATTCATCCTACATTTACTACTATGTAGGACGCTGTCACAGGTTCAGGGATCCTTCAACTTTATGTCATGTTGTCGCCTAAAATACACGTATAAAAAAAACACACAAAAATCATAGCATCTGCTAAGTGCTCTTTATTTTCATTTTCTTTGCCTGATTTTTTTAAGACCAATTTTTTTATTTATTTTTTAAACAAATTTCGAAATAACTGCAACCATATCTTTGGCATTTCTGTACTGGAAATTTGAATTCATTTTCAAATCATATCTCACATTCTTTTCTAAGATTGGAGTCAAATTAACCCTTTATTCTGACCTAAGGTGGATATTTTCTCTGTGTCCATATAAATTGAGGTGAATGTCTTTGTCAACCTGTCAGGTGCAATATTTCTCCATTTTTTTGAAGTTCTTATCAGGCAGCTATTGTACATGCAAGGGGCCCACTGCTGGTGTCCACGTTGTTCTAGGGTCCTAACAGCAGGCAGCGAAACAACTATTTCTGTTAAATCTTCAAGACTCACTGATGCTCCCTGGTTTCTCTTTCTGGAGTAAAACTAAAATAATACGGGGATTTTCCTTTCAGGTTGAAGGATATATGTTCATTAGCTAGATCAGTAGTTCCGTACCTGTCCATGTCACACCTAAGCAGAACAAGTGGACTTAGAAGTAAGATTTACATATTTTGTTGTCATCATTGTTTTTCTGACTGTTGTGTGTGCTAAAAAAGAATAGAGTCACTATTGTAGTTTCTGGGTGATTTCATTAGACGGACAGAATCAAAATGTATGTGAATGGCATGAAATGTTACGACTGAGAAAATGAAGCAGTGGCTTTAACTTTGTGTAAATGTTGCTCCAGGCCTCACTCTTAATATGAGCAAGCCATTGCTTGAGTGCTGAACATGAACATTGATTCAGTCCACTGCATACTTTTCATAGCCTGGATCCCATTTTCCAGATGTCTCAACTTATGCTGATCTCCATAAATAGATAAATCCAAACTGATCAGGTTGCTGAACGGTTGACGTCAACTTAAAATGTTGATGTATGTCAAATGAAATGAAAAGATGGGGCTTAAAGTCTTCATAAGCCTTTCGAAAAAAAACTTTTGCAGCACACTGACACTCGCGGCTATGCTGACTTACCTGTCTGAAAGGGAGCGATGAATAATTTGATCACATTTTTCATTTCACTCGAGTGCTGAACAAACAGGAATCTGTGATTAACAGTTTTAATTAGGATTCTAACTTGACAAATTCTTACAGCCTCACAACGTGCCTAAGATGAATAAATCACTGGCCCGGGATCATCAAGCTGCCTCCTAAGTGAATGTGCCTCGAGATTACTTTGTGATTCCACAAACTGTGAGTCAGCCAAGGCTGAGTGTGTTTAACTAATCCTCTTCCCACCACATGTCAGGAGGAGAAAGTTTATGTCCACTCAATGAGCCGACTACCACGCTCAGGTATTGGACCCCCAGTGCTCTGCAGTGTTTCTTCTTTGACTCTTGAAAGCTGGACGTCAAAACGGAGTGGAGCCGGTGTTAGTTAGCCTCACAGCGTGTAAGACGTTTGCACACCTGGGTTATGAGGGAACGTTAAAAATAATGACAAAACATTTGGTGAGTTTTATTCAGAAGTTGTGCTTTGGTGCATGTACACTTCATTTTCAGCTCATGCTGCCAGCCCTTTTTCATTTGCTATTCAAGGGTGAACCCAAAAAAGTTAGCGTCACTAACTAGTGTGATGCAAAGACATCTTTTTTTTTTTTTTATCTCCTTCACGCACAAGGGTCTTGGAAACACTTAAAACTAAAACGTTTTTGGTTACCTAATTTAAATCTAATTCAATTACATTCTCAACATTCTATTAATTTCATTGATTTGAAATGCATTCATTAGCTGTTGATGATGTTTGTATGTATGCAGTGGTGTCATCAGCAAACATTGCTACATCGGCTTTGTTGAAAACAAGTGGCATATCCTTGATTAAAAATAGAGAAAAGCAGTGGCCCCAAGCAAATTCCCTGGGCGACGCCATATACTTGATTCAGAAAAATTATAATTTAAAAAGACTTCCCGTTAACTAAAGAAATATTGAAATAATTTACAGTGTATTTTACTAAGAGTATATCATGGTTCATTAAATCAAATGTAGCACTAAAGTTAAGCAAGAATGCACCATCCATTTTTACCAGTGATTAATCATCTCCATTAAAGCTGTGCTAGTTGTGTCCCTCTTTATATGTATGCTGAAAATCTGAATCAAGGTTATTTCACTGAAAAATAATGTGTAACTCGGTCAAACACCACTCTCCCCATTACCTTGACACGTAGAGAGAGACTACCGATAGGACGACCACAGGGAACCTGAAAATGTGTCCCTGAATTTTAAAAGTTTCCAATCTCGGTTATGGTATTCAACTAGTTTAATTCCTAATCATAATGTGCTTGTACTTACAGAACGTTTCAGACGAGATGCTCCATAAAGCACTAAATTTCTACATTTTTCCTTCAGTCACTAGTAAAGTCTGTGCTGACTGTGCATCAAATGTAAATTCCGAGCTACAAAAAGTACTGCACTGTAAGTTTTATAATAGCAGTTGGGTTAGAATTGTAGATGAAGATACGCACCATCCCTCAACCCCCCGTGACCCGCCCTAATGCCAAATTTAAACATCAGTAATGTGCATTGGTGTCTGAAATTCCATTGTGAAATGTTAGATTTAAATCTTGATGATATGCATCGTAACTATTGTAATCAGACATCCCGAGCTTCGCCTCCGTTATTAATTGTCCAAAGCGTAATGATTTATTGTAGTCCTGCAGAATGATTATTAATTTTCTGGTTGATTATACCTGTGGGCGGCAACAGTACCGTTCTGCATATAAGCATCTGCTAAATGAAAAAGTATTCTTCACATGAGAAGATGTCCTTGGAGAAACAACAGCTCATTTTTACTTTAATCAAACATACGTAAAAGTGCTGTTGATTAAGGATACCATGGCATGCATTCAAGGAGGGGGTGAGGGGAGATATGTAAATAACTATATCTGATTGCTTCTTTGTTCAGACTTGTACAGGAAAATAACTTTTATTGCAGTTAATTCCAAGTAACTGTTCGTCTTTCGGATCATTTGCATGTTGTAACTTGGCAAGTACTTCAATGCTGCACCCCAAACTGCACCTGCACCGTAACAAAAATAAATAAATCGTGCAGCCCCCGTATATTACACGCTGCTGTGACACTGGTGGTTTACATTCCGGAGCAACAGCGGAGAGTGACGGGAGCGTGTGTGTGTGTGTGTGTGTGTGTGTGTGTGTGTGTGTGTGTGTGGGGGGGGGGGGGGCAATACAAGCTGCTCTCAGTCGGGCAAGTCCGGGTACGCCTGAGCCGCAAACAGCAGGCCAAGTTCAAACTTCACTTCAAGAGTCGCTGGGATCTCGACGCTCAGAGGAATGCACAGGTGCAGACACTCAGCAGCAGACAATCCCAGCTAACACTTGATCAATTTGACACTGTGCAGGGCCGATGCCAATGACGAGTTCCTGTGGAATTGGGATCGGGCCTCCTGCAAACAAAAGAAAGAAGTCCATTGAGCTGCTTTTTTTGTTGTTGTTGTTGTTGTTGTTGTTGCCGCCTCTGGACTCGACGCTTTTCCTGCTCATTTACAGCATCACAGCTGATGGTTGTGTAATACCACATTTGCTCTGATGAGCTTGGCATCGATATCCAGTGGCATATTAATCTAAGTATGTCCAATTAATCAATGCCGGATCACATGCTGGCGCTCTTACATTTAATGATATCAGCTGACATGTTTTAACTGGGGTAACCTTCCCATAGAGTAGAGCATATATTTCTGTCATAGCACCTTTTTTTTTTTTTGCAACTGTATTCATGAATATTCTGCATTAATCAGTCAGTAGAGAATCTCTGAAGAGCTCTATTTGCAGCTCCATTGATCACAAGAGATATCACTGTCCCTCAAACTAAATTTCCCAGGACTTTCATTAACTAAATTAGATTAAATATCCAATTAAAGAGCTTCACTCATAAAATTACAGAGGAAGGACATGATGTAGTGTTTTAATGATACTGATTAGGGATGTTGCTTAACATCACAGCAGTCGTATCCTGAATCAGATGTGTATTCGTCGGGAGTCGCGTCTCCGACACACCAGTGCTGAGGAGGGTAGACAGCACTTTGTTCACCCCGTCCTCTCCGGCCACTAAGAGGGAGAGGCAGATTAATTAACGGACCTTTGCAGCCAATGAAGACAGGTGGCAATAATCCTGACAAGAGACAGATCTGAAGCCTCTCATACAAAACCAATTTCAACCGCACTCCATTTTTCAAAAGCTCATCAGGGTGAGGAACGAGAGAGTTGAACCTGTGTGGCTGCAGAATTTGTTTCTCTCTGATTGCCTTGTCAGGATATCTTATCCGATGGCAGATGACCAAAACCCCACCCTTCACAGACTGACTCCCTTTCTCTCTCTCTCTTTCTCTCTCTCTCTCTCTCTCTCTCTCTCTCTCTCTCTCTCTCTCTCTCTGACACACAAACGGTTTCAGACAATGCATTCTGTGTCTCTCCCACTGACGCACATCCTCTAACACGGCCTTACACTTCCCCACAAGGACGCGAGCCAAGTTTCAGTCGGTGCGCTTCTCCAGCTTTCGGGCACAAATGCAGTTTTACAGTGATAACAGACAGATAACAGGACAGATTTACCACTCTGGTTTTTTATGAATTTTTTTTATGGACAGGGAGACAAAAGCAGGCTGCTCCTCTCTACTCAGCGGCCTTCCGTTTTTTGCAGGCTGAAAGACAACTGTCTGAAATTTTGTCAGCCGTATATAGCTACCTAGCATATGGAGCGGACGAGCAGCCCGAAAAAGGGTATCAGATATTCTGATGATATGCTAACTCTTGGCCTTCGAAGTAACACAGGTTTAGGTTACTACTGTGGCCGAAGTCAGAACCCACTGGCTATCATTCTGGCGACGATTTAGCCTTTTGGGGCAACGGACAATATTTTGGGGGGGGGTTCTGGTGTTGCCAGCGGATATCCGGAAAATACTGCTTTCTGGGCCAAGACTTCGTCTTCTGTCGTTATTTACAGTCAGATCAGCAACACGTATGCACCCAATACACAAACATTGATACTTTAGGGATTGCATTTCGGCTGCTTTTGTGCTCAACACCGACACCGTTTACCTGCATGCAACCAAAAGCCCGCTCAAACGTGATTGGTCAATCCTGCTCGGACTGCAAACGGAAACCAGAACCCTTCCGATACTAAACTCCTGTCCTGTTGCCCACAGATTCTGCATTCATATGCGGATATCGTTTATAGGGATATACTTTGGTTAGTAAACCAGCTAGCTGGGCATCATACTTTTGCTCTTGTGTCTTGCTTGCTGACATTGCTACGAGTTGGACGATCACTGTTTGGTGGAGGGGTTAAGCGAAAGGGTCAATTCTAATTCCATCGCCACTCAATGGCCAAAGATTTCCCCCTTATGCCTGTGATTATTCCTTATTAACGCTGCATTGTTTTGTTGGTCTAATTCATCAAAAGTGCCGCCTCAAAAACTTTACAGTCGACTTAAAACACGTGTAAAATAGAAGTGAACAGGGAAACTAAATTGTTCCTACAGAGGGCATTGATTCGGGCTATTTGTCTTGGTTATTGCCTTAGGTACAATGCAGTTATTTATCTGAACAGAGTAGGCCCCACTTGGTTTGCAGCGGTGCAATCAGCAGCACATTATAGTAATGCTACTAATAATGTGCTGCACTTGCATTAATGTGATTGATCACGTCTGCTTCAGGGATATGCATATGTAACATTCTTTCCTTTCCACCACTCAAGCTAACTCTCCTCAAGAGAGCCTCAGTGGTCGATGATAGGATCCACCCTGGCTGTCCAAACACCGCTCCCTCAGGGACATTAATTTCCAAGCAGTCCCATGAGTGAGTCAAAAGAGAGAAAGCTCACTGAGCATGAAGAGTAGGGAGTGGAAACCGCACTCTGTAAAAAATAAATAAATAATAAAAGTCTCTTTTTTTTTTCTCAGGGAGAAAGTATGGCAAATTAATTTCCGTGAGATTAATGTACAAGGTAAATATTTTAGTGTGAGTACTTATCTTCTAAAAAGTCAGAGGAATGGACACCTCCTCACTCCCTCCCCCCTGCCGTGCTCTCCCAGTGTGTGTGTGTTGAAACAGCTAGATGCATGAGGAGTCTAATGAGAGAAGAGATTCCAAGCTGCCTGATGGCTCTCATCAATCACCTTTCTCCTTTGGAGGTGTGGTGCCGGTCGGGGGAAGGGGCCACGGAGGGTCGGGTGGGAGGGAGGGAAGGCATCAGGCTCTTAATCTCAATAAGTTAATAGACTTTCCAGTCCGGCCCTGCTAAGTAGAACTTCATCCCTGTTGTTAGCAAATAGGCAGCATGTACATGGGAGACTGTCTCTGGAGCTGCTGGGCATTTCCACATTGCACAGTTCATTTGTGTTGCAACTGAAATTAGGAGATCTAACTGAAGATTGACGATACGCCGATAACGGCCAGTTGAAGTTTAGTAAGCACTGAGTTCAGGGAAACAAATCCAGATCTCTACGATTGCAGGTATACTTGGTAGAGTTCCTTGGGTAAAGAGTTTAGCAGCTTATAGTACGGATGTAGGATGTGTTTCCTCATTTAGCTGAAGGCATATACATCCCAAAACTTCTAAAACACACAGGACATAACAATCATGAGACATGCACAGATGTCACGTTGTTTTGACATCTGAATGTGGAATTGACAGTTTGCATTCCTCCCTTAATGATGATTGTTTAATCATAGCTAACAGGCCTGTCAAAGGTTTAAAGGTGCAGTGTGTAAGATATCGGCCAGAATCTTTGTTTAAAAAAAAGGAACAAAAATGATCAACTGCATGTGAAGAAGTAACATTGTTACCTACGTAGTGTGTTGCAGAGACATTACATACATTCTATCGGCTCAGTAAACACAAAGGGGGCTAAGAAAACTAAAGGCCGATGCCACACGTGAAGATAATAAGATACCACTGGTATTTTGACTGGCTCTCAGAATTTCAGCAGTTTAGTCGAATATTTGTGCTTTTGATTCGAAGTTGTTGTTTTTTCTGAAGACTATAAATTTAGATCGTATGGACTTAAAGGTGAAATGCTGACCCCTATTTAGTTGGAGCATGTGGGCAGACATTTGTAATATATCCAAAACAAAAACAAAAATACAAAAGCAATATGATAAAGTATGCAATAAACATGTTTGCTGCAAGGAAATATGCTAACGTCATCATTCCTTAATACCTAGCTTACTACCTAAAGTAGCACTGTTACTTTATTGGGAAGCTTACCTGAAGTTCTTGAAGTTTCTTTCTCTTGTAAAAGTGAAAAAAAAAAAATTTTAAATACAAAAGCTAAAGCATAAATCTAGCTTTTTGTTTTTCTGTAATAAGCATCCAACGTTTTTTGCCTGGGAACAGCTAGCAGTCTTTGTTTTTTCATTCCAGCAGTTACTTAGCATATCATTCCGCCTTTTTTCAGGGTTTTTATGTTCAAATGAGTCAGCTGAAAACATTGGAAGGTCAGGCTAATCTACATTTCTACTCAAGTCACAGAGCTAACGTAATTCATTTAGCTAGCAACAGCTGATGGAATCTAGCAGCAGCTGTAATTTCAGATGGATAACAGTGAAGGCCACTTGCTAAAAAGGAGAAGCCTGTTTTGGTCTACTTTGGTCTGAAATCAAGCACACATTGTTTCCAAAAGTTACTTTGAATTTCTAGTGGTCAATCTGCCTCCGTTTTCACTGTAGACTGCATACGTGCCATCCTAGAATCCAAAGCTAAAAGGCATAGCAAAAATAACAAAAGAGGATGAAATTATACAGTGGTTAATCTGACTACGGTATACTGTATAATTGATATTTTCGACATAACAGTCTACTCCACCACGGGCATTACATCTGAGAACAATGCAACTTTTTTTTTTTTAGTGTTTGATAAATCAGAGCGTATGTTACAGTCATTTAAATGGCAGGTCAAACATGTGTGACCATGACTTTATAAGGATAATATTGTATTTGTGCCTTTGTCCCCTTTGCTGTACCACTGTGACAGCTCTGGTTAATTAATTATCCCCATGCTGGACAATGTGTTGTGTTTGTACTTCTGGAGGGAGAGGGGGGTAATATGGAAAATATGCAGAAAATGTATTTGGGTTGACTGTCCGGCTATTAATAATGATTGTGTTTGGATAAATAGTGCCCTACTTTCAGAATCTGTGGGTCTAAATATTCCCAATAGGCTGCTTCCCTCCTGTATTGATTGATTGGTATGGTGTTTAAAGGTCATAGTCATAAAACATCAGGATGTAATTAACACACTGTGATTCTTAACCGGTGGTTAATGCACTGCGATGTTGACTTTTTAAGTTATAGCTTGCTTCTCAGTCTACTGTTTGGATTACCACGTGTTATTTGAATTTAAGATTAGGTGCAGAGGAAATGTAATTTGGTGTTTCTCACTAAAAAAAAGCGGCAGGTAGGTCTGCCAGGCCTGTGATACATATCCTCATGTGGTGTGTCTTTAATCATGGTTTCCTTCAAGGAATAGATGGACTATTGTGTCTCCTTTTCCTCTGAACCACTGGGCTCCAAAATACTAAAGCCCTGCTCACATTCCATGCAGAGTCACGTGGATACAAGACATATGTGACTGGTCTGTCTCTTTATGGTTTCTTTACTCAGCTTCTTTACTGATAGTTAATTTGGCTGAGGGGATACAATGAACATATTGAGCTGCTCTTAACCGGACTCAATCTGGCCTGGCCTTGATATGACTAAAGGCTGAGGTAGCGCAGATGAATGTGACGCTAACCGCTTCGATTAAATGTGTCTTTTTCAGGGTTGTTGCCAAAATGTGTTCCATGGCTTTCGATCGCACCTTAAAGGAGCTGTATTTAACATTCAGAGCATTAATATAGCAGCAAACTACTATTACCTATGGGAAGATATAGTGGAGTAATGTGTACCAGAGCAGAGAATGAAGTCGCTCTCCCTCTGTGTGTGTTGTTATTCGAGCGTAGTTCGTAGTTCGCACTGTTAGCGCTTTTAGCATCGTTAGCTGTCAGCTGCCGGCTCGCCGTCGCCATGTTGAGAGCCTTGGAGAGGCAATTGAAATGCTCCCAATCTTGGATCTTGCACCTTTAACGACTGATCACCACAGTCTTTTTTTTCATAGCTTGTGTCATCGGGATCCATGTCTAAATAACAGAAGAAAACCTTCACTGTGTGGCAACACATTCCCTCTGTTATTGCCTTGGGTGTTGAGTCTATTCATATTTCCTCCAAGATTGAAAACACATGTTTTGGTTTGTGAAAACATTTATCTGAATGTCTGGGCTTCTTTTTGTCGAAAACGAATGGTATACATACATTTTATTTCATTACATGTTTTTTTCTTTTCTAATATAACCGGCGCACAGAAGAAACTGGTGTGCATTCTGAAACCAAATGCAAAATGATTAATAAATTCAACATTAGATTTTGACTTATATATGATTAATTCAATAATTAATTTGGTGGAAATCTAATTTCAAATTTAATCATATCTGAATTATTAGTTTCCATGTTCCGAATTAATTTAAATAGATTTTTTTTCCATTGTATTGACCTGACTGAGAACCTCATCCAGAGCTTTGGCTTGTCATGTTAAAAATCAGCAAGAACATTTAAAATGGTTTTGTTTGAAGAGAGACGATTCATTTGAAAAATAACCAGTTTTACTGACTTGCGTGGCTACAATGGCTCAATCCCAGTGGATCCAGTAGAACAGGATGGAATGTGACATTAACACACGTATTTACAAATTCCTTGGCAGCAATGTTTACGTGACAATCCCTAACAATGCATTCATAAAGAGGGTTTATAATCTAAAAACACAAAGGAGGTGTTTGGTTTTCATTAGGCTGCACCACTGTTCCACCCTGCGAAGGGAAAAATCACCACAAAGGAACCCGATATGAGGGGAAACCACAACCCAGTAATTTAATCAGAGCGACTTAAATCAAAGGAGGCAAAAGTTCAGGATCTGAATGCAATGAAATGTATCAGTTCCTTAGAACCTACTGACATAGCTCACTTGTGGAGGAGCAAGCCCAGACAGAAAGGGCTGAGTAATGAAGATGGATGCATTCTGTTATCAGGCAGCCACTTACTGAGGCCTGATGTAACCTTAAACATTGAGGATAGCTCAGTTGCACAAAGAATCTAATTAATGAATAGCAGCCATGAAAGAGGACAAGGCAAGTGTGCATTTGCAGATGAATTCCAGACACTAATCAAACGCTGTTCGAGTGGTTTGGTTTGCCTCCAGAGCAAAGCGATATTTGGCGAGGATTTAAGGCAATGTTTGCATACTGGCTTGATGACTGCATACATGCTTCGGTGTTGTTATGCATGCGTCTGTGTGAACATTTATCTCTATGTTTGTTTGTTTTAAGTGTTTTGTACTGTTTTTTTTTTTTTAAGTGCCAAGCCACAGGTAACAAAGAAAGCACTGGGCGTGTAGAACAGGTGTGAGGTTGTAATAATAAGTTCATGCCAACAATAGGGGTTTGTTTACTCTCCATTATGGGTTCACATTACAATTACTAGGGAAAAACGTCTCCTGTTTTACTCGTTGCCGCGGTAGCTCAGTATATTATTGATTGTTTTTAGCTGGAAACGCACTTCTCAGTTTAAAAACCCACCACACTAGTTTGTGTCACCATAGTAGGCATTCAGTGAACATTATCTTGTAATAATAGGATAGGATTTAAAGTACGCTAGGTTTTGAAAAAAGTATCCCAACGTGGCGACGTAGTACTCACAGCCGCTAAGCGAGCAGCTTGTGGAAGACTTGTGAAGAGCAATGACTGCAAGGGCGGATCAGGCGCAGGTAGCCCGTCCAATCATTAGATTCGGGGCAATTGAAACGATTGGACGGGCTTATTACATTTCCGGGACAGCCACGGATGCTGGATTTTTTTCTCTCTTTTCTTGTCAGAGAATTTGGTTAATTTATTGCTGTCAGGATGTAATTCGAATTTTAACAAATATCCAAAATTAATTTTGAATAAGACGACCAACCCTAGCTTTAATGACTACAACCTGGATGAGATTAATGTGATCCCTTCTTCTCTTGTTTGTGACACAAAGTAACACAATGATTAGGTTAGGCCTTTTCACACCTCGTAAAGATTTTAACAACAAGTTAACAAGTCCACACAGCCGGGTTCCAGACCTCTAAAAGGCTGCAGATTCAAATAGGTCGGGTGTTATGCCCATTAATGTCTATTTCAGCCAGTTGAAGAAACATTCGACCAATCAGAGTGTTGTAGCTGGATGAAGAGTGGTAAAGTAATCTTCCTACATGGCTAGCTACCGTAAGCTATATCCGTAACGTCAGAAAATAATCACAACCAGCCTAGGTTAGACAGTCTCAGCTGTACAGGCTGTTGTAAGTAAACTTACAGAAATAATAACCTGCATTATTTTTTCAATTGTCATGAAGAAAATTGAAATGTACCGCCCTAGCAAACACTGCCGCAAGTTCCATGTCCTTTAGAAATGATGACGGCGGGGCGGGGCGGATACAGCGAAAATACAACAAAACACCTCCCCTTCCTTCAGCTAACATAAGCGCCATGATTAAATGGCTGAATGAAAGCAGTGAAAGGAAACGGTTACTCAGTGTGATCATCAGGCCCATGCTAGGAGCTTTATGAGCCTGTGCTTAGACACAGCTACGATTGGAACAAAAAGCTCATGTCAGCATGCAACATGATAACAATGACAATAAAAATAAAATAAAAGAAGTATGGCAGATAATGCTTACCATGGTCACCACCGTAGTTTAGCATGTTAGCATGCTAACATTTGGTAATTAGCAGCACTAAACATCGAGTCAAGTTGGGAATGATGGGAATGTCATTAGTTTTGCAGGTATGTGGTCATAAACCCACGTATTGGACAACATTTTTTAGCTGATGGTGGTGCTAGATGGAAGGTCAGGGGGTCACCAAAGTTCTTGAGGTTTATCTTTTAAAGGGCCATTTATGCCTGTACAAGATTCCATGGCAAGCCATCCAAAGGTTGCTGAGATATTTCAGTCTGGACTAACAGGCCAACAGGACGCCATCCATCCTCTACGGTGTTTGTGGCTTTAGATCTGTTTATTATTTATCATGCATCTAAAAATGGAACCATTTTGATGAACGTTAAGATTTTTCACGAGGCTTCTCTTTCTTGTCCAGTACCAGCTCCAGAGGACCTCTCCGTGGCGCTCGGTGAGCCTCCAGTGGCGAACGTGGCTGGTGCTGATCACCGCCTTTGTTTTGCTGGGTCTGGTGCCTTACGTAGTTCACTGCATGATGACGGCCTTCACCGACCCCCTTCCGCCCATCACCTTTAAAGTGGCCGCGGCCTCGTATGGTCTGCTGACAGAGATCCTGCTGATCAAGTGAGTGGTTTGTTTTGTTACTCTGTATGTGTTGACCCATTCTGTACTTTTAGACCGAAAGTGTGCTTGGTCTGAACATTAATACTTAAAATGATGGTGACGTTTTTTTCTCCTCTGCTTGTGACTCCGCTCCTCAAAGTGTTTTTCATCTGCCAAATGCAAACAATATTTTCAAGTAACATTTCAATTTTATGTGAGTTTCAAAACAGTAAGCGGTGAGTGTTGGTGTCATTCAAATAATCATCTCTAAAAACATGCTGTTGTCCGACCCCCAACCCCCATCCCACCGCTCTTGTTTTCACTCTTGCTTCTTTCCCATTTTGATATTGCTAATTGGAATGATGCCTGTGGTACTATAAACCATTAGTAAATGAACAGTCTGTTTTTATCAACATCTAGCTTGTAGATAATGCATTAGATTCCTGGCATAAACAATATCTACTCTGTGATTAGAAAGCGACATATGGCGGATACTGTAATCAGATTACAAATACAGGTTACGTAATCTGTAATTACCTAAAGCAGTGGACCAATCAGGTTGCACATTTGTGAAGAACAGCTACTGGATTTAAAAAAAAGAGAGAATAGTCCCAATAGTATGTTTGAAAATGATTGTGACATATTGACCAGCCATAGTCAACTGAATGATGGGATTTAGACAAGCTCCCCCGCTTTCAAAAAATTAATTGGGAGTAGTAGAAGTGATGTAATCCTCCAATCAACTCAAACTGCTTTTGGTGCCAGTAGCAAAATTAAAACTTTGCGCTCTGCATCTGTCCTGTCTCCAGTATTTGTGTTAACTAACATAAGAGAGGCTGTTTGTAATTTACTCAACAAGGCTCGTAACTTTTTTTCTCCCACCCCCCCCCCCCCATCAAGCGAAGGAATGTGGCGAGTGAACTGGTAATTAATAAATATGGTTGCACTGGTAATGTGCTTCTGCATCATTATGTTGTTGAAGCCCGTATCCACGCTAGTAATGAGCTGTAATTTTATGACAGGAAATTGGTTTGTTTACAACACATTCAGCAGCTTCAGACGCCGCAGCTACATTCTTGGCAGATCTCGGCTGCAGGTATTTGCTCATAGCTCGAGTTGAAAGAAGTTCTGATATGTTGTCATGCGAACAGTCGTACCGTTAAAACACTAACACTTTGTTTATGTGCATGAATCATCCGTTGCATTGTATGTTGTTTCAAGAGCTTCAAAGCCCTAAACGAGTACATTAAAGCCCGTCCACAGATATGTTATATCATTATTATAAACACTGGAGGTGTCCCACTGCACGAAACAGGTTTTCTGTTCACCGATGCTTACATTATTGCTGGTGCAAGTGGAAGGTTGGTGGGTGCCCTTATTAGGATCGGTCGGCCTCGTAGATCAGTGCCCCATGGTGCTTGCGCTGCCTTGCATGTGCCAGCCTCCTGCTGCCCCCTGTCAGGGTGCATCTCAGTCACTCTTCACCCTAGGGGTGGAACTCCTCATAAGGAGCAACCCCTCCTCCCCCGTCCCCGTCCCTGTCCCTCACCCACCGCTCGGCCTGGTTTTTCTTTGAGACTGAAACGAGACAAACGTTAACAAGTAAACACTACGGAATGATCTTTTTTCCCGCGGTGCACGTGTACTCATGTGTTCGTTCACACTGACTCCTGATGGAATGGTGACATGCAATGATGCCAGTCTATTGGCAGGGGGGCTCCAGCCTTTTGCTAGCCTCACAGTGAATGAGCTTCTGTTACCTGTTGTCAGTTGCCATAGCTACAAAACGCAAGTTTTGTTTGCTACCAAGCAATTAAGTTGTAAATTCTTTTGTCATTACAGGTCAGTTCTAAATAGAAAAAAAATTTGTTTAGAAAGTATCTTTGAAATCAAATAATGGTAATTTTGTTAATTAGTACAGTATTTTTTCTTTCTTTTCTGTTTAAAGGATAATATTAACAATATTATATATTTGTTTTTATTGTCAAGAAATTCCATGAAAAGACCAAATGCAACAATTAATTCATCCGACTAATTATTGTTTGTGTTGGTGACATGTCGCGTCACTAGCATGAACGCAGCATCAACGTTTATTTGTATTCGATCTCACATACACAGCCCTGCTGCTGTAAATATTCACTCCGGGACCATATGTGTATTAATCCACTGCTGAAAATAGTCCGCAAAAAAACACACTGTGTGCTCCTGTTTGAGTAATGTTTGCTAAAAACTACAGTGCCCAGCTGTTTTTGAAGATTACTGAGCCTTTTAAAAAAAAGTGAAACTATTAACTTGTGACCCATTTTTAACAATTAACATTGTGTTAAAAAAACAATGAGCTTCGTGGAATTTGTTGGCAATATCAGACTAATCATTAATATTAATTAGTTTGTTTATGTTCAGTTTTCTTTAGTTCAAAAGGAAAGTAGGTTACCCTGCAATTATAAAGACAATACATGTATATGTTTATATATATATATATATATATATATATATATATATATATATATATATCGACTGAAGAAGCAGGGAAAGAAAAGAGCACAACAGCTTTGAGTTAAAATGCTGAAAGCTACAAATGAATGGAGAAGGAAACCCAGTGAATTGCGCATCATTCGCTCTTCCTCACAGTCTGCTTGCGAACTTCTCTCGACTGAATCCTTCTCATTTCCATCTATTGCACCCCGGTTTCCTTTCAACATTTTTAATCTCCAAAATAATATTTTTTTTAATTCATTTTTGTTGCCCTCCCCCTCGTGCTGCAGGTCTGTTATTGGACACATTCACAAAGTCACATGACATTTGTCAGGCTTGAACTGCCTTTCCGAAGGCTGTCACACAATATGCGCCCTCTCCTTCCGTTACTGTCACGGCGAGAGTTGGGGGCGCTGCGACAGTGCCCTGACCATGCAGCTCTGCACTGTGAATTTTTATATGCCATTGCCTGGAGGTTAGAAACTCTCATTATGCCGCGTTAGATTTATTAAAATAGATTATGGAAATGTTAATTAAGTCATTAATTACATTATTTAAGCAGCATTGACAGATAAGGGTGTATGTGTGTGTGTGTGTGTGTGTGTGTGTGTGTGTGTGTGTGTGTGTGTGTGTGTGTGTGTGTGTGTGTGTGTGTGTAAGGGGGATGGGTGGAGGGGTTTGGGGGGGTGTCGAGCTCCCTGGGTGGTTTAAAAGGATGTGATTGGTGACAAGGGACACTGTGGAGATGGCGTCTAACCGCTAGCGCTGACATGATACAAAGTGGCCTACACTGCTCTCTCACCTCACGCTACTGTCTACAGCAGTTTGCAGAGCTGCCTGAGGACGAGTCGCTCATCGCCCTTTTGCAGACATAAGTGAACACAAGGGTACAAAACGTACATTTTGTTTGTACGTAGCAGCGACACGAGTTACGTGGGGAATTTCGGGGGCCGGAGGGAACGCACGCGTTCCTCCGTGCGGCCATTCGGACGAAAAGCATCTGCCGTGAGGTTTTGCGCGAAGGCCTCAGACTCCATTTCCAAGCTGCTCCAAAGGAAAACACAGCGGCACAATTGTAAGATGAATTACCCGGGAGTTGATACTATGGACTCTCTTATCTGTTGACAGTTTAGTTACCACGAAGCACAAGAAATGTGTTTTCCAATTCTCTGAGAATTGAGCTTTTCTTTGTCCCATCAAACCTATATTAAGGGAGAGAAAATTGCTCTGATCGCACTTGATAGGAGCAAATGATAGATGTTGTAAACAAGCAGAATGCTTCAATTCTGATCCGAGGCATTGATTCGCCTCAGCAGCCAATTACTATGTGAGACTGAGGTTATGCATCCAGTCAGTCTGCGGGGAGAGGGATTTATTTATTTTTTTGCTGGCTGTCCGATCCATTACTTTGTACCAAACAGTTCCTGCAAATGTTGAATTATAATGTTTCATTAACTGTTATAGTTGAATAATGAGCATCGGTCCCGATCCCTCAGGTCCTCCATCCGGTTGCCAGGCAGTACTGGAAGGTGTGTGTCTCGATATCAAGTGGCTCCTGATTGTAGGAAATGATACAGTGTGAGGCTTTCCAACCACCTCGGAGTCAAGCTATCGTGATTAGCTGCAATGAATGAGTTACCATGGGCTCCACGTGACGGATTCATTGCAGCGGTAGTTAGTATGCACCAACATGAACATAATCGCCTAATATCACTTAGTCCCCTAACAAGACTTAAACATGCATATTTCTTCCTGTGTGGTAGCGGGTGAGTACACTGTTCGAGAACAAAGTACCACACTTTTCTTTTTGTAAAAATCTTGTTTGCTTTTTTTCACAATTTTAGGTCTTTTAGAGGAAAAGGTCTGCACACAGGCTAATTCCATGGCCACAGCTTGACTATGTGGAAGTACTTGTAACCTCTTGGCCAATCACCAGACAGCGATATGCTGTTACAACTCTGACTCCTAAAAGTACATTCAAATACAACTAATTGACACAAAAATATGTTTTGTAACAAATGTAATTCCATACGAATCCATATCACAAGACTTTTTTTTTACATTTAACATATCTACAAATTGTTGACAGGCAACGTATTTCATTTCATCCATAACCTTGTGCGCTCCCAGCATTATAAGCATTTTCATGGTTATGTTGAGGTGACTCAACGCGCTTGGTGGTGGTTAGGGGAAGATCGTGGTCTTGGTTATCGAACTATAGAGAAAGGAACCTCTGTGTGTTCTTCGCACATCTCGAGAACCGCTCATCAGATCTACTTCACACATGGCAGGTGTGTTTCTGGGGTATGAGGTGCAATTTGAACATTTGACACATTCAATAATAATGAACTCTGAATAAACAAGCGTTTATTGCTGGGTGCAGGAAAGGGGGCGGAGCCTCGGGCTCTGTGAACTTAGCTGAGCATGTCGTCCGCAGCGGGCCTTTGCAGGCTGAGGCTCATTGACTGCAGTTTGATGCAGGATGAAGTACATTTCGGCTGAAATCTTCACTTCCATGGAGAAGGAAGAATGAGCGATGAGCGGTTCTTTACTTCGCTCCAAGGAAAAGACAACCCTAGCTTGAAGCTAGAAGAGATGGGACAAATCTAAATATTCTTTCTCAACATTTTAAAGGAATAGTTTGACATTTGTGGGAAATAGTGACATGGAATGATTGTATCACCTTTCTAACATAATTGTCCATTAAATAAGAAGCTACAACCGGCAGACGTTTAGCCTAGCTTAGCATAAAGACTGGAAACAGTGGTAAGAGCTTGTCCAAAGGTAAAAAATTTAAATAAAAAATCTGCTTACCAACACCTCTGAAGCTCCCTTATTAAGATGTTATATGTTGTTTGTTTCATTTGTACATGAACCGTAAAACATGAGTTGCTTCTTGCAGGAGATATGATTGAATAAAATGTATACTTTAACTTCATTTTTACAGGTAATATTACAAATGAATGCATAAAATGTTATTATAGTGTTCTAAAGTCAAGATGAGACTCAATGAGACACCAGTTCTGGATTTGGACAGTTGCTTAACATGTTACAAAATACCTCCACTTCCTAAGCACTTCCTTAAGCGAAGGCCTTAATGGACTGTACGGTTGCATCATATCAGGAGGCCCAGCAGGACCCTGGATCCAGCAGCAGTTTCCCACATACTCTAAGGACTCAGTTGATACAGAGAGGGACCTAATAATGAGATTAGGATTATACCAACAAAGTTCTTTCGGTTGAGTCAGAGTGTGAATGTAAGCTAATTGGACTTGCAGAGGGAAATACACAGTCTGAAGCAATCAGACCCTGAGTCCCTGAGTCTGTTCTCGCCTAACGTTCTGCACTTGGGTGGTGTTTTCTCAGGTGTCTGTCCAGCTACATCAGCGGCCGTTACCGGCAGGCTGAGCAGAGCTCCTTCACGGTCCGGGCCAGAGGCGTTGAAGAGGACAGAACGAGTCCGGGCCGCTGGGATCGGTCCGAGGCCTCGGCAGCGGCAGGTCACGCTCCATCGGAGGCAAAGGTGGACGAAAGGACAGTCTCAGCTTCTTTTCTGAACCAGTAATAGAAGGAGTCTATGGTTCACAGGGTGAGAGTAAACCCTATGGGTAACACCCATTGAAGGTATCAGTTTTTCAGCGTGGCATTTATGAGATCGCACGCTTTAAAACCTATTTTCGAGGTTGTCAGATGTTCTCGTTTTCCTCTATGTCAAAGCCTTATGTCCTTTATTCCGTGGGTACATTTTCACTTATTTGCAAATTGATTGAAAAGAAGCTAATGCATGTAGCTGGCTTGAGTGTGTTCAGGCTCAGGGAGAAAAGAAAAAGAAAAAGAGCCTGGAATCACTCTCTTGCCTTAATGATGTCCACACAGAGACAATGGGGCGCCGCTCTGATTAGTGTCACCTGTCCTTGTGCATCTCATCAGCTCCATTATGGCTCCATCTCCCATGCTTCTTCTGCTAATTGAATAGCCTGTGAAGTGGTGACGAGGACGGGAGCGAGAGCGACGTCTGTCCCGCCGCTGCTTCAGAAATGAGAGGGAAGCGTCCCAGCGAGACATTGCTGTGGTCCTTAGAACATGAAAACCATTACCATAGAGAGGGAAGAGATGCTAACAAGTAGCCCTCCTGTTGTATAACCGCCATGCCGTCTACGGATTATGTTCATATGCGAAAGCTTTTAATTAGCGTCCATGGTATGTTTTTAGGTGGGGATGCAATGTTGCACTACGCATTTCTTTACTGTATCAGACAGAGCATTCATACTGGACGTAGCCAGGAGACACTCACTAATAACTTTCAGCAGCTGCACATGACAGCTAAAGTTGGACTTTTAAGGAAATACGCTTATTTGCTTTTGGATTGTTGGATGAGAAAATTGATATCCGTCTGTTAAAGAAATGTACTGTAAGGCCACAACCAGCAGCTGCTTAGCTTAGTTTAGCTTAGCATAGCACCACAGGCTGTAAACAACAGGATTAAAATAGCCAGGTCCAGTCGAATAGTAACCAAATCCACCTACCAGCACATCACCGACTAACAAGTTAAAACCAGTTTTTTTCTTATTCCAAGACACTGATACGCTGTTTCACAGGGGGTCATGTGCAGGACATTCCCAAAACGTCAAACTTTTCCTTCCAAATTAGCAAAATTTGGTGCAAAGGCCAAGGCTGACATTATTCTACATTTATTTTCATGTTGTCAACAAATCCCATGAAAAGATGGTGGCGTTGGAGTCATCACGCCGGCCCAACTCCGCTGCCGACCCTTTGCCCACCTTTTGTTTGTTTGTTTGTTTATTTGTCTGAGGTTTGTAGCTTTTGTGGTCCTTGTTTCATGTGGATTAAATGATATTCAATGGCAGCAACCTTCTAACACAGAATTACAATGAATTTAGCGCGACAGTAGATTTTTCTTGGAGTTACAGCACTCCTGCTGCAGGGAAGCTCCAGTTGGAAAGTCAACATGACTGGCTGGACATCAAAATCTAGATGAGGCGGGCTGTGTATCTTTGTGGACAATACCTGGGACATAGATCCCTCTTAGGGCCGTGATACAGAGGGTATGGACAGGGCGTCAGGATGTCTGCAACCAGCATAGCTGCAGCGAAGCGCATCAATTATAATCATCGCGCTGCTCATCTCTATTTTTATGCTGCCGGCCTATTTTTGTTTCTCTATGCGTGGCAACAGGTACAAACTAAATAGAACTGTCTAAAAGACAAGTACGATCTGTTTAAAAATATATTTTTGAGGTGATGCGACTCAGCAGAGCAACCTCGTGGGTGTTTTAAATTAATCAATTAATCTGTGTGTATTCGTGATCCTGTAGTTAAAACACTCCGGTTATTTAATTAGGTACCACACGCTACAAAGCTGAAGTCTTTGTACTAGGGAAAAAAATAAAATGAAATAAAAACACTCTGCCTGCATGACGCGTCACATATACAATGCCACATGTATTTCAGCCGTTTTTCTCACTTATGTCTACTCACTCACTCTGGGAACATCATAGTGACACCAGTGAAACCAGTCACCACGGTAGTTCGTAGTAAGTGTGGTCTGGAAAGTGAGACACTGTATGGGACATTGTCTTCGAATCTTCAATAGATGCTAATGAAATCACAGGCACTTTTTTTCTCCTATGTGAAGTCCTGATGTGTGTCAGAGAAAGACTGAGAATCTTCTCAAACACTCTTTGGTAACAAAAAAATGTAAATGTCGTCATGAGAAAGAAAAACAAAAAGGCCTTTTGCAGCGGTGACAACAAACAGAAAAAAAGGAGACAACGAAGAGAAATATATCATTGTGATGACAACGGGTGACATGAGACCAGCACAGGAAGGTTGAAATGTACTAATGGGGGTGGCCAGAGAGAAGGAATAATGCTCTGTCAGTAATAGTCAATCCTTTGCTAATGAGCTAAATGTTTATTACAGTAGATTTGACTCTGTGGGGCCCGTATGTGACTGTGTGAAGCCAAAAAAGAAAAGAAAAAGGCCACTGGCCCAGACGGTCTACAGGCCCATGTCCTTAAAGACCCAATTAAAAAGAGCCTTTACAAGGTTATTCCAGTTCTTGTTAAAAAAGACGCACAGTGCCTAAATCAGGGGATCATTAAGTCTGTGACCAAAAACCCAAAAGCGAGTATGCGGAATGACTTTCGACCAGTTCCGCCCCTTTGTAACTTCCTCTGTGGTACAGATGACATTCTAGATCCGAGATATATTTCCTTTGTGGACTTTGTTGAGATTTTAACTCCATGACGGCACGTGTCCATTCACAAAGACTGGAGGATTTGGGGGTAAACGATGACTTTTCTTCCTAACCGACTGCAGAGAGGTCTCCATCCGTGGAACAATGTCTGACTCGGTCACTGTTTGAACAGGTGCTCCTGGGGGATGTATTCTTTCCCCTGTTCTGTTTTCCCTGCACACAAACAAATTCAAAAGTTTGTCTTTAAAGTATACAGATGACATGGCCTTAATTGGCCTCAGTTGAAGCGAATATTTTGGCCCTCAACACTTAGGGTGTGGTGCAAAAGTAGCAATTTGGAAATGAACGTGTTGATCAGACTAAAGATGTAATCATTTGTGCCAGATTTCACAACAGAGTTGGATGTATTTGACAGCCAACTTGTTCCAAACGGTTGAAAGTTTCCGATGTCTTGGCACAGTCCTGGACTACCAATTTAATTGAAAATATTAAGTATTTTTTTATACAACGCCGTGATTGAAGGTGTGTTAACATTCCACTTGACTTCGTGGTTTTTGTCACCTGAACTGCAGGCTGAAGAAGCAGCTAGCCAGAATAGTTGGCATTGCCAGCGCAATAATTGGGAAGCCCCAGATGAAGCTGAGTGAGCTGAATACCATCAGGGAGCAGAGATACAGCCTTCGTTTTCTGACAGTCCTTTCATTTTCTCTAGCAACCAAAAATAGTTTTTAAGAAGCCTTTTATTCCAAGTGCAATCAGTATTTTGAACTTCAAAGATTTGTATGTCTATCTTTAATTTGTATTTGTGCACTGTACTGTAAGCTGTTTTTTTTTCTCCCCCCCCTCCCCCCTCTCTTGTTGCTACATTTGTTCTAGATGCTACTTGTTTTATGCTGCTTTTATGTTGTTGACAATTTTGCACTCGGGTGGACAATAAACTTGTATTCTTATCTCTGTCAGAAAGTTACCTACCACCACCCTGTCTGTTGCTGTCAGCCCCAAACCCCCAAACTCACCAGTACCAAAGACATAAATCCTTAAAGAGGTCACGAATATGCAGCAGGTTTTGGGGGTGGGGGGGGAATCAATTGTTTCTTTCTTTGGAACTATTTTCAGTTGTGAATTAATACACATTTGGTGCTCTATTGAGTATTTGGTGCAACAGGACGGTGTATGAGGGATTGAGAAAAACTAAACTACAGTGTGTATGTGTTTTCATGGTAGTGAAGGAACGTGTCAACAGTGTGGCTCTCTGTGTTTTACTAGAATTTGGACTAGAATTTCAACAGTGGAGCTCTGTGGCCCAGAGGAATGAGATTCATCAGGCTTTGGATAAACACACAGTACTTTTTAGGCATATTGGGTTTGGCCTTTTCAACGGTTTTGTTGACGATGAGAAAAGTAGAGAACATCAGCAGCCTTATCCTTTAAACATGGTTAAAGGACATTATTTCACACTTTTGGAAATCAGTCTTGTAACTTCTAACATTTTCATTAAAGGTTAATGGCTTAGAGCACTCCTTGAGCCAATTGTACAATAGAGTGCAAACACAAGCGATCAGAACACATCATCAACACCATTTGGTTAATGTCCATGATTTTACTGCAGGCTTTCTGGTATTAAGTCGTAGTCTGCAAGCCCACGCAAAGATGACGCTGATGACGTCGTCTAAATTTCCCTGATGACATCATCTGGGCTGTTTGCTCCCCAAGAGCCACAGAAGACATTTTACAACTGTTTTCACAGGAGTTCCTCTTTAATGCATAGCGTTGGGTTTAAATGTGCTGTAAATAAATGCTCCTCTATGAACATAGGAATGCTATAGGACATATATAACATATAAATAACTGAATGTTGTGTTACTGTAAACAATTATTGAACTATTATACTGTTAATAAAACTTTTCCATGTGAACAAATAAAAAACGGAGGCAATTCTCTCTATCTGATGTCTACATTGACTCATTTTCAGGTCTATCGGTATTTATTCAAAGGAAGACACATAAGATATTTTCCAGATCTGCTAAAGAAAACCTTGAGATACAAAAAAAGAGTCTTTTATTTTGATTGGATAAACATTGCCAGCTGTGAAGCAGGGCTGTAATGTTGGTGCCTCTCCTGCCAGGCAGGAGCTTTGCTGTTATCTGCATGTGCCTGAGGCACAGCTAATGTAAAAAGATCCTCCTCACTCTGCTCTGCTCTGCTAGCGGTGAGCTCTGCGGGCTTATCCCGCTCAGTCCCTCTCCGTTTCACCTCTCGGTCACAGCCAAGTGACTCTCAGCTGTGTGCCACCTCAGCTGGGCCCTCTTTCTGTAGACACAACAGAGGAAGTACAGCAGTATCTCACACTCCTGTATCTGGTTAATGCCACGACGACAGGACTGCAGAGGCTCTCCCAGTGTCCCCATGCCTGTATGGTTCCGGGGGCTTAATGTGTGCATGTGGGGCCAGATGGACACTTTCATGAGTGTATGAGTGTGGATTATTCTGCGCGCTACATCTGGGGCTCCACATGGTACAGCAGACTGCGGTAAGAGAGGCAGGTGGGCACGTGGGGAGAGCGTCCCTCCAGTGGGCTCGCTTACATTTATACCCACCGACAGGGCACCGCGGCAAATGGCAGACCGAAAGGTTACTAGACGATCCTGCAAGACAAATGCTTCTCTCTTGGGCAAACATTGTGTCCTCTCCTGTCCTTAACTTCCTGTCTGGCAGCAACATCTCACCAGTCTTCAGACGTGACTATAGTGCTCTTTATATATATCTTTTAGCTGGCGGACACATACATATTTTATATTTTCCGACATATACACACTTTGAGAACAATATCCGGTGCGGTTGTCTTGCTCAAAGACACTCGGTATTGTGGACAAGAGGAGTGGGGGATTTGGCCGCCACTCCCATGATTAATGGCCTACCTACTAGCTACAGCTGCTCATAATATGAACGGGCCACCACCATCAACACATTAGCACGTAATGATCTGATTCATTGCTGTCAGTGCTCATCAGTGGGTCAAACCAGCAGATCATATGACAACGTAGCAGGCAGACAATAGGAGGTAATACTGTACGGCATGAGAAAACACTGGTGCCTGAACAACGAGTCGACTCATTGTTTAGTCAAGCAACAGCAGTTTCACCCGCAGCAGTTTTAATAATTGATTAATCGTTTAAAGCAGTAATCCTTGATTTTCTTGGCCACTTTGAGGGGGGCCACAAGCTGTAAACCCAACATTGCCACACTGTATATAGTTGATAATGCAAACTTTTTAGTAAACAGTTGTCTGCTTACTCATCACGCAGAAAGATAATTATATAAGCATTGATTTATGTTTGTGTCCATCTAGGTTCAATATTTACTCTCCTTTTATCTCTGTTTTGGTCTCCACCAACTCCAGAGAAAAGATACTTGGTTCGTTAGCTGCTTAATGCTTCACTATGTCCACCAGTTAGTTGCTGAGAGCGGTACAACTGAAAAGTTGTGGGCCCTTATACCAAAACAATGAGCTGAAAGACAGTAGAAATGCTCCATGGAGCTGAGAGAAATTGCAGAGTTGGGTAATAATTCTCTGTGGGTTCATCACCACAAGCGACACCTTTCACATTCCACGTGGTGATTTGAACCATTGTTAATATACAACTGTTGATTAGTGCACCTTTATGTAAACTATCAAGCAAAATATTAGATTATCTCTGTTTAATAGCATTGTAAATTAAATATATTTGTGATTTGGAACGTTGGTCCCATAAAACCAAACTATAGGCTGCAGACTTATTGACAAAGAAAATAATAGTTAAAATGCATCCCCTCTATGTTTCTATGTAAACAATGAGGCTCATATAAATATAATTTTATTACAAATAGTAACACTGGATTACAAGATGACCCTTTTCTGGGAATCCCTTGTTCATAAATAGGCATCTGACTACATCATGGGAATGCCACCAACAATGAAAACTAGCTTATAACGTTCTCACTAACAGTCGAAATACCAGCACTCGGTCAGTGGCCCTGCAAAGTCAGTTTTGCACGTGTCAGAAACGGCATATCAGTTTCCACTTGTTTAATGCATACTGTCTTTTCAAAATAAAGTTATGTCTTCACAGGAAGTTAGGTTTTAGGCAACAAAACCCCTTAGTGAGGTTTAGGAAACCGACTCTCGTGACTTGGGAGTGACGGACGAATAGCGACTCACATGAAACCACTGACCATGTCAACGCTTACTTTTAGTTTGGCGTGAGATATAAACGGCCGGTCTCCGGGGCGAAGGTCCTGTGTTTGTTTTACCCATCTTTGACATTCATATTATTGAAATCATGTCATTCCATTCAGCAATGAGCAGATCATCACTACGCCCGCGGTAAGACACTGATACAGTGTGTGTTGCAGTCAAAAATATGTATCTATAGATTTTTAAATGAAAGTAATATATTGACAAATTGGAAAAAACAAAAACAAATCATTCCATTTGGAAATTCCATTTTGCATGGAGCTTGCTCCCAAAACTCAACTTATTAATGCCTCACACTCATATTCGATTGAACTCAAGCCAAGGCCTTTGTGAAATCAGAGCTCATTAGACGGGCCCACCTCATAATGAGAGGCCAGATCCATCAGGAGAGATAAATCTCCCGTTCCACGCTGACTGAGATCCAGTTGAACACGCCCAGCAGCGCTTCAGACCCCATGCAAACCAGAGATTCGCTTTGAAGCACCAATACGCAGATTTGAATCGGAGTGTCAGAGTGCCAAATGTCCTAGGTCGTGAGTGGAGGGGGGGGGGCTCCGCTCCAGAGTTGGCTACCTGTTGAGGAGGATTAAACGAAATGCAGATGGTGTTTACATATTAGACCAACAAAGGCAATCCCTCATCCGATGGTGACGGGAAAGATTCACGTCAAGCGAGGTCATAGTTCAAAGTGGAAGATGGCAGATCGGCTGTGATGAATCGGTTCTATACCTTTTCATAAATCGTCACAGTTTTGATCAAGACTTTTCTCTCCTCCAAGTGTTCTCTCCTCGTGGGATCATCCCCCGGCTGCAGATAGGAAGACGTAAATGATGGTTTCTTGCTAGCCTGTGATAGAATCGCACATGACCCTGGGATCACCTCTGAAGGACGGAGGCTGCTGAGTGCCCGGGCCACGTACACTCCAGCCGCCGACGCAACGCGAGGCTCGCTCGGATCCACCGCAGGTTCGGGAATAAATTAAATGAATTACCAGCTGCCTTGTGCGGGCTCGCCGGATGCAGGGTGGCATGCGCACGCCATTACGACAATGATAACGATATCTGCATGGCCTTGTGTTAAAGGAATTACACATAGCATCCAGGGCCTTTAAGAGAGCATGACAGTTTTGCGCACACTGGCAAGTTGGTGTGACATGAAAATGTGTGCAGCTCGGCTGCTGCTTGGCCCGAGTCGGCCGGGTGGTGGGTGGGTGGGTTGGGGGGGGCACTGAGCACTGCTGAGAAGTCGCACAGGAAAAAAAAGAAGAAGAGGAGCATGGAGTCTTATTGTGATGCAAATGGCCACGGTGTTGTGCTTAAATAATGCATTAATACATCCCATTTTGCGCGGATAACATCACAATAACTCAAAATGATGTCCTCCGAGGTCATTTAAAGCGATACCGCATCGAATCTTGACATTGCAAGAAGTGCTTACTGCCCCGTCCGGCTGCCTTTGTCTCAAGCCTCTGATGAAAACAGATGGATGGAAAAGGCTGCTTTTGAATCACAGCCACTATACGGGGGCGAAGCCATTTACATAACATTATGTATATTGTATTCCGCTTCCTCCTAATGCTTGAATGCAAACCGAATTTAGGTCTCTCAGGAGGAAGTGTTGTAGCTTAAACGCAAGACACGTGGCGAGGTGTCCGATAACTTTGTCTTCCACCTGTAATCTGATGCCGCGCGGAGAGGAGGGATCGGCCTCACTTTGTCGGGGTGATTTATGATTGAGGACATGTTAATAAAAATATCAAAACAATCTGAGCTCTGGTGGGGGAGATACCGGTCCGCTACGTACATCATGCCCGACAGGCCCCGTACAGGGGAACCGCCTGCTCGGGGATGTTATGCTCCTATGGATGCCCCGTTGTCCTAGCTCTTGAATAGAATATGCAGCTGTTGTTTGGTTTTTTTGGGGGGAGGGGGGGGGGGATGGAGGGGTTTGATGGGGGTAGCGCTACTCACACAAGGTGACATTTGCGTGTGCTCCTCCCGGCCCGACTGTTCCAAAAAAGAGCCAGGAATGGTTTTGCTTCCTTAAAAAAGTTTTTTGTATTTTTTTATTTGGAGCCACATGGGTCACCCGTACTTTTAAGAAGAGCACGTGTGCTATCGCATTATGCGCAGCGGTCCAGGTACACGCTGCCTCCAAATCTGCTCTTACCAAAGGATGCGTATCCCAGCTCACCGGAGAGACACTCTCCAAATAGTTCATTAAATGCCTTGAATGACATGCCATGAAAAGATATAGCGCTGTGTTCACTTCTCACACCGATTTTTTTCTTTCCCTCCCCTCTTGCCTCTGATGGATTTATATCGAGTGCGGGCGTGGACGCAGAGTAATTTAGTGCGTGTTAAAAGCCGCAGCAGGGATGCAGCCTGTAATACTCACTCGATTCCACGTCCAATACCGCCGCTCCTGAAATATCTCAGTGATTTTCTGTCTCCGCGTCTCGCCGAAGACAAAATCATCACAAAGTACTCGGCCGAAAGGGAGAGTGATGTGAAAACTCGGAATCCACTCCAAACATGCCCCCCCGATGCCGTTGTCAGGGAGCACGCGGTGTGCCGACGTTGTCAAAGCGTTACACTGATGCAGCACCAAGTCTCGAGGTGTTCTGTGAAAAAAAAAGAAAAGAAAAAGCTTTACGTCTCGGAGGCGTCGGTGATGTCTCCCAGTGGGGAATCAAACACAATGCTGTGATACTTAACTTGTTTTAATACAGCAGATTGCTCGGCGACGTCGCCATGCCACTTCTGTACATAGCCTATAACCAGACTTTTTAATTTTATTTTCTCAGTTAGATATTAAGTTCATTGCAACACAGGGAAGCAGCGGAAGCCATTTGCCACAAAGGTCGTGGTTATGTTGGAATCAAACTCAGCAATTTAATTGCTGAGACGTGCGAACCCGGCGACGTTGCGACGACGGCGAAACGCAAGTTGCAAACAGGCCGAACCGATTAGGCCCGCCGGGCCACGTCTTAATAACCAATATGTCGTTTACTCGCACTAATTCCAACGCAACCCACACAATCGTAAAAAAAAACGCATATCAGAACTGACATGGTTCTGTTGGTTGGCGCCCCGGTTGCCTCACTGAGTGACAAGCCAACAGCTGACTTTGTCATACGGTACAGTTCGACTGCCTGTCAGATGGTCGACCAGCATCTGATGTGTCGGAGGACGGTGTTGTATTCTCTGAAGAAGCTCCGGAGGAACAAAGGAACGTCTTAGATCGAAAGTTATAATAAAGCGTATTTAATAAAGTAAAAAGGCCGTTGTGATACGGAGTACAATGTCTCAGCTGAGGATTCGCCGGTTTGAATTTTCCACAGACTGCTGGCCAGATAACTGTCTGAATTCTTGCCCACGAATCCTGAGCAACAGACGCACACAGATATATATAGAAAACAGAAAAGGTGTGAATTCATCCCATTGGCTTAAAAAAGTAAGTAATATCCATTGGTGCACAGCCAGCACACAGCGGCGTCCCTCCTGGTGATTGGAGCAAAGTTCGGTGCGCAAAAACTCCCCGCCCTGTCTGTGTGGGGGTCTGGGGGGGGGATCTTCATTAGCATCCGAGAAAAACAAAAGTCTCCAGTGTCCTCCTCACTGCGCCATTATGACCACGCCTCCAGGTGCGTTCAATGCAACTGGTCATTTCGAGTGTCTCTCACTAAATCATGGCGGTACAATTGGCTATTACACTGCATGCATTTTCTTTAATAATTACAGTCTTAAATTTATGGCGGTACAGTGAAGTATTATACTGAAAGCATTTCTTTATCAATTACATAGTTTCAAAATTATAGCGGTGCAATGGAGTATTATCCTGAAAACATTTCTTTATTAATTACATAGTTTCAAAATCATAATAATACTCTTCAACGGCCTGTTCGAAAGCCAACGATTACCGCATCTCATCCTTCTGTAGCCGTCTACACAGCAGGTGCCGTCCATCTCATGCGCATCTGACATTTTTTATTCATTCTTTTTTTTACCCGCCCACACAAGCCGTGTGTTCATTTCCAGCGCATTTTTTAAGCCTATTTAAAAACCTCGTTGACCTACACTCAGTACTGTGCCTGAACGCATCCTGTGTAGGCGTTGCCGGCTGTTGTTGCCGTTTGGAACCTCCGTAAACACTTTGACTGCCGTCTGACTGTCGGACAACATGTCGCGCCAAGCTAGTTATTCTTGGGCATACTAATAGCACGCGCAGGTGCTTTGATGAAAGTTGCATGAATTGGTTGATTTGTTAGACTTCCGCTGATTTCATAGCCTTTTTTTTTCCATAACAGTTGGCAGCTGATAATTAAACACCAACAACATGCGTGCAAATCTGAGAATAACAGCAACACCCTTGCAACATGTTTCACCTTCAGCTCCCATGAAAAGCACCAGTTGTCATTCAGTTTCAGCAGCGTCGCCTCTATTGATTCCCAACGAGGCCGATGTTTTCAAATCAAACATTCCTTCGAGATAGATTTCACCCAGCATGAGCTGTTGCACCCCGACACTGGCAAACTTGAGACTTGCATAGACGTCAAAAGAGAATGTGTCCTCCTTTTGTTTTGCGCCGCGGAATTTGCCAGCAGCTCATTTCCTCCAGGAACGCATTAACAAAGCAGTTAATTCTATCATTAATTAAAAGGAATCACAATTCAGTGAACACTTCAAATTAATCTTTTGAGATTTGCTCTCGCACAATGCTCGCATTCTGTTTCCCCCCTTTTGTCTCGTGGAAGGGATTGCAGCTCGCGGGGCCAGGTTTTTCATTTTCTGCGTCGTCGTTTGTGGCGGCCCCGGACCCCGCGCGGCTCCGTTAGCAAAGCGTGTCGCCGACACTGCCAGTTTTAACGGTTCGATTCCCAAAGGGGATCCGTCCGTGCAATACATGAATACAGCCGTAGCATTAGCAAGGCGCTAACACAGGGAGAGACACATTATAATGAAGGTTTTGAAAGCAGTTAATCGCGTTTAATTTGCGTCTCACATGCTCCTCCATTAAAGAGCTGCAAGACTTTCGGAGCAGCTAATTCTGCCTTTTTATTTTTATCTTCGCGTCTTGTTTTACGAGAACAATGCAGCAAAATGAGTCTTACAACTGCAGCCAAATGTCTGACGCGGCCACTGGCCTCACCGAGACTGTTGATCTGCTCAGTCACTGGAGGTCTGGGTTATAAATACTCCGCGCTCAGCGTCTCTTGCGGCGTGGAGCTACTTGGAGGGTGATAAGGTGCTAATTAGCAACTGTTAGCAGAGGTAAAAAAAACGAGAAAAAAAACGCGTAGAATGGAGCACACATCTCGCCGTTGCCGCTGAGTGTTCCGCCGCTGATCCTTTCTCCTCACACCGAGACTTGAGAGATGTCCCTTATTAACACTGTGTACAAGACACTCCTTTTTTTTCTTCTTCTTCTTTTTTCTTTTCTTCCTTCCAGGCAAGCCAGGTCTGACAAATTAAGGCTGCGGAGTCATTAGATTAAGATAAGAACTTATCTTTTACTCTGAGACAGACTTTTATCTATTGTATTTTTCTTCTTTCCCATCTCTTTCGTTCCCCTCTCCCCTCCCCTACCCCCCCCCCCACAGACACACACACACACACACACACACACACATTCATTGTGAGATTGTTAAAGTAATTGGGATGCTATGTGACCAGAAAGGCCAGATAAGTTTTTAACCCTGTCATGGGATTAACCTTTCATGTCCGAGGCAGGTCACGAAAGGTGCAGCTGGAGACATGTTAAGACTCATTTAGGGGGATCTTGATGTATTATTGTTCGACGAAGGCATGTTTCTTGTGCAGGTACACCGGGAGGTCTAGAAAGGACTTCTGTATGCTGTCAGGGGTTATTAAAGCGTAAAAAGTGTGTGTTTTGGGGTCGCTGAGCAAGACCGGTGTGGTGTCTCGATCTCCGAGTACATCATTTAGAGACTTTCAACCAGGTTTCGTCACACACACACACACACACACACACATATATATATATATATATATATAAATATACGTTTTAGAGTTAATCACAGTCATGCTCTGTTCGCTTTCAAAAAAGGGAAAAAAGATGGTGAAAAAGATGAATCTCTTTCATGATATAATCCACAGCAGGATAATTAGGGAAGTAGCTCTCTGAACATCAGATCAACAATCGCCATCAGAAGCTTTGTCTTTGTCTGCGAGCTGTGTATGCTTTCGACCCGATCTCTGACGCTCCTGCACACTTTCCGTGTTATTAATATCCAAGAGGAATACCACAGCCCCCGAGCAGCATGATTAGAGCATTGGGCTTTATTATTCTTCAAAGCAGAACTTATGAAAAACACCTGAAATAAATGAGTCGGACCCTTATGGCAGCGGCTCGCGCATATCTATCATCCCCGTGTTTATAATCCTTTGTTTTAAAGGTCATTGCACCACTGCGTTGATATCTCGACGTTTCTTTGAAGCGCTAATTGTGTCTACATTCTTGACCACTTTGTCAGACAACTCCACACTAGAGCAGTGCAATCAGAGGAGTGCATGCCGCTTGTTTACTGCGATCAAGATAACAAGGACGAGTCTGTGGAATAACGAAGGTCGGGGGCCCCGATGCCGAAAACACTATATTTTCCATTTTAATGGTGTTTTAAGCGTGGAAGCTGGGGGAGAGATAGCTCGAGAAATGTAACTAAAGGATCGGATTCAGTGTGATCCAAATGGCAAGGGTAGCTGTTGGGCATGATGACGTTCCTTTGATGTGAGCTATAACTAGCTTCAAGCTCGGAGCGGGCGCATCACGGGCCCGCATCCTGACTGATGTGTGTACCCCACTTAGATGAGGGCCACTTTGTCGCGTGGGCCAACCGTACCTTTAATTTCAAATTCTCTAATGTCTCAGATGGGATGGCATTAAAGGCCCCCGGGGTCGTTAGTGCATTGTAGTGTTTGCCCACAACAGCGTGGGCCGGACTGTCATCTCTTGGAAGTTTGTCATATTCATCAATGCCCCGCATAATGGGGTGAGATATTATTTACATATCGGATCAAAAATGCCAGAGGAGAGCATTAATTATTGAAAAACTGACAGAATCAAAAGAGCAGCTTTTTTATTTTTTACCCCCCCATTTCATAGTTTGTTGTCTGCACCAACTGGAGAAAAAAAAGCCGCTCCATGGCCAGTAAACACAATTATCTCAATTTAAAAGACATCGCTGGCTCCTCTTTTGAGGGCGCGCACTCGACACAAAGGCCACGCCGTCTTCTGTCACCAGAGTCAAAATGAAGGTTCACCCTTCACGCCGCACTTCGCCCAACAGGCTGTAACAAGCGTCTGGAGAGGGGACGTGGTGCAGCCTCTGGGGAGCCACCTGTACTGTACAAGTCTGCGTCAGGCTGCTGATGTGGTTACGAACAACAGGAAAGTGCTTCATATTGATCAGGGACATTGAGCGTGAGACTTAATTAATGAAAGCAAAGCAGTGTGCTGAAACAAGTGGACACAGCACTGCCGATTAGTATCAGGTCATGCAGGTATTTTCCCATTGACATGAACGCATTCTGGACACCGATTGACAGACTTGAGTTTGCAGCGTGAGACATATAGATGAATTATTTGTGTGGATTAGAGCTGTTATGTCTGTGTAATGAAGCCGACCTACATTGCTATTTTACCGCAGTAGGTTGTGATACTTTACGAACTCGTGATAAAGTATCACACCTGACTCGTCGCCGGGGCACTGCACACTAGAACTTTTTGGATTTCGCAGTAATTATTTAATTTTTATGCACTTTCCCTTTGGGGATCATTAAAATTTCATCTTGATCTTATCTTCTTAATCATAATCTTGAAATCTGTTTGAATACGTCGTAACCTGCTTTTTTTTTTCTCCACCCATGCAGTAAGCTGTGCATATTATACAGTCTCCTAAAAAATATATAAGAATAGGAGGTAGAATCCTACCATTGCTGACTATTTTTCTTTTCTTTCTTTTTTTACTCGTCTCGCACGCTAGACATCTGTTTAAACAGAGCCATAATGGTCCATAATGAAGTTTGTTTTACAACACTGCCCCAGTGTATACAGTAAATTCTATGCATAGGCAATGGAGACAGTAAGGACCTGAAAATGCAGACGGATACATTTTTTACAGCATCCTCCCCGTCCACAGTGTCATCCCCTTAAGCTGCCAAGAGAGTGTAGGGGGGTGAATTCATGAGGGTCTTCTGTAATAGGCTGGCACACACACAGGCACAGCCTGTGGAACCTTACAGGCTGCTGAAGCTGGTCTTGGCATTGCTTTTGGCAGCCATGTGGTTTTGTGCTCTCTCGCACTACACATTCTCTCCGGGAGAAGAAAAAAAAAAACACAAAAGTTTTAACTAGCCGGTCTTACCGCTCCCTTTTATAAATGAGGAAGCCTTTGGCATAAATGGATCTACATGTTCATTTGGTATATTAAGAGAGACACACAGTTAAAGAGTGTTCATTACAATTGTAAATTTCTGCCCTGGGGCCCTTGGCCCGGCGCTAGATTACATGAGGTCTATGCTCATGGACAGCGCCTGGCATCTGATTGAGGGTCCAGTGCAGCTAATTAATTTCATTAGAAAGTGAAGTCATCTTCTAGCAGGAATTAATATTTGGAGCGTCATGTTGCTAATTTATTTCCAGATTTAATTAGCTCAGAGAAGAAATGTTGCTTGGGCAAGAGGACTTTTTAATTATCAGCTTGGATAAATTTGAAAATGTTGATGCCTAAGGGTTGAGTTAATTAAAACCTGCATTATTTTAACTTTAATTAGCTCCCATCTTTGTTTTTCCTCACCATATGGCCATGTCCTGTAGTCAAATTTAGTTAATTAAGCTAATTAAGCTAATCATTTTAATTACTCAAGACAATGTGATTGGATAGAGGATGACTACAAGTTTATAGCCAAGTGCTTGTTTTTCATTAAGTTGAAGGGACAGTTATTTCTGATTGCAGTTGGCAAGCATAGCGGGAGTAGCTTGAGAATGAGACAGCCTCTGAGATATTAAGGCTGAAGTCTAATTTCATTCCATGATAAATAAAAAAAAAAAATATATATATATATATATATATATATAATAATAATAATCTTGTCACCAGCACAACTCTTTTCGAGGACAAATGGTTTACTACGTCTTTAAGCTTTCTGCTCGTATGCTGATGTCGGCCCCTCGTACTCCATCAGATTAAGTAATGTCTGCGCTTACTCACGTTCAAAGCGCTTCAATGTCAGACTAGATGCTCCGTTCACTACCAGGAGCGTGTGGGAGACGCAATAACAGATACAATGATCTGCAGATAAAGTCACCGTTGGTTGGTCAAACATCTCGGCAGATACACTCGGGTGGGAAAACATGTGAAGTGAAATCGCGTCCGACTTGTTCCTTGTGACCACAGCGGGCTGCCATATTGGATTGTAATTGGGTAATAGACCTGTGTCCGTGGTTGCTGGTGGGACAGGACGCTGCCCTTCCCCTTCATGACCCTGGAGTGTGGGACGGATGGGGGTGGGGTCTATGTGAGCCGCTAGCAGCTGTGCATCAGTCTGGACGCAAGCTGGGCCCATCCAGAAGCCAGGCCTAGCCGACAGATGCAGAGGCTAAACCCAGTAATGAAATAATACTGGGAGACATCATGTCCGTGGTTTCCATCATTGTTAAAAGATTTTGGTAGTACCCCCACTTAGGTAATTTGTTTCCATGTATAATCCTATTGCTCACTATTAAATTAAACCAACTGGTCATTTCAGTTCGAAGCCTATAAATAAACTGGTTGCTATGAGCATGGGCGGTATGTGGGACGTCTCATTTGATTAGAGGCGAAGCACTTAATAATTTGAACCGGAAAAGGTGACCTTCAGTGTCAGGTGACCTCAGTGGTCTGCCACACATATGGCCCGGCAATATTACTAATGTCTGCTCCCAATGTATTTTTTTATTTATTTTTTTTCAATCCGGATCCACTCTCCGCAAATTGTTTTGGACAAATGTTGACGTGTGGTGAGATGGCAAAGTGTACCACGTTGGAGCTGTTTACATGGTCAGGAGCAGTGGTCAAGAGAGATGATAGGCCCCTCTCTGCTTTCATCCGAGTGAGGCTGGTTAGTCATCCGTGTGTGTGTGTGTGTGTGTGTGTGTGTGTGTGTGTCTGTGTGTGTGTGTATGTGTATGTGGGCTCGGGTTTTGGTCGGTGCCAGAGCAAAGGAGCCCCCAGCCTTCTCATAGTTGCACTGTAACTTAGAATGCAATATGAGAGGGGAATTAGTCACCAAGGTCCCCAACAGGCATTCGGCCACTTTAGTAATGTTTCTGTCGCCACCTGCGTATTGTATATGGTCTCTTCTCTCACTGCAGCCGCCCACCTGATCTGCTGCTAGTAAGAGACCTGTCTCACTTCTGGACCTTTGGTTGAAAACAATCAATCAATCCCTCAGTCAATAATTTATATTTAGGAAATCTCCCCTACGTTAAGGACTTTTTTGTAAAGCAGCATGTGACTCATTTGGTTCATTGAAGCTCACCCCAGGAACCTAATTTGTGCGCATTAAAGGTAAAGATGAATGTCATGAGCTGAGTATGTGACATCCAGAGTCCTAATGTTCAGTCTCGTACTTATGCATCTGTCTCTTTTAGAAGAAAAAGTTGTATGTTTGTCCCTCAGTAAGGCAAAGCATGCTAGCATAGCGTGCTGCAGGGTTGACGTTTTTTTTCTTTTCTCAGGCCAGCCCTAAAGTTAGCATCGCACTTGTTCCCTTGAATAAAAGCTAATGGGATTTTTTCCCTTGGATTTTGGATTATTGTAAGAAGTAAAAAGCTAATGTTAGGCTAGAAACAGACGACACCGCGGTCACATGAGCGCGGGTATACACAACGTGGCTGTAAAGGCAGACTCGTCAGTAGATGAGTTTCTGCGTTCGGCGTGATGCTGTTCAATGTCCTTGTTAGCAACCCCTTTTTTTAAGATACGCAAAAGCTTACAAACTCTATTTACTGATGGAATTTATCTTGTTTAATATGATTAGTGTTTGGTTAACCAGTGAAACCAAGAAAAATGGTATCCTTTGTAATTAGCTGAATTAGAATGTATTTTATTTTTATGTAATTGCAAATGATGTTGGCTTTGCAGCCATTTTGCCACAGGTGTGTTACTTTTCATCAGGTGGTTGTTCTAGTTGTAATAAACCCTTTTACTACCCTTTAACAAGTGGCGGTAGTAACTCAAGTAAGTTGTTGGCGTGGATAATAAACGCAGGAGACTAGCTGCCGTCGCTACAAGCGTCCACGGATGCATTCAGCTGAGAGTCACCAGCTAACACGGTCACTCGTTTAACCAAAACACCGGCCGGCGTCTATGTAGCGCCCATTTTAAAACTCGATAAAGTCAAACCTCTGAGTATATGTCATGGTATTTGACGTTCTGTAAGTGACCACTGATAAAGTAGTTGTGAGCATCTTAATGACTTTCTTGCTGGTGTCACGTTACACACTAGTTTTCTCTACCAGATACACGTAGATATCTGGCCACTAAAGATTGGGCCACTTGCCAATTCATTCTACCCACTCACTAACGTCTATTTGTTTTGGTTGCATTAGAGTCTTTGGCGGTCACTGCCCTTACATAGCACGGCTATCGCTCTCTGTCGTTCTTCCGTTGCCAAACTGCATGCACACTTGCGTACCTCGTTGTTCTTGACAGACCGTAAAGGGTCTATTTCATCAGTCTGATCTAATCATCAAAAAGACAGATTAGTTCGGCCCAGGTTTGGCCCACTGTCCGATATAAGCCCTTACACCGGCCAAGGAGAGCTCGGCGAGAAGCAGCTTAATAGATTTAGATGAAAGGAGGGGAGTCGTGGAGGCCTCAACCAGCAGAGAGCGAGAGCATCTGCTCAAAGGCCACCTCCCCACGCCCGGATCACCATCTCCAGAAGAACTCGGGCATGGAGCCTCCATCTCCACAGCTCCACGCTAATTCCAGTGCCCCCGCCACACGCAGGCTAATTAAGGCCATGCATTTATTTATGACCGAGCTCATTAAACAGCGAAAAAGATGGTCGCCGCTCTGAAAACACATTAGTCCCCGAGGAAACTGCCTGTGTAGTCGCTCTCCCCGGGCTCTTTCAGGTCACAGATTCTGAATCTTTGTGACATATGAAGAAACAGGGAGCTGTAATGCCTTCAAACAAAAAAAAAAGAAAAAAGAAAAACTTCAGTTCTGCGGCGATTGAGTGATGGAGTGATGGTTCAGGAAATTCTTCGGGGTATATTTGAAGCTGCTTGAACTGGTCCCATAATTACATGTATAGGTCATTGACCGTGGGAGGAATAGAAATGCGTTGCATTTTGTTTGTCTTTGGGTATTTGTGAAAACTGTTGTTCTTTACATTCATGATGTACTTCCTTTAATATAGAACGACAGCTGCAGCAAAGAGAAAATTACACTATGGGCAAAAATAGCAGTAATTAACGGACATAACTTAACTTACATGAACACAAAATGCCCAAACCATCAAACACAAGCCACCACCCTCTTTTATACTATGCTGGTATTTAAGTTAATTTGGGACTGAGGCAGTGCAGAGCTATGAAAACTAAGAAAGAGGATATCCCTCAGGTATATTTTCTGTCTCTGGAGGGCTTGTCTCTCTCACTCTCTGTCTTTTTGCGTGTGTGTGTGTGTGTGTGTGTGTGTGTGTGTGTGTGTGTGTGTGTGTGTGTGTGTGTGTGTGTGTGTGTGTGTGTGTGTAAAGGGCATAGACAGAGAGATCCTACGCAGATCCTACCCCCTTCCTTGTAATTGCAAAGATAATGCCAAATCACACAGTCCTTTGCTGAGACAACTGGCAACTTGATTTAGTGCTCTTTAATGGCTCCAACTTTAAACTGAGAAATTCCTCGTCTCTGCCTGTGCTGTTGAGCTGGAAACAACAACAAAAATGATGTTGTTTTTTTGTTTTTTTTGCTTTGATTTGGAAAAGGCCTTGTGCAAGCAAATTTCCCCATCCCTTCTTATTTACTATCAAGAAAAAGTTGCAGGAGTCATAAAAAAAATACAAAACACTAAATCCTATTGAGTTGTTGTCTGGCAACTCCCCTGGTAAAGTTGTAGTCTTGCATTTGTTAACAAAAAAAAAAAAGTTGTATAAAGGCTCTTCCAAGGGAAGCTGCGTGAAGTCTGACACATTTCCTCAAGTGACTCAGCGTTTGGGGCTGAAGGCCACAAGTGTGATAAATGAAAAAGAAATGTCTGTGTGTGTGTGTGTGTGTGTGTGTGTGTAGTTAGAAACAGACGAGCTTACCTGACCTCTGTAGCCCCCTTGTTACCGTTGCCTGACACCCGACACTCCTACAACACTGTCAGTGAGCTAGTTGCATCGTGGGTAACGTAGGCACCAGGTTTTGACAAGGAAGCATAATGTTTATGTTCTTTTTTTTTTTTATAACTTAAAAAATACTTGTCCACCAATGACGATGTCCAACAAGAAGTGCAACGTTAGATCTTTTGGATCAAATCCAAGAGATCAACGAACAGACTTTTACTAGGGAACAGCAAACAAGCTGTTGAAAGCTACAGTCCTAATTGAATTGACGTTCGTTGTTTTATTACTTTAATTCAATTATTACTGTGTAGTGATTATGGGTCACACCAGTAATTTAAAAACCCTGTTATATCGGAAAAGCGTGTATTGTGTCATTCGTTAAGAAATCAATAAAGTAGTGATCATTAACACGTTCAATACTCGACACACGAGACTCCTTGACATTTTCTCACGTCCGTCTTATTTCTTTACGCCATATTTGAGTAAAAGGGAGCGCTGCGATCGTCGTCGTGGTATGTTTGCGATGCTGCAGGCACAAAGGGGCTAAAATAAAATAAAATCAATCCACAGGGTACACCCCGCTCAGCGCTTCATTTTAGGATGGCTGATAAATAACAGCATTTGGTGACCTTTAGGAGTTCTTATGGGGGATTTAAACCCCTGTGCTCAGAGCTGCACCATGCTGGTGGCTCCAGCAGACAGGGAGCACGGTGTGCGCTGCAACTCAGATGGGACTTTTTTTTTTTGCTGAAAAGGCATCACAGGACGCCTGCGCAAAAACAAACAAACAACAACAACAACAACAACAACAACAACAACGACATCACACGTTGAGGTCCTCTGATTCACCGGACAGTGCGAGACCCACGAGTCTGACGCTGTTTCTCGGCCCTTCATCCGGAGTCACAGAACAGTGTGTAGGAGTCTTTTGTGTGTGTGTGTGTGTGTGTGTGTGTGTGTGAGACAGAAAGAGAAGGGTTGGGGGGGGGGGAGTGGAGGCCAACTCTCCACTCTTTGTAGGACTCTGTGTAAGATGCTTTCAACAGCAGACAAACTGGTTCTGCACTTACTGTGAGAGGAAGCTCTGAGTGTTTAGAGTACTCAGCCCACTTAATGCATTATTATTGTTACTACATTCTTGAGGAGAATGGGGGAAAAAATGGAACAAGGAATGCTTTTCAAGAGTTGAACCATTTAAAGGGGAGGAAATGTGTGCGGGTGCGTGCGTTAAACAGGAGTGTTGAGGATCTCATTCTTTTTGGATTTATGCTTGCTTTTTTTTTCTTCAATAGTGTCCCATAAAAGCCATCTGAGCCCAGATGTCATGTTTGTTATATTCTCTAGTGAAATAAACACCACTGCCAACGGAGAAAGAGTGGCTCTCATTCCTTTCGTGTATTTATTTGTTCAGCGAAAAAAAAAGATGATGCAGCCACTTGATTAATAAATGATTACATTTCTTTGTCTTGCAAGAGTTGCCACTAATGTCATACTAGTATTGTATGGAAGTTCTGTGTAAAAAAATTTAAAGGAAAACTGATGGATCAAAGATTAATATATATATATATATCATTTTTTTTTGGAAACCTGAGACAAAGTTTCCTCCTTCAAAATGTGCAACGTTTTATTATTATTATTTTTTTCCGAGAATCAGAGCTGCACGTTAACAAATTTGACTTTGAGTAAATGTGGCTTTAAGGAGACAGGAGTCCTGAGGGCGGGAGGCGCGTTGTCTCTCTCGTTGCATTACGAGTGCATTTCCACTGCGAAGGACATCTGAGTGTAAAGTGAGCCTCTTTTCGTCAGAAGGTGAGCCTTTTAACGGGGAAAAGCTCAGCTTTACCGGTGCTCCTTGCACCACAGTTCACGGCATACATAATGGAGAGGATAGAGTTACCTGCTACTTTGAGGCCCGAACACGACTGCCAATAATTGCCTTACCAATATTTGCATGTCCCTCTCTGTGTTATTGAACACCGTGCTAAGTAACTGTGCACTTCGGGCCCGGGCACTATATTAGGGTGTTTGCCGATTCCACGGCGGGCTGAAACGAGACAATTATGAAGCTCATTTCACACCATTATGGTGTTTTGCGGGGCTTCGGGTTTCATTGAAAGCTTGGATTGTGGCCGACTGAACACGCTCATGTTCCGACCTCCAGACCTGGGTTTTCTGGAAAATAACATGACAATACTTCGTTTATTGTTTGATGTGTTCGAGAGAGAGAGAGAGATGTAGTCAATCGTTCAAATTACTGAACATGCAACCAGTACCTCTTGTTTCTGCATATACCTTTGGATTATAATATTGTGTGATCATTAAAATCTAAGAAGACTGTAAGTGTGCCTATGAGAGGCATCATTTGCCCAAGTCTTGTCAAAATCTGATAAATGGTTTATGAGCTACAAACGAACAAAGGAACAGACAAAACCCCTTGGACCTAATCAGTGTAATTACAGAAATGCTGGAACGCAATGGTGAGATGCATAATTTTCACAGGTTTTGGCAAAATCAGCTCGAGACTGGCCAAGAAAACAGATGGATGGATGAGCGAATGATGGAGCAAATAAAGAGATGACCGTTGACTGATGGTATGGAGGAAGTTCTATTTATGAAGCACAGGAAACGGCCAAGACAGCATCCATTTATTTGAGTTACATGCGATAAGACAAAATGAACAACTAACCCCGAAAGGCTGCAGCATTGTAAGACTTTATCTGGTATACCATCACACAGCTAAGTTAGCTTTAGCCTATTTTACAGCTGTTAGCATGACGAACAGGTTTAAAGGTGCAGCGAAAACCAATTTTTTCTTAGTCACCTTCTTCTTCAGGGTGATGGAATCCCACATGAGCAAAACATTTTGTGTCAGAGTTCCAACTATTTGGGTTATTTTAACCAGAGGTTTTCTGTATTCTGTTATTTGTCTGAGCTTTTCTCACTGATTTGAAGTGGGCGGAGCTTTGTCGGAACAAGGCGATGTCATGTTCCCATGCATTACAGTGGTTGTTTGTGTTGCCATTCCAATGTCAGTCACATCTGATAAACCACACCCACACAATCCTGATGACAAGAGATTAGTTGTTTTTTGTTTTTTTTATGTGTTAAACTTTTGATAAATAAAAGCTAAGGATATTTATTTCCAAACTCTGTATTTAGTCATGAATATTTAATGTTGCAGAAAAATATATCAGATTGGAATCCAAGATTTGCTTTAATGTTTTGTATGATGTTTTCTTTTTTTTCTTCTCCGATCCTGAACATTTCGATTGAGCTGTTTTATTTTTGTGAACTCCAACTTAAAACAATGTTCCTCGAGCTGGCAAGAAGTTGGCTATGACTCACACATGCAACTAAGTTCACTGAATACCAACTAACTTTTTTTAATAGTATTTTAACATTTATCGGTGAGTCACAGTCAGCAGCCGTTTTGTGTTACATCACCCTTTCTGTCCTTTTTTTGCCTGCTCTAAATTTGGTTGGAGACTCAAAAAGAATATTGATCTTCTTCTTCTTCCCCTCACAAACTTCTGTATATTCAGACCTCAAGCCCAACAATATTTTGTCATTTCTTACAGATGTAACTCCATTGTGGATGGGAAAACTGTCAAGACGTTCTTTTCATTCATATCTGGCCATCAAAGCAAACAACAGTGAATGTGTTTTCTCTGAAACTTTTCCCAAAATAAAAGTACTCTGCACAGTTGCAAGGCTGTAATTGTAGTGATGAGAAGACTGGTTCTTTTAACATGGTTTGTGTCATTCACCCGCCACGAGCAAACCCACTTATGAACAACAAAATATTTCAATGCATACAAAAATAGTTATATAATAGTTGAATCATTATATATACGTAAAAAAAATATATATATATATATATATATATATATATTAAAAAATAAGATTCACACACATATTTCTGATCCACACACAAATATTTATTTTTCATAAATGTAATAGAAATTCACAAATATTCGTATTTAAAAGGATTTAAAAATATCATCAAAAACATATTTGTTTGTCACATTTATAAATAAAAACTGTTGATGCTGCATTTACTGCATTTGTGTGTGTGCATTTGTTTTGAGACTCCCCTCATGTTGATGTTCTTTCAACAGGGAATTATCTGTAGCCAATCAGATGTCTCCTCCATATTCAACCAATCACATGCACGTGGCAGCACAAGGGTATACTCTTATGTCCTGGTCCTGCACAGGGTGGGAACCTGGGAACCTGGGAATGGGGTGGAAAGGACTCTCCTGGAACAAAATTGTCAGAATCTGACTTGTGCACTCTCAGACAACTGAAAGACGGCAGATAAGCCACAAAACAATCCACATGAAGTGATACAGCAACTGGATTGAATGTCGCATCCGCAAAGTTGAAAGACCATCATCTGCCAAACAAACATATAGCTAGGCTAACGTTAGCCAACGTTGGCTAACGCTGGAGAGACGGCATGAGTGATTACTGAGTGGCAAACCTGTAAAAGCACTTTGCTCAGCTCTCACTTCACTAGCGTACCAAACTGACCATGTCTCCTCTGGCATAAAGCAAGCTGAGCGAAGCTTTACCGCCACTGTTTGTACCCAGCGTTGGCAACGTTGGCTAACGTTAGGTTAGCTTTATGTTGGTTTGTCAGTTGACATTCGCGCTGGTCCGCTGAATGAGTCCGGCATACTGCACACGTCGAACACTTTCGTTTTAGTTCCAGTCAAAGTTGAGGGTAGCAGCGCTCGTGTCAAAGTCACAAATATTACCCGGCAATCAAACAAATTGGCTAACGTCAGCATTAGCAAACGCTAGCTAGCGTTAGCCGGCTGTCAATATCAAACTAATACAGGCGGGATCATGTCTTGACTGGACAAAATAATTATTTGCAATATCGACAGTGCAAGCCAAGGCACAACCACGGCCGTGGCGACAAATATGACAGCTAGCTATGGTAGCTTGAAAAATAGCGATACGGCATGGGGCACTGAATACACGATATGAAAAATAACAAATGTTTCATGAAGCAGGATCGCGCAACAGGTCCTCCTCTCTCTGTTCCGGCTGCGCAACTCAAGTCACGTGGCATTGTCTCGTCCCTAAAAGTCCCTTGGAACGCATTTTTAGTGCGTCATCCTGCTGCGACCCTGCGCAGTTCCGCCTCCGGTTCTGCGAGAGCGCCCGCGACTGCGTATCGTACAATGTCCCTAGTTCAATGTCTTGATACAATTTATACACACGCGGATTATGAAATAGTTTAAACACACGGCAATTATGAAACTGTCTAAACACACTGATTATGAAATAGTTTAAACATACGGTAATTATGAAATAGTCTGAAATAATGGCATAAAACAATAGTCATAAAATAATGGCATAAAACAATAGTTATGAAATAATGGCATAAAACAGTTGCTTTAGGAGCTTTTCCATTTAACCTTAACATTATCAGACCACAAATGAGACAAGAATTGTCCCCCGCGGTCACTTTGCCTCACTCGTCGCTTAGAGGGCGCAAGTTCACTGCAGCTCTAGTAACCTGAATTTCGCAAGCGCAAAACCCTAGCTCCTCCGACACCGGAGCGGCCGCCCGCTTTCCTCATGCCTGTAGTCTCCTAGCGCCGGGGAACAGGGACCCAGCGGACTGCCGCTGACCACCCGGCACACAGAACCCGCTCATTTTCTGTAACCAGTGTAATGTTGTTTCAACACTTAGCTGGGGCTTCACAAGTCCAGTGTTTGGACCACCGAAGCTAACGTTAGCTGTCGGACTTGTTCCCTCCTTTTGCTTTCCATCACGTTCCCTTCTTGAGCATGATGTAGGAGTATTCCCCTTGTGCGGGGCGCGCATGTTATTGGTTGAAAATGTAGGTGACGTCTAATTGGCTACAGATAATTCAATTCACAAATGTGACAACATCCCAAAGTGTTTTTGAGGAAAATTTCAAATCCTTTTAAACACATATATCTGTGGATTTCTAATACATTTATTCATAGCAAGAAATATTCGAGTGTGCATCAGAAATATATTTGTGAATCTTCTTTTTAATGTGGATTTTGTTTACATTGATATATAATTATTATGTAATATCAAAACTATTTTTGTATTACATTGAAAACTATTTTCGTGGAGAGAGTCGATATAAATCAAGAAACACATTAGTGAATCGTTCTGTGCATTCATCAGTATTGCGACTGACCATTTGACTTTGGTCCCGAGTATAAGAAAGTATTTATAAGTATTGTCTTTTGAAAAAAAATATTTGGACTCTTATTGTCGGTTTTGTTTTCGTGCCACGCCACTGTTCCACCATGATATTTGTTTCTACATGTTGACAGTATTTCAAATAGATGGTTTTGGTTCAGTTCATGAAGTTGGAAGCACTGAAGCCTGTTACACAATTAAAGAAAGGTGTTTTAGTCAAAAACACAGCCTGTTCCCAGGTCATAAACCCGCGATACCTCGTCCAATAAATACATCTAATAAAAAAATGCGGTGACACTTTTTCATCATAAAGCATCTGGAAGGCGGTAACGTTTATTGCTTCTGATACAGTTAACAAAAAGAGAGAAAACCAGTTTGGCAGATTCCTGCATGAAACTCCTCGGCTTGCACGGCTTTCCATAAAGATCTCCTGACCACACTGCAGATGAATAAAAAAAACATGAAATGAAGACGTAAAACTAATTACAAATAAATACTAGGTGACTAATCATAAGTAATCCAGTTGTGGCGCATCAGCAGACTCCCCAGTGAGAGCAGGAAGGAGCTGGAGTTGAGGCAAAGTGATTTCCCTCAGGCAGACATGCCATTTAAGTGTGCTCCATTGTTGTGGGTGAGATCCATTAGCCCTCACTCTGGTTTGCCACATCAAAGTAAATTCTCACATATGGATTATGTGTAAATAGTGTTTTTTTATTATTATTTATTTATATAATGTCTGAGTCTGGAACTGACCTATTTGACTTGTTCAATAAGTTGAAAAGGGGAGACATATGAAATGTTTATGTGTGTGTGTGTCTGTGTGTATGTGTCTGTGTGTGTGTGTACAGCTTACGTATATTTGTGTGTGTGTGTGTGTGTGTGTGTGTGTGTGTGTGTGTGTGTGTGTGTGTGTGTGTGTGTAAACAGCTTAATGGAACCAAGCGGATTTCATAATGGAAAAGGCCGACGTTAGTGTAGCACGAAATAGTGTTGTTATGATGTGGATTACACTTAAAAGCAAAATCAAACCCAAAATCAACTTAAAGGATAATTCATTTAAAAAAAAAAAAAAAAATCTGATACTCAAAGGCTTCTTTGGCCTGAGAGTCATTTAATAATAAGCATGTGAAAGTGGAATGCATGGTCTGGTTCTCTGGTCATCACCTCCCAAGCATCAACCCACGGATGACAACTGCAACATGTTTCATAATTCATACTGGAATCACCCTCAAAGACCTTAAATCAAATCAGCAGTTAAGCTAAATGAGGATGATGCTTTTTCTTTTTTCTTTTTTTTTTTGAAAGCATTTCAGAGTCATCTAAGCATTAATGCTGACTGCATTTTGATGATGTTTACGTAGCTATTCGCAAAAAAAAATCTGTTTTTTAAGTGGTTCATAGAAGCGCCAGCCAAAGCTCCATTTAAATGTCACGTGAAAAAGCTGAATTATCCCTCGAGATTGTGTCTTTTTTTTTTTTGCAAATCTGACCACGTTGCTGTTATGCATTTGCTCAGTATTCAGCTCAAACTTGTTTTTAACGGAGTTCAAACTGTCGTCGTCTTTTCTCGTCGCACACCTGAACTCTCCCTCCGGAGCGGCTGTGAGTCAGGCCAGGTGTTGTCTTTGGACTCGGCTCTAAATATAAGTATTCATATTAAATCAGTTCCAGCATCAGCCTTTTTATCATCAAAAAAAAAAAAGAAGAAAACTCTTGACTCCTGAAATGAAGACTCCTGTCTAAACAGGATCTTTAAAAGTGAATCCACGTATTCACCTCCAGCTCTTTGGCAACTGCAACATGTCCAAAATGTACTTCCTTTGTTCGTATGAACTTTCTAGAACGCCGAGGCAACTCCTCTGTTTCAATCTGCTTTTAACCCGTGATGCTAGTTATCTATGCTTTTGTTTTGTTTATTACCGCTGTCTCATCTCTCTTATACTGTTTCTGTTTTTACCATGTAAAGTGCCTCTGAGTAGCTTTTAAAGCGCTATACAAATAAAATGTACTATTATTATTATTATTACTACTACTGTCTGTCTGTTCTTCAGGTCCCTGATTTGCTATTGATTGATCATTTCTTTTGAATGTCTGAATAAATGCAGCAGACATGTTGACTCCTCATAGCAACAACAACAACAACAGGTGTTGCTAATAGCATTAAAGATGGCTCTGATGCATTTAAGTGTCCCAGTAAACCATGGCGGTCTCAGTGAGCCAGCATGCACAATAGCAGGACTCTGACACTGAAGCAGCGAAATGGAATCCAGCCATCATCCGTCGTATGATTTACACCGGTGCTTTTCCTACAGTCACTTGTCAAAAAATGTCTCCTGTTAAAAAAAACTCTCCGAGGTAACCCAACGTAAGCTAACTGCTGCCATGTTTTGCAAAACATACATAGACTGCACGAGCTGTGGACAGATCCACTGGGATCCAAAACAACTTCATTGTCGTCCTACAAAAACATCTGACTCGTGTAGAAACATTTAGGAGTGAACCATATTGGGGGTGGGAGGGGGCGTGGAGGGGGGGGAGGGGGTGTGTGGGGGGGGTCGTAGTCCTGGAGATGCTTTCGGAAGCATTGGCGGTCACAACAGATCCGTTTCCTTTAGATTATCATTTTAATTTTATAAACACAAAAGTCGGTTCACCCTTTCCTCTTCAATCGGAGCCGACTTTGCCTGAAAGGCCTTTCGCCGTACAGCCGCATTGTTTCAGCCACGGCGGCTTGCGGGGGGGCGGGGGGGAGGAGCCCCCCCCCCCAGACTCCACAGATAAGCGCATCAGCCATTACCGGGGTTCCTCCTTCAGACCCATTAGGTCTTGCAAGGACTTCAAACACCAATTTGTTCTGCAAATAGCCTATTCAATTTGTGCCTGCCAAAAGAGAGACACCCCCCCCCCCCCTCTTCCACTGCAGTAATTGAATCTTCAAAGAGACATTTTCCTCCATTTCTGTCAGGTATTAGAGTGATGAATAGCAAACGGTCATTTGAACAGAAAGAGAGGATACATGTTTATCCATTTGCAGCGAAGACGCTCATCATGCGCCGGTGATGATCGCCGGGCCCCGGGAACCCAATGCCAGCGCCGCGGGGGCCTCCGACAGATGACTTCCAACGGTAAGGCGGACAAATCGCACTTTGTTATCGGGCTTTTGGCACCAAAGACAAATTATCGGGGCGACTTGATGAATTGAACTCGCAGCGAGTGTGTGAAGTCCTCGGCCCTAACGACAAACTCAGATTGTAACTTTTGGAGTACAGAGTCGGAGGCTTTACAATGACTTTAAAAGAAAGGAGGCTTTTTAAATCTTCAATATTTTTATTAATTAAATACACCAGACTGGAGCAAATGTCTCGGAAAATATCACAAATAAATTTCTCTTTCATTCAGCATTTATATGTTGGTGATGATCTCTACATTACTGACTAGGAGCAAAGTTCTTCGGTTTGCCGTAGGTTTAGGTTTCGGGGGTGTAGGGGTGTGTGTGGGGGGGAGAGGAGAGGGGGGGGGCTGGAGTGTGGAGGGTCGGATGTACTGTAGCCACGCCTGGACAACGACATTTACATGCATACTGTACATACATGGTAGTTTTTACAAATACACCAAGAGAGTGTTCATGATTTGTTTTCCACAAAAAAGCCACAGATATTTTTTTTTCTTTTTTAAACCCCATCTTTTTTCTATATATATACCACCAAAAGAAAAAAAAAAAAAAAACACATTCCCCTTTGACAACACTTAAAATATATAAAGTGGAAACACCATGTTGTTGGGGAATGAGGATAGAAAAGGAAGGGAGGAAAAATGAAAAGGTCCCAGGTTTTCCCCCAAAATGTCTTTTTAAACAAAAGATGCAGAGCGGAAAATCCTGCATCTTCTTCAGCATCATTAGTCTTTTTGTTTCTCTTCCCCTCACTTCAGTCACAACATCCTCTTGTGTTTCATTTCATTTCTCTCTTCCGGAAGAGTCCCCTTGGATTGTGATCGGTCCCCTTCTTCTTCTTTTTTTTTTATTCCAAGGTCACGGAGTCCTCGGCGTTCCCCCGATTCAGGTGCATTAAGTGCAAGTATCCACCCATACTTGGGGAAAAGCCGAGATCGAAAGGCTGAGCGTTGGGTATGGGCGGAGGCTAGGGAGGGGGTGGGGGGGGGGTCGCAGAAATGAAAGTCAAGTAACTGGTCGGGCGGGTGGAGGATTCCTTTTGGGGAAGCGATGGGCCTGGGAGCACAGCTAAAAGGCCGGGGTGCTGCTGATCCACGCCGTCTCGGGGTGAGAATGAGTCAGGGCTAAAATGAAGGCACACATCCTGCTTCCTGCACGGCTCCCGCCTAACACACCTGAATAGAGAGAGATGGAAAAAAAAACAGTTTTTTTTATTTAGTCCGTCATTATAAAAGCATCAGCTCACAAAATGCCACACATGTTTCACCCTGATGAAATCCACTTTCCAGCAGCTCCAGTGTTTAATTTATTGATCAGCCAGGCTTTGAAACCCATCTGGTGTCCCATTTACTTTGCATTAACTTAAAAGTGCATCCATGAAGCGATTCTCTTTGGTATAATTATAACCCCGCTCTGACATAACGGCAGGAGGTGTTCAGTCCTGTGCAACCAAAAAAAAAATGTGCCCCCCCCCCCCCTTTTCTCTCTCTCTTTTTTTCCTTCTTTATGATTCTTGGAGGCGGTTTACTTTTCCCCTTCATCCCTCAAATCACTAGGAGGGCTTCAGTCTATTAGTAATTGCAAACTCCTACTTGGGGGCTAATTAAAGTGACTGACGCTGGGAGGGTCTCGCTCCCCTGGGTCAGAGCAGCTCCGTGTGAGGGAGGTAATTTGTCTGTTCTGAACAAAGAGATTAGGGAGAAGCGAGGAAGAAAAGCTTAATAAATGAGCATCAAATGCCCCGCGCCACGAACGCGGACGGCGGCCAATTATGTCACGGCAAAAAAAAAAAAAAAAAAAGGAGAAGAAATCGCACATAATCAAAAGCATCGGTCGGCAGGATATAACCCCGCGTGTTTGCGTACGAGCTGACTGCTTCATTTCTGAACCAGCCAGCGTTTCCGTTTGCCATCCGTGTTGTGCTGCCGAGGACACACGAGGCGTATCGATCCGGAGAGTCGGTCTCCCGCTGGATCCACGTTTCAGGGCGGCCACATTCTGCTCCAGCATAAGAAATGAATGGGGGGGGGGGTTTCTTTTCTTTTTTTTGCGACGACGTGCTTCAGCAGCGGCCTAATTCTCCTCGTCTCACTCGCCGAGTTAACAACAGCATCCGGAGACTGCTTCCCACTGAGCGATGTGTCTCTGTTTATTTAATAATTCTCTCCCTGCTATAATTAAAGCACCGGGGCCAATATTCAGATTGCATTTTAGCATCAATAATTCAGCAGTTTTCACTACAATTGATGTTAGCGCATAAATAAACAATGAGGCCTCATATTTACTACACCAGCCGTGCTGCAAGAGACATTGGGGTGGGGTGGGGGGGGTGGGGGTGGGTGAGGTGAGGTGGGAGTGAGGACTTAAACAGACATTTAAAATTAAGCTAGATAATGCAACGGCTTTCAATTTAAATGTGAGGAGCTCTAAGAGCTCTAAGAGCTGATTTGTAGAAGTGACAAGCTCTTAAAAGGCCCGTGACGTGGAGGGAGGGCGAGAGGGGGGGAGAGAGGGGGGGAGCGAGGGGGGGTGGGGGCTTAATGGAGTTCTACCTCTCCTCTACTCACAAAACCACTCAAGGTGAAATGCATGCTCCCAACAATATAATTCCTCTTTCAGTCAGACTCTGACACACTCAAACCCCCCCACCTCCCCCCCCCCCTCCTCTCTCCCCTCCCCATATCTCTCAGTGTGCCGTGTGTGCAGACAAGGTATCAATAAAGCTCCTTGTTGTGAGGCAAAAATGATCATATCTCCTTGCGGGCAGAATGAAGCTATCCCGAAGAATGAAGTTATCCTTCGTATATGATTAGGCCTTCTGTTTTGCTTTCACTGGAGGCCTCAAGATCAAATCAGGGAAAGCCATGATGACAGCTTCCGTGATATACTGGCTGCTGCAGCTTGCCGTCTGGGTTCCACCTCGGGGCCCTGGATGCGTATTCTTTTTGGCCTCGGAGTGATAACTGAGCCCAGGTGATCCCAGTCTTGTTGATACAGGAGTCGAACGGCGTTTTTTTTTGTTTTTTTTTTATTTATAAAACACTCGGTATTGATGGCAGCACGCAGCCGTCATGTCGCCGCACAGTTGGAAGTGCGGGACGGCAAATAAATTCAAGATGGGGTCAAATATGTATCTGCTCATAACCAAAAACGAGTGTGAGGACAGCGGTACAAAAAAAAAAAAAGAAAGAAAAATATTTTTCACGTTTTGTGCCGAAGGTTAATACAGATTTTCCGAGTGCGTGTCCTCCAACAAAGAATGATGGAAAAATCCATTGGCTGTCTGAAAATAAAATTCATCATCTGCTCCGTGAGATTTAGTATCTGCTGCATGCCCTGCAGTGAAGCCGAATCGACGGCATCAACGTAAACAGAAGTGAAAAATGTTGCCGTGGAAATTACAGATGTTTTTTTTTCTTTTTCCTGCTAATGACTCCAGCTGACTGATGCTTCTACCGACCTGTCCTTTTACTTTGAAGTGATCAGACCATTTGAATACTTTGAGACCACAAAGAACTCGGGGGCTCTCTCTTCCCCCCCCTCCCCCATCATCATCATCAGGCAGCCCCCACAGGGCAACAGTGCACAGTGTACAGGTGTTGGGAGGGGGAGGGGCTTACCTTCTGGTCGGGCAGTAGCGGGTTCGTCTGCAGTGAACTCAAATGGCCGTTGATGAGCGCTGTGGGTCTGTCGTGTTCGCAGAACAGGCTGCCGTTGATGTAGTGGAACCGATCCCCGGGGACGAGCCGGTTCCGGCAGGTGGAACATGTGAAACACTGCAGGGGGGGGGTCCAAAGAGACAACAGTTCACAACCAGGAACACGAGGTAGTGCTCAGTACCATCATGTAATAACACCTCGGAGAGCGACCTATATGCACTTCTGCATGACTGAAGAAGCTGGAGCAACATCGTGTTCGGCAACGGTTGCCAGATTGATTCATTGATCAAATGTCAAAATAGATGGCGATTCAGTTTCTGTCCATGTTGTGTTGACTGGTTAACCAGCAAAGTGTTCCAAACTTCCCAGAAGTTCAGTACTTTTCCTACCCTCCGTTTTAAGCTGCTCCAACTACAATGAGTACCACTTGACAACTAAACTTTCCGCTTGAATGTTTTGCTCATCATTTTAAACTCAAACTCAACTTTTAATTAATAATTGCTCCAGACTCTCATCATCCCGGCTCTTCACAGACAGTAAGAATCTTCATATTCCAAAACAACAAGCTTTTTCTTTTTTTTTTTTTTTGGTACGTTTACCGTCCACAGAAGACATCTTGATCTAAAATTGTCGACCGGTTCAATTCAGTGCAACTTTATTCATCCCCGTACGGGCCATCGCTCACCGCGAGGCCGTCGTCTTAAAAAGCGCGCGTAGCCGTCTGAAGTTTGACCAGTTCAAGGAGTTTTACCTTGAGGTGGTACACGTTGCCCTGTGCCCTCATCACCAGTTCACTGGCTGGAATGGACTGACCGCAAGCGCTGCACGCTCCACTGTTTCCAAATAATCTGAGAAAAATGAAGAAGAAGAAGAAGAAGAAGAAGAAGAAGAAGAAGAAGAAGACGTTACTTTGGAGCCCCAGTAGCCATCGTCACAGTCAGCCCTGTGCGATGGACTGTGGCAGCCACGCGTCCTGTGTGTGTGTTCAGCACGTTCAGTGCTAAGTTCACTCCTCCCCAGCGCCATTGCTAACTTGAAGGGAAACATACAGGAGGGAGTAACCGAGGGGAGAGATAGACAATCATCACAATGTCGACGGAGGAACAAATCCCTCCAGCTCTCTGCTCGCCACATGCATCGAGCACTGAAACGGCATATTACTTTTGGTGCGCCTTTTTTTTTTTTTCTTCTTTTTTTCTTCTGCAACCTAATAATAACCTGGAACATAAGCAATCAGGACCTAAGAGGGTTTGATTGTACATCCAGGCGGAGACATAGTGCTTTTGCCATTAGGACTCCGGTGAATGCTCTGTCAGTGCCGTGTTTCCATTAGAAGCCAGTAGCTACTCGCGTTGATATATAATGTGCATGGGTTAACCTTTTCAATCATGGTGTCAACACTTTAGATTTGCTTCTGCTCATCTCTTTCGTCCCTAACCTTCTCCCTCTCTCTCCCCTCTCTCTCTCCCCCTGCCTCTTGATAATGAAATGCTTGCTCCAGCTTCCCTTCTATCTTCCTTCTGAGTCCACAATTTAGATTACTTCATCTCGGTGAGCAGCAAACTGAATGAAATTTCGATTTGAGCAGAAAGTAATTTACTGGGATCTGGACCCATTTGTCATCATATCTCACCGGGTGTTTGCTCTATCACTGCACTTTTCCTAAGCAATCAAATAAGACCACGGCATCTGACATGCTCCGCAGAGAAGGGGAGAGAGGGATGAAGGGAAAAAAAAAAGGAAAAAAAAAAGAGCAAAAGGGATAAGGCAGGGGGGGGAGTGGTTAACATTGGTGTGTGCTTCAGATAAAGTTGTTTGGCTCCCAAAAAAAAAAAAGAAGAAATTAACAAGAAAAAGAAACAACAGGGGGAAAGTGCTGTACGAATTACTTTTCTTTTCTTTTTTTTTTTTTGCTGTCAAGATGTTCTTAAAGGGGAATTTTACAAAAAGTATTTAACAAATTCGTGCAGAGACTGAGCGAAGGAATAAATGCCTCTACCAATCCCGACCAGAACCCAAGCGGTTGTTAGATATATTGACGAACAAACAAGCCAGAGCTCCGTTTTCGCAAAGGGGACACAGAAATGGCTTTCAATAAGACAGCCCAGGCAGAAGCAAATTTTGTCTTGGCGTCATTTGGAAAGGCTCCATCAAAACTCAATTTCAGAAACTAATTAACTGGAGACTGTCGTCACGACGCTGCCAATTCTCTGCTTTCACTGGGACAAACACGATAGTGGAAACGACCGCATAGGCCTCTCGCTTTAAGATTCTTGTGCTCGTGCAATCTGTGGGAAAAGGCTAAAATACATGTATATATCTATATAGATATACACACACACACTTTTACCGCAAAAGACATATCAAAGCCGGCTAAAAGTCAAACTTTGCTCAAATTGAAAATATGCTCTTTGTGCTCACGTTGAACTTGTTCCCCCGAGGAGTTCCTCTCCATGTGAATGCTCTTGAGAGGTGTCGAAACAAAGACGGCGTTCTCACCGCAGCCTTTTTATGTTTCGCCACAGCACGGAACTCATACCAGGTTAATTATTTTATCGGGGGGGGAGAGAGAGCTCTTGATAGTGTTTGATTTAAGGAGCCGAAGCCTTTTAAAGGTGCTAAATTAAGCTGCTCTATCGGTTTGAACTTGGGCTGTAATGGCCTCCTCCGCCAGTGACCTACAGCGCTGAGGTGAAGTAGACACCCCCAGGTCAGTATAATTAAGGCCAAGGGACTCTTTAATTGCAGTGACACATCTGGTTTCAGCTCTTTTCTTCCCCCCTTGTAAAAGAAAGAAGAAAAAAAAAAGAATCAGTGGCTCTTTCTCTGCTTCTGGAGGACGGCTGTGCTACGACCAACGCGTTTCATTAAATTAAATACCACAAAAGAAACACATTGGGAGCTGTCTGTTGTCTATATAGGCAGCGACTATTGGATTTCATTTCAGCACCGACTGCCAGGTGAAATATAGCATGGCTTGCTGCTCGGCTGTCGGGTAAATGCAGACCTCATTCACCAAGGCCTTTGAGTGGGGTAAAATTACCCCACAACAATGATTTCTGCAACACAGTCCATTAAAAATGCCTCTCTACATCAGCAGCCAAAGCACCTTAAAAGCACTAGGCCATATTGATACTGAAGCGGGGCTTTGCATAATGGCAAGAGCTGCATTAGAGAAAGAGGGTGGAGGGGCCGGGGTGGGGAGAGGAGATTGCTGGGATGAGGGAGGGCGCGCGTGGATCTGCGCTGTGTATGTGCATGTGTTTTGGGAACGGGAGGGGGGGGGGGGGGGGGGGGGGGGGGGGGGGGGGGGGGGGGGGGGGGGGGGGGGGGGGGGGGGGGGGGGGGGGGGTGGTTGTGGTGGGGGATCAGCCAAATTACACTTGGTTAATTCAGAGTAACAGATCTGGCCCCAAGTGAATTGAAGGCCTTGAATTAATTCTGTTATGACAAATCAAGATAAACGTTTCCCCTAAATTGCATGCGATTTAATTAATTTCTGAGATCCCGTTTTTTTTTTTTTTTTTTTTTCTCTCTCCCTTCCTTGGCTTAATAGTTCACATTCTCTTGTGCTGTCATAGTGCTTGAGTGGGCAGACTTCAAAGTGATATTAAATAACCAACTATTAGATTTACCTCACACGTTCTATTGGAAAAGTGCCATTTAATTACCTAGGCTTATTCAATTAAGGGGACAGCATTCTCACTGAATCCAGCAGCCACAAGTAAATTAATTCTCCCTCTACTAGCAGCCCACAGAAATAATATCAGCTCCAGCTTAAAACAACATGATTCTACCTCCCCACCCCCCTCCGCAGCAAACGCAACTTTGGCTTAAAGGTTCCGACATTAGAGCGTCTTGGTGGCAGCACTGCATGAAAGACCGGGGTTGTACGTGTGTGTGTGTGTGTGTGTGTGTGTGTGTGTGTGTGTGTGTGTGTGTGTGTGTGTGTGTGTGTGTGTGTGTGTGTGTGTGTGTGTGTGTGTGTGTGTGTGTGTGTGAATATTCCCACTTGATTGATGGGAGATGGGTATCAACCCAGACCAGGCAGTACATCCCATTATAGCTGTGATGTGATGCGTTTCCACTCCTGATCAATCAGATGAGCCTTTTCTTATCAGCCGTATTAATCTCAGTTTGGAGCTTAACATGTATGTCGTACGGGCGGCATAGCAGTCTATTACAAAAATGAGTCTGGCCCTTTAAGATGGGGGGGGGGGGGGGCAGCGTCAAATGGCCTTCGCAATAATCCCTCTTCTCTATCTGTCTTTCTCTCTTGCTCTCTCTCAAAAGCCAATTTGGTTAATTAAATGTTTTGTTTGCAGTGTGGCTCTCATTCATTTCGGACACGTCACTGGGAGCGGATACAAGCCAGGGACCAGATCTCATTAGATAAAACCCATCAGGACTAAAGGAAATGGAGGGGGACTATAATTAAAGCATTTAATTGTGTAGACTCACTGTCAGATGTTTTTCTCTCTCTCTCTCTCTCTCTCCCTCCCTCTCTCTCTCCTTCCCTCTCTCTCTCTCCCTCCCTCTCTTCCTCTCCCCCCCACACACACACACTCCTATCTTTATCTCTGCAGAGATCTCGTGGTTCCATAATATGCGTTTTAGCTCTTCCACCAAGCATGCTCTCATTTCAAGTGGAAAGGTGTATCCACATCCCCCCCAACCCCCTCCTCCCCTTCCAATTTTAATTACGTTATAGTCCCATTATGAATGAAGTACCCCATTGACTTCCTCATCCTCTTCATGAGGTGGGTGTGAAAGCGCACAGGCACACTTTAGATTTTGAATTATCCGCGCGGATCTAATAGCAGTGATGCGTGTTGCATGTTTACGGTCAGTGCAGCTCCGTCCTTGAGGTTATTAATGCAAAAGGAAATTAACTGGACCTCAGACACGTGGATCTGCATGCATTTTAACTTCTGAAAACATGTCTTGCGTTCACATGAATGTGAACTACAGTGTTAAGAGAATAATAGTCAAAAACTAAATCAATACTATTCTTGGGGCCCCGGGGTGATTAAAAAAAAGTATCTGAACTTCCAGTAAACTGTGCCCCGTGCCGTGACATCAGCCTGCTCCACATTACCAGAATGAGGGTGTCATCAGTAAGCTCTGGTTGGGTGTCTGCCACACCTACTAGAATATTTAAAAAGGCTCTCTCTGCTAATTAAAAGAGGGTGCTTTTCGGTTACATAAAAACTAAATAAAAACTGTAATCTGCGCCCATCACGAACACGGTGCACACGTCTCGCAGAGCAAACACAAAACGCCACAGAGACCTTCAGTTGACCATGAACATCAGACGGGGCAGACGTGCGGACGGCCCGCAGAACGACACTCTTTTTGCTCTGTGCTCTGTCAACATGCCAGCGTGTTTGACCTCGTTCGGGGGACACCGGGGAGACTTCAACCGGGGCAGTTTAATGAACGGCGATGATGTCAGAACAATACGAGACACATGTTCCGCAGAAATACACCCAACCTTGTTTATCGTTTGCATGGACGAGCCCTATTTCTGGCCAGTTTAGAACTTGATCTAATAATCTTTCTTAATGTATTCCAGCACTTTAAAAAAAAAGAAAAAGAAAAAAAAAAGCAGTATCTGGATGCTGAGGAACACAATTCTCATGCAAGAAATCATGCAAGAAATGAAACATCCAACTCACACTGTAACCGATGCTGAGGATAATCGGTGGCAATAATGATCAATGGTGATCTCCTGAACAAATGGTGCACGCATGCGTTACAACTTGCGTTCTTCTTCCTCACCTGATGTAGTCGTTTCTACAGAGGATCATGCCGCTCTTCGTGTAGCACGACGTGCCGATTTCGCCCAGCTGGGCCTGGCAGCAGGAGCACTTGAGGCATCGGCTGTGCCAGTAGCTGTCCATGGTGTAGAGGAGGAAGCGGTCTGCGATTTTGCCCCCGCACCCTGCACACCGCTTCCAGGACAGAGAGCCCGTGCCCACCGGTGGTGGCTGGCTGCTGCCTCCCGGATTCACCATTGTCCCTAAAAAAAAAAGAAAAAAAAAAACACCCGTTAGACGGTCCACCAAGACAAGTTGCTGTTCATGCTTTTACCGGGCCAGTATGGTCTTTGTATACAACTGGGTTCTGGACCTGTGACGGGGTCGAATCTCTACCCAACGGGGTCATAGGACCATCTGTACCACACGCCATGAGGGAATTTATGAATTTCCAAAACTCCAGCCCCTTGAACATCTTGCAGGCCGCCAATCGCACCAAAAACACAAGTCCGGGGTCCTGTTCTGCCACGAGTCCTTTCGGTGAGCTAATCTGCCCTTGATCTCTCCGTCTCATCCCCCCTTCCCCTGCTGTTGCTCGCTTGTTCCTCTCTCGTGACGAAATGCCTGCCTGTTCACTGTTAAAACCCCCCAGGGAGCCAAAAGGAACAATTATGCCGCGTGGGCTTTTGTCGAGCCGTCCTAAGAAATTCTAAACGGCACAATACTTCAGCACACAAGTCCTCGCCCCATCGCAGCCCAAGTGGCTGAAGGGAGGTGGTGGTTACGGGGCTAGAAACACAAAAGGAGCACTGTGTGAACGGGCTGCAAAACAGAAATTGGCTTCCAACTGACATGCGAGACCGCTTGGTCCCCCGGCTCTGTGTTTACCAACAACTTGATGCTCGCGGGCCTTTGACCCCCTGATGGATGAACTTGCAACACAATACATAACAGGACACACAGAACTGATCTACACTACCCACCACCACCTGTAATGATGCCTAAGTGCGCTAATCTAATGCAACAAACGCAGGCATTTGTTTCACCCGCAGAAATTAATGTGGCGTCTTTCAAAAGTAATCCTCTCCCAATTTGGTCGTGCAGACTACATGCCTGGATGAAGCCAAATCTTTGTTGAAAGGCAGGTAGGCTAATTAGAGTTGGGGGGAGGGGGTGGGGGTGGGGGGTGCACACAGAAAAGCATTCAGTAAGCCCATTAGCGATGGCTCTTAGGGACAAACCACAGCGTACCTTAGCGCTGATTAAATCTAAAGGGAGATGAATCAAAAAGCCGACCTGAAAGTGACTCCCTGGATAAACAAGACGGACCATCGTCAAGTTTCATTCAGAGAGGAGTTTCTTTTCTTTTCTTTTTTTTTTCCGCTGAGAGATGGAAGGGGACAGGAGGGGAAGGGGATGAGGAGGGAGGGAGAGAGGGGAGGAGGGGTGGCTTTTAACTTAAATGGGCTAACTCAAGTAATTACACGGGCAGGCAATTTGGGCGCAGAGACCAAGTCATGGAAATAGAAAGAGAGAGAGGAAAGAGGAGAGGAGAGGAGAGGAGAGAGGAAAGGAGAGAAGAAAAAGAAGGAAAAAAAACATAGCAGGCAGCCATGTGCTAAAAAGGTCTTGTCCGCTGGCTGCTGCTCTTTAGTAGAAAATAAAAGAAATGTAGCCTCAACGTCGGCGTTATTACGCGTGAATAGGGGATACGGAGGAAGGGGGGTCGGGGGGGTGTAATGTCGCAAGAATAACACAGGCTATCAAATATCACCGCTAGCATTCTTCAGAGAAAGACACGAGAGGCTAGTTTCACGGCGTGAACTAGCTACAACTAGAAACTGATAAAAGCTCCTTTTTGTAACCCCATGCAGCACCGCGGACACCTACCTCGGCTGTCTCTTTTGAGAGTAATGGCTGTAAAGTTAATGACTTGCAGGGTAGCAGCGTAAACAGGTAGGCTACAACCACCAGCCCCTCCAAAAATAAAAAATAAAAAATAAAAAAAAAAGTACAGGTAGAAAGCTGGTACACTATCGCGCGCGGTCGGCCTCCGGCTCCGCGCGACAGCGAGCCGCGGACGAGGACTCGAGCTCGGACGTTCACCGGCGACGAGCGGAGCGCCGAGCAAATGGAGTTATCAGATAGTATTTCCACTGGACGGGTCCCGTTTTACTGCTGCTGCGGCTTCTTCGCTCTCTCTTTTCTCTCGCTCGAGCCAAAGGAGTCCATTGCCAGATGTAATGACAGGTCTATGCATGCCGCGCTGTCATCGGAGCGAGAAGTGCGTGCGTTGTCGCGCAGAGGAAAAGGGAGAAGCAGCGACGAGGCTGCTGGCACACGGGCTGTAATTGACTGTCCTCCCGGTCTGCTCGCTGGGTCCCGTTAGCTGCTTGTTCGACATGTGTCGCTGACAGGAAGAAACCTCCAGTAAAAACCTCTTTTAGCCGCGTGACGAGGGCGCCGCCGCAGCCAATCGGCGCGCGGTCCATTTAGCAGGAATAACAAATCCAGCCAATCAGAGAGAGAGAGAGGGGATGGGGGGAGATTGACTTGTGGACACGCAGAGAGGGATGGAAGCGGAGGTTGAATGGCAGAGATACGGGGGCCGGAGAGGTGCGAAAGAAACGGCGTAAAAAGACGAGTGTCCGAAATGTACACACTTGCAAAACACTGCCGGGGGGAGAGGCGAGGCCCGCAAGGCACCGGGGGGCCCTGCCCTCATAGTAGCGTCATTCTCAGGGTGTGCCGCGTGTAATTAGTTGCAAGAATATAAATTGTGTAACGTTAATTGATTTGTCTATCTTCTTGTATCGTCTACACACGTATTCACAAAGGGAATGATTGGCCGTGATAGCTGAATAACGTGATCCTAAAAAAAAACCGGACGGATCTCCTTTCTGATCGGTGTCACACAAGGGCAGACTGAATCATTTTCTTTTCTTTTCTAAATACCAGCCGCATCGGCAGCATCCAGTGGGCTGCATTCATCTCACGTCTGAGTTTAATTAGTTGACATTCAATAACTACTTAGTTTACCGAGGGTGACTCCAACCTCTGGGAAATATCGAGGCCTAATAGCAGCGTAGTGGCGCCATCGTCTGTCACCGAAAGCAATCGCAAGGCCTGCTGTCGTGTCCAACCTCATTAAGCCCCGGGTCATTGGTTTCAACACCTATTAAGGCTAATCTGCAAGACCTCGATTTGGCTGAGATCCCTGGATTCATTGAGTCTCGCGGCTTTAAGTTTCCACCATCACGTGAGACTTCAAAGACGGGACGGACTGGAAGCGATTGTAACACCTCCTAATACAAATGATGGTGTGCTGACATGTTGCTGAGCATGGTGTTGACAGAGAAAGAAGATCCTTACTCTTTTATATTCAGCTTTTACAAGAAGAAAAAAACAAACAAACAAAAAGCTGCAGTGTAGCAAGTGGAAAACAAGTGACGTCTTCGTGTTAAACTAAAAATAAAGAAGAAAAAAGTGTTGCTATTGGAGAAAAGTTGCCTCAGAGAAAAGTTAATAGAGATCCACCGGGTTGACCGATTTTACATGACAAAACAGCTTCATTATAAGATGCCCCTGGCTTCATTAGAAAGACATCAGATGTATAAAGATTATCTTTTTCTTGACTTTAATTGTTTAATTATTCCTCCAGCTCCAGAGGAGATTGTGCTGCATCAAGCTGATTTCCCCTTTGGCAAAGCCGATGCGACTCCACCTCGGTCTGAGCCACATTCTCTTGACGTCCTCATCAAGCCTCTCACTCGTGAGAACAAAAACAAAAAAAAAGCACAGAAGATGGCGAAGAATATCGTTTCCCACCAAGGAATGATTAATTGATATAAATGATTAAAACAGAGGGAAATTATGAAATGAATTTGAAAAGGGGGCCTCTCAGGAACAGCTTTGTTTGTTCCAGGCCTATTTTAATGAGCTTTTCATAACTGGGCACGAGAAATGACTCTGTGTGTTCTTCTTCTGGAGCTCTTTTGCGAAATAATTATGGCTTGCTGAAGGGAGTAAGAGGGGTGGAGGGGTCAGGGAGCTGCATGTGTGGGGGTGAGAGGGGTTCGGAGATGGGGAGAAAAATGGAGGCAGGGGGGGAATTGATCGTCTCCTTTCTCCGCTGAGATCTTTCAGTCCTGGCAGTTTCCAAGCAGCCGCATTATGAAGCACACCAGATTGAAAAAAAAAACAAAAAAAACACACACACACACACACAACAATCGTGGCGCAACACTATTTCAATGTTTAAACAGGGACAAGAGAGCATCAGACGCGGCTCGCTGTGTTGATACTCCCCACAGGGGTGATCTCACCGAGATGAAAAGGAGACCACGGTGCCTCATAATGAAGCTGCTTGCCCTGTGGGAAAAAGCAAGAGAGAGAGAGTCACATTCAACGTGGTGGTTAACTTCAGATTGGGTTTCACTCTATACACTCTATATATTCCATTAACATGACACTGAGAGTGCGGAGAGGCCCGCTTTCAGTCCGGCAAGTTTACACACCAAGGGCAATCTTCAAACTAAACAACAGGTCACTTTCTCTCGCACTCATTTCGTGAGATCACGTTGCGCTGTTTACCACAGCAAAGTGTGGCCTCGTCTCCTATTTGTGAAATAGCGTCACACTCGCTTTACTGGATGTGTGTGTGTGTGTGTGTGTGTGTGTGTGTGTGTGTGTGTGTGTGTGTGTGTATGTGTGTGTCTCTTTTCGAGAGAACGGTATTCAGTTAGCTGAGCCAACTGATGAGGGAAGATTAGAGTTCAGATTATCTACAGATAGAGAGGACCCACTCCATGACTGAACGGAGGATGGCGGACTCGGCAGAAAGATCTCCAAATGAAATCTTCTAAATGAGTAACTGGCTACTTACCTGAAAACACATTATAGGAATAGTTTGACATTTTGGAAAATACACTTACTCGCTTTCTTGGCGAGAGTTTAGATGAGAAGGTCAACAGCACTCTTTCGTGTGGAGCCTGTGCTAAACATGTAAAACTGCCAGTTAGCTTGGCTTAGCATAAAGTGTGGGAACCGGGGCAGGCTGGAATCAATTGCGTGTCTGTGTGTTGAGGTGCCAGCTGAAATCAGGACATGGTTAGCGTAGCTTAGCATGAGTCTGGCTATTTCCAAAGTTTACACTCGTAAACTGTACATAAGAAGTGGACGTATAGTCACTGTGACGTCCCAAATCGGTTTGTGGACTGCCATTTTGAAGCCTCGAGTAAGGCTCTGGTTGTGGCCATCTTGGTTTTTGCAACCAGAAATGACACGAGAGGGTGGAGCTAAGTGCAACCAAACGCTTAACAAGATATGTTTAGGCGACCAAAATGTTACAATTAACTTTCCAGACCTGAAAACACACTGTGAAAGTGTTGAAGTTGAAAGATGAAAATACAGACAACTCCCAGACCGGACAATGCCGTGGTAGCAACCTGTCAATCGCAAGGTAGCCCCGCCCTAAAGTATACTCTGCTTTATCATCTATTTGACTATTAAAGAGACCATAGTTTACTAAATGAACATCATGCTGTATTGAAGAAGACTTGAAACTAGCAATTGAGACCATAAATAAATCAAGTGAGAAGTAGGGTCATTTTCTTATAGACTTCTATACAATCTAACTAACTTGTAACCAGAGGAGTTGTTCCCTGATGGCCATTAGAAAGAATGCAAGTTTCCTTTTCACTTGTACTTTGGCTTCTCTTTTGAGATCCGGAGGTGGTCGTCTGGTAATGGTCCAGGTTTTTGTACGGATTAAACAAACAATGTGTTAATGAGAGAGCTTTAGATTTGCTGGAAGGCAGATGTTATTACCTTTGGAAAGAGCCAGACTGGCTGATTTCATCCTGTTTCTAGCCTTTGTGCTAAGCTAAGTTAGCCATTTGCTGGCGGTAGCTTGAAAACTTACTGTGCAGAGATGAGAGTGGTATCGATCTTCTCATCTAACTCTTGGTAACAAGGAAAGGAAACAGATATACGCAAATTCTCACCACTCATTAAAACTTTTTTATATAAAAGTCTGGTGATACATTTTAAGAAGCAACCAGAGAAGAACATTTCGGGTGCATTTGTGAGACGCTACAAGACCATATTCATTTGAACACATGGCAAATCAATACACTCCAGTGAGATGTGATGTGTAGTTGAGATGGCATGAAAATAAGCACATTCAGGATTACTAAATTAGTGTAATCAAAGCCTTCAATCTGAGTTCATGGCGGTGTCGCTTTCTCTTGTGGTATGTTCTCTGTACTCCTGCCACTTTCCCATGTGGCTCCAGCTCCACTTGGGTCACGAAACAATGAAGCGGCCAGAAGTGTTTTTGCTCAATATTCCCCTCTCAAAATATGTCTCACTTCATTTACTTGGCGGTATTGATCTTGTTCATTTATTGTTTTGTAATTAAACAGAGAACAAGTGAGCCTAAGTAAATAGTAATCAACAACTCAATAAACCACCCCTGTATGGCCGGGGCTTTCTTCAAAGCCTGTGCGGATGATTTCACAAGCTCCGGGCAGTGCAACAACTCTGAAATAATATGTCAGGGCCAATACAGTGTCTGGAGATCAAGAGATAAAGGGACGTTTGATTCCAAGAACGGCCCTGTGTTTGAGACACAAGTCACATGCACACAATACAAATTAGTCAGCAGAGAGCAAGTAAATATTTGCAGTAATTCTTGGCCTCAAAGGCATTGTTCAACATCTAGGGAAATACTCTATTGTGCTTTCTTTCTGAGATGAGAAGATTCACATTAAGCTTATTTCTGTGTGTTAACAGCTGCAGTTGGGACATCTGTAGTTTAGCTTAGCATAAAGACTGGAAACATGGCGAAACAGCTAGCCTTGCTGTGTTCGTAAATTAAAAAATACACCTAAAAACAACTCTAAAGCTGTCTTATTTAACCATTGTATTTCAGTTGTTAAACCTACACATTAATAGGAATGTAAAAAGTATGATTTGTGATTTTAAGGGGACTTACAAGCTGGAGATATTTCTTAATAAACAACAGTTATGAATATAGTTATAGCATATGGTTTTGGTGGACAAGCACAATGGGACAAAACCCGGAAAACTCACAGACGACAAAACTTAGAGCTGCTATAATCAATGTATTTTTATTAAAATGAATAAATAAGGAAGTGTAAAGTGAAAGCTGTCACTCATAGTGATGAACACGACGATAGTTATTACCTGTCACTGAAGTTCTCTTCAGCTCTACGGAGCCTTTTAGCATCTTTCAGCTCATTGTTTTCAGGCAGCAGGCAGCTATTTCCGGCACCAAATTTCTTTAAAAAAAATCCACTGTACACTTCCTGCCCAGCACCAAACATCCGACAGACCAGTTAGCGACTACCTGGTGAATACAGTGGAGCATTTAGGAGCCAGACATTTCCCTCAGGAGATGGTGGAAACTCAAATAGAGCATAAGGAGAGTGAATATTGGACTTGCATTAAATGGACACTAAAACTATACCAAATTAATGCTCATGTTTTTCTGTGTCTGCTGGACGTGTAAACTGTTTGTTGAACTATTCCTTTAAGAACAAAGTGTTCTATAACGTGTTCTATAAACCAAAATTCATCACCGACTTATTTTTCTGTACATTTGTTTTACGTAACTTATGTACTCTACACACGCCAACATCCGTAAGGTATGTAGCAAACCAAGGACACGATATTTTCCTAAACAGAACCAAGCAGTTTTGTTGCCTTAACCTAAAGTTGTTTTGTTTCAGTTCACTTTCAATTTGACAAAGTGGCAGGTGCAGTTTGGCCCCTGCGAAGCATTAGAATGGATAACCACCGATTCAACGCCCAGTCAATCGGCTGATGACATTCGAAAAGGCACAAAGCGTTTCTCCTTTGATACCATTCGAAACAAGGAGGGACTTTTGTTCCCCCTTAGTTAACTAGTCACACATCCTGTCCGCACAGGATTTGGGCTCCAGGGGCAAACTTTTCCTGCAAAGCTAGGCCTGTATAATGAACCCATCTAGTCTGTTGTGACAGTTTCATATAAATGTAATGGATTTTCTTTGGGTTTTTGATGGATCAGGGTGCACATTTTCAAACACAGCAGAAGCCCTTCACAGTAATGAATGTGCACAACAGAGCCAGAAAACATCTCGGCGATGGAAAAGAAAAAAGAAAAAAAGATGTGGAGTGATGGAATTCAGAAATTAAATGACAGAGCAGCAAAAAACAGCCCTTCCTTTAAGTGCTTTAATCGTCGGATAATTACTTCTACACACTATCTCAGACTCTCTGCATGCGCACACGTACAAACACAAACAGAACACCATGTGCTGCCTCTAACAACATTGCTTTAATGAAATGTCATGAATCCTTAATGAGTCCCGATGTCTTGTGATAAATTTCATAATTATTCAACCACACACAACTGGAGAGGGAAATTCATCAGTCAAAGCAAATTAGTTGGGATCCATTAGGGTTCAGTGTCTTGTAGGGACATTCACTTTATTAGCTCCTTACACACATTGCCATAATTGGGAGCATATTTCATTTAGCTCTAACCCCACTTTACTGAATGACTGCTCTTTTCCTTTGTTTTTTATTTACAGCGACGTGCTGCATTCCGTGCACGCAGTCGCTGTGAAAAAATGCACTACAGTGTGGGAGATGATGCCTCTCCGTTTGTTTGTTTCAGAAATGGCATACCTTCAACTTCGCCTTCTCAGAATCCGCTCATTTTCCTTTCAGCGAGGCAGCGTGCCAAATCAACCCGGCCCATCTTTATTGATTCATCTAGAACTTCAAATGAAAGAAGTGGTAGGACGCAATGATATCTACTCCCTTTAATGTGGATTAAAACAAGCCAACGATGAAAGAGGGTTTTGTCTTTTTGCGAGGAGGCCACGGTCTGAGCGCGCAGCTCCTTGTTGATCAGTGGCACACGGCGGAGGGGATCATTTCTTTAGGAGGACTGATGATGGCTTCCACTCACAGATGCCTCTCTTGTTTGTCTCGGGGCTGCCTCGGGGTTCGCCTTACCCTCGCTCCTCTCCCTCTTGCTCTGACAACCTGCAGACATCTCAGATGAGCAGCATTCTTCCCACAGAGACATAAAGTCTCAGACACGGAAGAATGAACAGGAAAGCCTGTCTGTTTAGTGCCGAGGCCATGAGACACTCATGACGGAGCGTGGCACTCGGCGGTGGTTTGGGAGTTGGTTGAGCTTCAGGATTTGTGAAGATTAAGCACCAAAAACAAATGCAAACTGGTAGCAGACAAACTGGTGTACTCATTCCTACCACACTATTATTTTAAAACTATTTATTTGCAAGAAATGGCTTCTGTCTCTACGGCACGCATGAATAAGTATTGCTCCTATTTAAAACTTTATGGGATAATGTTTTTTATATTCCTTTCGAGAAGTTTTAGTTTGTGAACAACGAGGTTATGGGCAATATTCTATTAAGGGGGAAATTACAGTATTGATTGTTTATTCAAATGCATAAAGAACACCTTGTGTTTACCTGACAAAGACCATTTGTTGCTCTGCAAATTATAACTGTGACCAAGTGCAAAACACTTTCTTTCCCTAAACTTAACAAAGTAGTTTTTCTGACTTACTATACAAACTTTTTAAAATTGACATTTTTTATTGATGCAATGTTTTGAGCCACAAGGTCTCTGTTTATGTGCACAATTTTCACTTTTTATGCCCTAAACCTAATCAAACCAGGACTTTGGTAAATTGTGTTATTCATTGATTTAGTTTGAAGGACTTGTTGGTATTTGCAGGCTTGTGCAAATTTAGCAATAGCAAATACTTGTTCGCAATGCAACCTTTGCCAGGCAGTTGGTTATTTTTTTGTGCTTGCTTGCCATTTCCATGGCTTCATACATGCCTATTTGGCTCAAGGTGGGTGGAGTGACCAGCTGAAGTGCAACTTTTGTAGCCATTTTGGCTTCAAACTTGGCTTGCATTTGTGCTTGACAACTAAGGCCTGAGGTGCCTGCTTACAAACAGTTAGACTCTCATGCAATTGTTTCAGATTTTGTTTGTTATATTCAGGCCGGTGTTGTAGATTTGGAGCTAGTCATGGTATATGTTGTATAATAGTGATACTCGTTACTCACAGAGGTTGAAAGGAGATGCATTTAGAAAACGATAAGTTTCATCGTAAAAAACCTGTGTAGCTAACATTAGCACAGTACGTTAGCAAATCATTAACTAGCGTTAGCTTTTATATGCTATCCAGTTACTGAAGGTATACTGAATATATACACATACTGCTTTTTGCTTTTTAATGATTATAACAGTGAATAAAGACCTACCCGGCTTTACAGGAACAGTGTTGTACCTTCATTTTATTGTCTTCTGTCTCGTTGGACATGTGGTGGTTCACTTTTACACTGTGGCTTTTGCTTCTATCTTTATCTTTTTAACCTGTTTTCACTTTCCTGGATATATACTTCAAACGCATATAGTAGACCCTTTCGTATGCTTCTCTAAGAAATACATTTTTAGTTTTTTTCCCAGAAATTAGATACTTCTTCAGGGAGTGGAGTTAGTGACAGTGTGGGCTCTATGGTTGCTTTGACAGCTCTATGGAGTAGCAGCCAGGGGGCTATACATAAAAATGTGTTATTAGTTTCCTGATGAAATTCAATAGAGGCACATTGCACAGACGATGTATTTTTGGTGATCTAGTAATTATGGTTGTGTGAAACAGTAATGTCAGCCGGTCCAGATTGATCTCACATGGATATATCTTTTAAAATGTCTTAAGTAAACGGATTGTAGGATGAGACACAGCACAAACTTGAAGGGCAAACTCACTCTCATATGTGTCATTTGAAGCATTTTTCTGAGTTATCAGGGACACAGATTTTTCCGCAGCAGCAGAAGGCTCTTCACTGAGGCCTTGCTTTAGTGTCTTAATCTCATTCTGCCCACATCATGGCCATGTTTGTCCAAAAAGCCTTGCTTTGGAGCTGACCTGATTGGAAGGTAATACAAATCTAAGTCGAACAAAGGAAAGAAATAAGCTACATTCAAGCACGCACGCTCACACACGCTCACACACGCTCACACACACAGAAAATAGCACCCTTATCATCCCTGTTTCATTTAGAGTTGATTGCTGTCGGATTATAATGCAATCACCACGCTGTGTGAGCCGTAACTATGGGAACTGGTTTTAACTGTTTATCTTGCCAGAGATCTTAATTTAAGTTTGAACACTCTGGATCACTTAGATGTGAGAGACATGGGAAATTGACAAAAAGGGGACAACAAAGAGAAGGGAGGGAAGGGGAGCGGTGGAAGAAAATGGAGAAACAGACACTTTCTTGTTCTTTCTGTTGTATTTCATATGCAATTTAATTTGTCTTTCAGAGAGAAAATCAATTTATGATGACAATCCACGGGGCAGTAATGAAAGCAGCAGAGTTCCCTTGCCATGGGAAAGTTTCTGCTGGAGAATGCCACTAATCTTGGCAAAATGAATCATTCACACTTTATTTGGACATCTGTGTTAACCCTCACACCACCCCCACCCCCCCACCCTCCCAAACCCCCCACTTTCATTCATTTGTGACAGTTTTATTACAAGTCGTGCAGGTGGCTGGAGGCTCAGGAGCTAAAAAGAATGCCGCATGGAGATGGTCCAAAATGTTGAGGAGTTGTTGAGTTCTTAGTGGTGTTTCCTCTGTGCAGTATGACTCACTATACCTAGGACACTCAACTAACATTATCAATAGCTGAAAAGGCACACTGGACAAAAACATTTTTTTTGTGTTCCTACATTTGCCTCCCACTTTGCTGCAATCTACTCAACAAAGATGTTTGACTTTAAGGTGTGAACAAATCCAGATTAAGGGCTCTGAGGCTACGACTCTATGTAAGCCCTAGCTAACTCCATCCTAAATACAGGAAATTGCACATGCTGCCAAAGTGTCCACAGTATAGTTTGGGGACTCACAGCAAGCAGCTTCATCACCATATAGGCATTCCAAGAATTTCTACTAAACATCTGCAAGCTGCGCTCAATTTAAAATTTAATAGAAAAGTTATACTAGCATTTTATTGAGTTGTCTTTTCAGACACTCTCAAGATTAAGGTTCAATAGCTATGGTATAGCTATGATCTTAGAGCTGCACAAGTCAATATTTTTGTAGTTCGTATGATATCTTATGAAAAGTTATGCGCCGGCCCCTGGAGTGTTTCGGCAACACAAATGCTTGGTTAAGTTTTACGAAAAGATCGTATTGGGTTAAGAGATTGGGTTGAAATTACAATGGAAGGAGGTTATTTAAGTACAGAAGTTACGTGACAAGTCAACTTTGACTTCAGTTTTTACATGGGACATGAACAACAGTCTCCTCGGTGAAAGTCCATTTTGTCTGACCCACCTGCCCACTCAAACCTCCAAAAGTGTACTTTGTCACCCTTTTTACTGTCACCCGTCCTGGCTCGCAGGATTACATTACATCAAATTACAATTTGATTACATGGGTTGTATATGATTTATAGTGCATTACTTTTTGTAGGCATAGCTACGAACAGTGTATGGCAACAGCCTGATATTTGTAATGTTAAAGTGGTCACTAGTCGAGGCCCATTGCGTTACTGTTTTGGTTCTCTTGCATCGCTCTTATCAACCCTGTTTCCAGATGCGACTAATGCTAAAATCCGACTGAAATTAGATCGCTTTTTTTGTCTGCCACTGCATACATATCGTGTTCATCTTTGAGAAGAAAAAATAAATGAGAAACCAAAAGGGAGAAATAAAAATCTTTTGGCTACATGATGGCGACCCCTATAGTTTTGCATTAATTGAACAGATTACTCTTCTGGTAAGTATCTACGTAGATGGAAACATTATTTTGATACATCCGATCAAATCTTGCGAAAAGCGGTAACATCAGAGTTCTATTACAGCCAGACAGCAGTCTCAACACAACACAAGAGCCAAAAGCATTGAAGAGTGCACTGCTAACGTCAGTTCACAGGCTAGGTAGCTAACTAGCTGCACAGTTTAAATAGCATTAATGGCTAACACAAACTGGCCTCGCACGTGGTCAGTAAGGACAGCTGGCTAAGTCGGCATCGATGCAGACTTCCTGTTGGAGAGCTTTATAACCCGCCTCCACTCCCCGCTAATTGCTTTGGGATGGTACTCACTATGACCGACCCTCCATGTGAACGTGCAAACAGTGGAGGTGGCCAGAGAGAATAGGGGTACTTTGCCGATTTCAATTATCTCACTTATTTCAGATCAAAGATTTGTAGTCGCAGACTATGTAGTTTGTTAACTTTTTTTTTGTAAGGGGAGCGACTGCATCATAATTCAAGTGCACCTGAGTACGTATCAGTATAAGTGAAAGCATCAGCGTTCGTTAGGCCACGAGGCTCTGCGCTGATTGGGCCTGTCTTTACTGCTGGAGCCGAGTATTTTCAGTTTGTTTTCCATTCAGTGCAAAACTATAGGTCTATACAGCACAAGCCCTGTAAGGTTAAATCAGCTGTTTGAGTTAGAACGTCAGGATTGTTTCTGGGTCTTTCGCTGTCTTTGCATAAGCTTTTAAAAAGGTTATGGACTGTGTATCAAAGATGAACTGACAGCAGTTCACTCAGTCACCAGTGAAGGAGCTGCACTGCTAGAAGCTACTGATTCCTTCAGGGACAATGGTGATAAAATAGGGCATTTTTTTTCTCATCATGATGTTGGTATGTGGAGAGTCCCACACTGTTTCATCACACAGTATCATAGCTTATGATTACTTTTGGGGTTGGTTTTAGCTACCACATAATCCTATGTTGATTTATCTAAAGTGAAACCGTAGTGTGAGATTTCTGCATACTGCATATATGTAGCATAACCTGTATTTCTCAGACTTCTGCTCCAATAGAACTCAACATTTTTAGCTTTAAAATCAAGCTCTGATCATGAGTGAATAAACAGTTTTAGCCCTGCAAAGAATTCGTAACGTCCTTCAGCCTCTTGAGCCTGCTGCTGGGTGGGTCCTTGAGCTCAAGTCTAAAGCCTGCACTTTAAATTTCTGAAAAATCCATTATCAACAACAGTTTTAATGAAAAAGGGAATTTGAAATCTCCAAATGGGAGATAAGACTGGCTAAACTTTCATTATTCCGAACATAATGACATTAAATTCATTTCCACTTGCCCTCGCCACTTTCTTGTACTCGTGCACTGTATTTCACCGGAACACAAATTGACTAAATTGTAAGCTGAAGTGTGAAATGGAAATAAGTTGAAGTGGCGAGGTCAGCGATCAATAGGAAGTTAATTAATGAGGAGTACGCAATGGTGTGAAGTATGGATTTCCGAATGCTTATGATTGTGTCCCAATCATTGAAATGTCACCAGCACTACATCTGAAAAAAATAAACCCACCTTTAATTTACCTTCAATTTATAATCTAAGAAAGGAAAATATTTAGTTTTGCCTTCAGCCAACCACTCATACTGAATATTAATACTTGTACTGACTTGACTGAAGAAACGAACAAATTAGTGATGTCGTTACATATGATGACTAAAATGTATTGTCTAAGATTGAGGGCCAACAACATTCATTCATCCCCAAAGACACAAACCTTCTGATTTAATTTTTGAGGAAATATATTAATTTCCAACATTTTTTTCAAAGATATGATTCAACTGCTATGAAAAAAAAAGTTGGTATTTCCTTTATTGAGCAATCACTTTCATTTTTTGACATTTAAACAGCTTTGATCCAGATGACAGAAGAGCCCAGAAGAAGTTCAGGCTTTGATGAATGGTTTAAAATGCAAAGTGAAGTGAGAATGGCAAGGAACACCTACAGTATTAATGATTAAAGCTATATGTTTAAAGAGCGGTGAAGGCGCTAATGAATTCATTGTGTGCTATGTTTAAGATAGAGCTATGCACACACTGAACATAATGAGAATCCAGTGTCATTGACCCATTCAGGGGTCACTTTGAAAATGGATGACTGTATTTTCGGTTATTGTATGTAGAACATAGCTGCAGTATTGTTCGAAGCTTCAAAAGTTTGCGTGAGAAAAGTTGTGCCCTGAGAGGGAACAAGGATAAAAAATTAAGTTCTGATTACAATTACGGGACGTGACACTTAGCTGATTTCAAATCAGCGAGGCCAAATTTCACAAAGCCTGTCAATGGTGGCAGCAAAGCTCGCCAGATCCCTCCCCAATCAAAAGTTTGCTCTATATAATTTTACGCAATCAGATTTCTCCACAGTCATCCAGTGCAATCAGGTAATCAGAGGGGAGCATTAACAAGACAAATGGGGTTTAAAAAGTGGGTGCACTCTGTTTGCAGGAACTTCCTATGGAGAAGCCCCCTCCCCTCCTTGATTACTCCTATCACCCTCATACAGCGCAACATCCCCGCTAAACAGCTTACAGTACAGGCAGTATGTTCGTAGTGATTGACTTTACATGTACAATGCGACAGGTAAATTGTTACTCTTAAGGCTATTTATGTCAAGTGATTAACTGCACCAACTGACGGTCGCCCTGAACGAGCCTTATTGTGTACAGTAATGGCACTCCGGCCTCTTTTCCACCTCTCATTTGATGTGAAATTGTATGATCCAAATTGCACAGTCAGGGACTATTTATACCAGCATGCGTTTTCCCCCCTTGTGTGCAGATGTAGCATATGTGACTAGATTTGTGCTGACTGCTGTCTGTCTTCTTCTATACACTTTCACCCAAATAAGCTCTGTGTACTGAACTGTGGAATCCTTTCTTTTTTTCTTTTTTTTTTTGTTACAGCAGCTATAAATCCACGAGTTTATGTGTTGAGTCCTTCCTAAGGTCTTAGTGATTACTAGCTAGCTTGTGGTTATTGACTAAATTAGTTTGCATCATGCTTTTTGGGATAAAACGCGTTCATTTATAAGCCTTTGCTGGATTTTGCTACCTTGAGCCATGAGCCAAGCAAGCTGTATGTATGCTAAGCTAAGTGTTAAGGTTAAATGAAGAAAGCTCCTAAAACAACTGTCTCATGCCTTTATTTTGTCACTTTTTCATAATTAATATTTTGTAACTATTTCATAATCAGTATGTTCAGACTATTTCATAATTACCATGTCTTAAAACTAATTCATAATTACCGTATGCTTAAATTGTATTATGGTTACCGTGTGTAAATTATGCCACGGCAGTTAGATACAATGCATTGCGCGATCGGGGGAGATCCTTTGAAACCTGAAGCGAAACGGGCAGCAGGAGGACATACTAAAACGGCGACGACACGGGACGGTGGAAGGACCCCGCCGCAACGCGGAGACAGACGACGGGGACTTCGAAGGAGGATAAAAGGACGCGCACATGGATGTGACGGGACTTCTGGAGCGCACGGACGACAGCGCGGATCGCTGCGCCAGACGTCGGCGAGGCGGGACTCTCGCATGTCGGCGCGAACCGGAAGTCATTGGGGGTCACATGGGGGTCACGCGGCAGGACGAGGGAGATGGGATCCTGTTCCATGGGATATTTTTCTTATTTTTCATATCATGTATTTAGGGTGTAATTGTTTTCATTTTAAAGTAAATACTTTTTTACTTAAACTTCGAACCGCCATTCGGCTTTGTTTAATAGCGGATTCCTCAGTGGGGCTCGGCCTCTTTGTCGTGTGCCTCGAGTGAATACATTCTTCGAAGCAAGGATGGTATTTCTCAAGCTAGCTAGCCGCTGGCAGTAGCTTAATATTCGCTGTACTGACATGAACTGGTTATCGCTCTTTTCATCTAACTCTCGACAAGAAAGCGAATAAGCATATTTCGCAAAATGTCAAACTATTCCTTTTACCACAGGAGTTTTGTATGAATTGAATTTAGGATTATACATGACAGATGTACATATATTCTATTCCTTGTTGGAATTTTGTGGGTTTTTTTTCCTCCCAAAACTTTCCCTTCTCTCCTGGTTATAATGAAGCGTTTTTGGGTAAACTAACGGACTGACCTCTTCACACACTTACCCAATCCTTCGAGCAGATTTCCTTGGCTCTGAAATAATTAGGGAAGACGATGTGAGGACGACAAAAGACAACAGGAAAATGAAATAGTCTCTCTCTCTCTCTCTCCCTCTCTGGCCCTTAGGGTCTTTGCAGCAATTCTAATTAAGCCCATCCAGAAACAGAGGGGCCGGATTGAGGCAGTTTCTCATCAGGGTCCCTCCATGAGCCTCTTTTGTCATGAACACACAGCCAATTACAAAGCTCAACAATAGAGTGGGGGAGTCTTATACCCTCCACAAAGACGACGGACTATGGAGATCTCAAAATATCCAAAGGCATGGAGTGACTTTGCGAAAACACTCTCACCTTCCTAGGAAGTGAAATCAAACATGCCATTGTTTTGTTTTGTGGAGGGGGGGGGGAATTAGACGTAGAACAACCACGCAGGTTCAATTCCCTTAACACATCGTTTTATGTTTCCAAGGGAACACAACAGATCCAGTAATAGAGCGCTTAGTGTGCCCCGCTAATTAACACGAAATACATTTCAGTGCAAAATAAATCTCCCACTCTATATCAAGACGAGCCAAAGAAAACCTCACTTGTTTATCATCTTTTGCATATTAGTCTTGGCGAATAATATGAGTGGCTGCGTAATCTCCGAGCTTGCCAGACCTTAGATTATGGAGCTGTCTCTCATTTTATTCATTGTGCACAGAGGGTAATTACCCAGAGATAAGTGTTCTTCTATCGGGGGGGTCCAGTCACAGCGCTCCGAAAGCAATCTCCCGTCCCGGGCTATTTGGGGCGACACAGAGTGGGAAGTGGGTGCAGGAGGACGCTGGCTGAGCTTTGTGGTTGCCTGCGTTTTGGATGAGGCCTCCTGACAGTCACGGCCAGGTGGGCCAATCTTTCAATCAGACACCCTATTTACCATCGCAAAGCTCTACTGCCCTGCCTCATTTATAGCTGGCGATGAAAAGCAGATAACAGTGTACATTCACCCTTCCACCTCTTTCCTCCGATGGAGGGAAAACATCCTCTGGGCCTTGGACTATTATTCGTCGTGTCACATCAAAAAATGAATGCCCCATCGGATTTGTAGGAAAATCAGACGACGTGTCAGAGAGTGCAATTAGTCACTGAGAGAGGATTCTATTTTATGTGTGATTTCTGATGGGGATAAGTGAGGCAAGATTAATGCTTCGAAGAAAAATCAATGAGCGGAGGGAAAACATCTTTTGTGTGGTGAATTTGTATCCAAGATGTTGGCGCTGGTCACACACACACACAAACAGACACACACACACAAACAGACACACACACACAGACACACACACACCCACACAGACACACACACATACACACAGACACACACACACACACACACACACACAGACACACACACACACAAACACACAGACACACAGACACACACACACACACACACACACACACACACACACAGAAATAGATGTGAAGCAAGAAAGCAATAGCCCTCCCTCTACACGGAGGAACAGACAGACTTGTACGATTAAACACTACCAAAACTAATGAATGACTTGAAATAACATGATTCAACATAACTGGCCCAAAAAGACAGAAACCGTTAATGCATTAGATATGAAGGCATTTCTGAGAACCTATGAGGATGAAGTCGTCTTGATTGACTTCAAGGCCCAATCAGTTATATTCATGGTCATGTAAATTACAGGTAATTAGCTGGATAGTGAAAAATCTGCAATTTGTTTTCGTAATTTAAAGTATAAGCCTATTCGTCTCCTGCAGCATTAGAAAATACATCAGTGTTAGTACACATATTCAATGTGCATACTTGTGAGTCGTAGCAGGATTGGATTACAGATTGTTGAATTGATAAGGAGGTATCAATCTGGGAACTAAAAAAATAATGTATATAAGTTATTTTTCAAGTAACAGGTACCTATTCTAATATTAAGGGGTACAGTATGACCTACAAAAAACGGCACCGCAAATTTTCGAGGAATTATGCTATGTATTGCGGGCGGTACTATGTAGTGAAATATACAGAAGTATTATCATCAAATTGTACTTGTGTGTCAAAGGTAAAGGTCTTTGCTATGACGAAAGGCCCCTTTCAGAGTGTTATATGTTTATACATATTGTACTATTAGATTAGTTAATTGAATTAACGTACAAAGAACATTTCAATGTTGTAGCTGGTTGAGGTGGAGGTAACTTTAACATCGTCATATCCTGTTCTACGCAAGTTTAATTGATACAAATGCATATTTTATAAGATGATTATATGTTTTGTATTTGTTAAAGGAATAGTTTGACATTTTGGGTCAAGAGTTAGATGAGAAGAATGATACCACTCTTATATATGTACAGTCAATATTAGGCTACTCTATATACCTTTGAAATGTGGTTGAGTAGAAGTATAAATTTGCTGTAAATCTAAAAACAATCAGACCTCAAGTTTAGTGTGTAACTAAAAAAAGTACAGAAACCGGGTAAATGTAATTGGTTATTTTTCACTAATGTCTGTGGTTACCCAGAACACCCTTCTCTGAGTGGAGCTGCAGAGAGAAATGCGTGTATCTTCTCAGTGCTATAATTCCAGTTTTCGTTCTCTGTTCCTTTAAAACATAGCACTGTATATTGCAAATCTTAAGTATGTCAAGTTTATTTTCTCTGAGCTGAATAACCCCCTCTACATGTGTTCAAGGGACATAAGGAGACCTTATGTCTGCCACATCACAGTCACAAAAGGAATTCCACTATGAGTCTCTTAATGAATAGCACTGAGTGAACGTTTTTGATTATAGAAAAAATAAACATCTTACCTCAACACACCAAATGGAGCCACCCCATTCGTCAAACCATCTCCCCCCCCGCACCTCAAAGGACCGAATGTAAAATTAGGTAAAGCTGCAGTTATACTTCCAATGTAACAGTTAACCCCCTACTATGGTCAACATCTTTAATGGAAATATAAAGAAAACACCTGGCATGACGTGTTGGTCACTGATTGAAAACAAAAATTCAAATAATTTTGCTGGAATGGTTTTGGATATGCAGTTTCCACTCACAGAGCCCTTGTTAAGATCTATAAACTTGACTATCTGACCTTGTGGTCGATGGACTGTTGAAATAGAAACGCATGTGTTGCACCAACTTGGGTCAAGAAGTCAAAGGAAAACCATCTCAGTTCCACTCAAGTCTCAAGACACAGATGTTTCCTACTACGTGACCACAACAACTAGAGGTGTAACGATTGGTTCATCACAACTCTGACTTCATTTTCATAATTCCAGCTATTGGTTCTATTTGTTATGGTAAGAATGTACCGGGAAGCCCACAGCATTGCCAAACAAAATAGATCCAATTGGGACAGTCAGAATAAATCTCCTGGTTTGTAAAATTTGGAAAGGAAAACAAAGGCCAATAATAAAATCAGCCCAAAATAGTCTGTTGTGAACATCCATTTACCATGGATGCATTAAGAGAGCTGGTTATTACATTACATTACATTACATTACATTTAGCAGACGCTTTTATCCAAAGCGACTTACAATAAGTGTATTCAACCAAGGGAGTTCAAACCCAGAAAAACAAAAGTACAATTCCTCAAGAAAGCCAAACTACCAAGTGCTATGAATACGTGCCATTTAAGTGCTACTAGAGTACTAAGAGAGGTACAGAATTTTATTTTATTTTTTTTATTTATTCCAGGTATAGTCGGAAGAGATGCGTTTTTAGTTTGCGGCGGAAGATGTAGAGACTTTCTGCTGCCCTGATGTCATTGGGGAGCTCATTCCACCAATTGGGAGCCAGGACAGCGAACAATCGCGATTTTGTTGAGCGGTTAGCTCGCAGTGACGGAGCTACAAGGCGATTGGCCGATGCAGAGCGGAGTGAGCGAGGTGGGGTGTAAGGTTTGACCATGTCCTGGATGTAGACTGGACCAGATCTGTTCGCAGCATGGTACGCAAGTACCAATGTTTTGAAAAGATTATGGGCCACAACTCAGCCTCTCTGTCAATTTGTCGAAGTGGCCACTTGCAATACAACAATCCCCTGTGGCTCAAAAAGCATTTTTTGGACCACAAATAAAAGAGAGATCTTTGTAAAACTGTTTACGGGGCACATACAACATTTCATCAGTCTTGTCCAAAATAACCACTACTGCTGCTTTGTACATGTTTTGGAAGTCCCGGATATGCCAGGAAACCATCCCGTCTGGGTTCATAACATCGTCTGGAGGCGCTCGGAGAATTTTAGAGAGCTGTGTTCCCTGTATCTAGAGATCTACACGTCGGCCGCTTTACTACAGCTGCAGGAAGAGAAAAATAAACACATTTTCTGTGATTTAATTGCAAGAAATGGATACAAAGGGTGCAGAAATGACAACTACAGAATGATGCAGATTTGTAAAAAAGTCTTTATTCATGCTTTGTTAGGTCTGTCAGCAAAACGACAAGCAAAGAACTTTTCATCCATTTCTGATTCAACAACATCAGGACGTCTGTGACAAGAGGAAAACTGTAACGGCGAAAGGCCTTTGTGACACAGTGTCCCGTAAATTCCCTGCCCGAGAATTTGTTTGCGTATTTGGAGCAAAGTTGCGTCTTTCTGCGTATTTGCGTTGACTTTGAATATAATCACGCCACGCCAAAAGTTCACTTCTCGTTTGGTGTGAACACACGATTGAAAAAACCTAATTTGATGGGTTTCAGCTTTACATTAATTCAAATTATCATACGTTCTGAATGGGTCTGATAATTACAAGTTTTTCCAATTTTTTTAAAACTTGAGATTAAAAGTGTCAAATGCACAATTGAGAGCGTAACTATTGCCTTTCTCTCTACATGGTGAGTGCAAACAACGGCAACAGGGGGAACCGGAGGGTCGGCGCCATTGGTCATGGACAGCGGTAACTGCTGTATAAGTGCAGAGTGGCAGCCGTGAGCTCGCCAGTGGGACACGCTCACAAGTGCAAGTAAATGAGAAAAGAATAGTTTTGCAGTTTTCCTTTTTCAGTCTTTTATATAATCTTTTTTTCCCCCATTTTGCTAACTCATTGACTTCCAATTCCTGATTGAAATGCCTGTGGTTGTGCATATATGCATTCTGTGCATGCTGGTGCGGGCATCCCTTGCGCACCCCAGGCATACATAGTGGAACGTCTGCAGCGGCCGCGCGCTGCCTGGTGCGTGGTCACATTGTTCGTCTTCAGATGTGAACTTCAGAGCAAAGTCGAAATAAGGACATTTCCATGCCATTTCATTTGCCCTGTCCCGCTGGCTCTTTTGTCTCAGATGATCCCCCTGAAACAGACCCCCGTGTCTCTCGGGCACCCAGAGCCGACACAGGCAGGGCTGCAGTCCCTGCGGCGGTTGGTGCTTCACCTTTATTTATCATGGGAAAGGTTTTGCTAAGCGTGCATGTTCTCTCTTGTAACCGCAGACATCCAGATTTTGGCCTTGGAGCAGCATTAGCGGAACGAATGGGAGCAAAAAGCGGTTGTTTTTGGAGGCGAGCACATTACTCATTCCTTTTCAGCACTGAGATTTTCTCAGCTGGCGAGAGGAGTCCAACAGATACAAACTTACTCCTCTCACTTTCAGGATACTGCTGCCTTGGTAAGAGTTCACTTAACTCATCCAACATATACTTTGTTGAGATAACAGCATTATTGCTCTTATTTGTGGGGATATACAGTTTAAGATATATATTGTATCTTCAGTAAGTTCTCCAAACAGCATGTTGTCTTTCTCCCCTGCAGTCCAACCAGTTTCTGAACAGCATCATCATGTACCGCTCCTCCCAAAGGGGGGAAAAGAAAAAAAAAAAATACACTGCTTCTCACAGACAAGACAAGCACTAAACCATTTCCTGGTGTCACATGTTTCAACTCTGTGAGGGGCTGAAACAATTCTTTCTTTCATTAAAATGAAACATGAGATGCCAGATAATCTCATAAATATGTGTTGTATTTCTTTTTCTGCACTCGTGCTGGTGGGGCGAAAGAGGCAGGCCTTTGTTTGGGTCTTCCTGGCTCACAGGAAGTGATTGCAGTGGGACAGTGAGGGACACTCATCTCTTGGAAAGAAGGGGGGGGGGGGGGGGAATGCTGGAAGACGTATCCCTTTTTGATCAAGGCTTGCTGACGGATCGCCCGGAGAAAGGCAAATGGGGATCATACCGGGGCCTGATGACAAGAGGCCAATTTTGATGTCCCTTTTCTCTCATTGCGGCGCTTCTCTTTCAAGCCCAAATCTGGTTGAGCAGCCTGGGAAAATGGCTTTATTACCCACCTTCCTTGTCACAGAGTTGAGAGGACAAGTAAGAGCTAAATTGAATTTAGATGAATGTTGAGACCAAATAAACTGCTTGTGGCTTAATTCTAGTCGCGATGATGAGGCTCCTGATTGCTCTATTTCGTCTATTTTGCCGGATGAAAAAGAAACTCATCTGAAGCCTTTTGGCTGTGGTCATTTTTTTTCTGCCTTCATCACTGGATTTGAGTCATGCGTTATTCATTCACACAAACAAAGACAAAAGACCAAGTCTGCAACACAAAAAGCGCACAGGAAAAGTAGAGAAGATTCAGGACCTGAAGTTGCCTGAAAGGTGGACAGAGTGAGACTGAGAGCGCTGAAATAAAAGCTGCCCGCGAGCAAAAACAAGCGCACCGCTTCGTTCTATCCCGGATTGTTTTATTGAAAAATGTTGAGCCATGTGAGAAACATTATATTCGAGAAACATCAAGCTCCATATTCAGTGTAACTATAACCTCAAAGGCCTCATGTATTCGCAGTGCTTATAATGTATTAGTGGAACAAACTCCACACTGTACTCTCTTTACAAATCCCACCTGGCCTTCTATTAGTTGCAGATGTGGCTCTCTAATTCATAATGAACTAATAATGGTTTTGTTAGTGCAAGACTGTTTTCCTTTCCTCCCCCTTGCACACATTTAGATGGAGATAATCTGTGCTGGAGGTGTGGCAGCGCAGGAGAAGATATTGCACCATACGAGAAACATACTTTGGAATGTGTTGTTGCGAGATAGCGGGCTCTGAGTTGTCCCAATGTGATACGCTCATCTTGAATCGAGTGGATCTGTATCATTAAAGAACAGATTTCAGTTTTTCCTCAGGGAGTCACCTTTCAGTATCCGCCAAGATTATAATGACTTATTTTAAAGGGGAGAAGAAGAAGAGGAAGAAGAAGAAGAAAAATAATCCACATATGAACTCTCCAACCAACATAAGAGAAAAGCGCAGAAGTTCAGCACCCTGTTTAATTGAATGTCTTTGACTGTATTTGAGGCAAATTGAAACCACATGACACAGAACTGCAAATGAATGACTCCCTGTTTTGATTGAGCACTGATACAAAGAAGCGCTTAAGGACCAGACATACAAGTTGTAGAAGAACAAAAGACGGAGATCTGAGGGCAGTAATCAAAAGCCTGATCGGGCTTTCATGTCATTTCTTTCTTTTTTAAGCAGTATTGAAATAGAATTGTATTAACTATATTAAAGCATAGAGGTCAATTATACTATGTTCAGTGCACATATACACTGCACATTTTTATTATCCTACATACTTTTGTATGTAACCTCTGAAGATTTACAGATATTTGCTGTAGTTTAAAAATGACAGGTAATTAACTATAATTTAAGATAACATTAATGTAATGTGTTTTTAATGGCTATTTATTGTATTTGTATGGATTTTAAATGTTGCTTCGGAGCAGGTTCTGTTTGAGATCTCCTTGTGTAAATGTTCTGACCAATCAAAGCTCGGTGCGCGGATCTCAACAAAGTAATGACAAACATATAGAAGTTGAAGTCTTAATCCAGGTTAAAAGCAACAGAGTTTAAACTGCCTAATGCAGTTAAGGGCAGCTGGCAATAAATCCCTGGCTTTGTAAATTAAAAAAAACAAAATAGGCTTATAATATCACTGCGCCATGAATAGCACAATAGATCTTACCATGATCACCTGTTTGTATTCTGTTAAAGGAATGTGTTGCTCAGATGTATTCGTATGACTTTTATGACAATATTTTAACTCTCTTCTTTCAGCTGCAACCCTGATGGTGGGAAACGGACTTCAAAGCGTGAAGTAAACTTTCATTTCTTATAAGTAGGGCTGCATCGAATAGTTCAAAGCTTCATTCATAACGTTGACATTCAAATTTCATGAAGCTATAGACACTAATGTTAGGCCTATTAGTATGACACTATAGGCTGTGTAGGATTGTAGGTGTGATTCCAATAACTCCAGAGCATTGTAAATAAAATAAAAAGTCAAAATGTATTTTCCAAAATTCACGACATGATTTTATCTAACGAAATACGCCGCTTCAATCCATTTTTCTTAGCATTTAGCTTTTCTAAAACAATAAGTTTGGTCATCTGCATGCTGCACGTACCTGTATTAAGATGGCGGTCTACCAGCAACCTAACAGCATCATAAATTACAAATATAACCATAATGACTCTTGCTTCCTGTACTTTTATGTACACTGTGGGTGGTCTTAAGATGTTACAGTAAGACTTCCTCACTGCTTTGAATTATGTTTTTATATTCATGCTATCTTTTTATTTACTCCCAAGTCTGAGTCACACCATCGGGATTGCAGGTGAAAGATTACTTTGACATACACAAACGTAATTATAGTGAGATCTACTCGTGCCAGTGGTATTATGAGTCTAATGTACACATTCACACAGACGCTGATTCATAACCAGCTGTTCTTCCTGCGTTTGGCTGTGTTGCCTTTAGCCTTGATTATGTGTTTAACCTCTTCGCGTTCATCTAACGTTATAATTCCACCCCACATGTGTACGATACGCCGCTCCTCTGACAGCAGACCGGTCCATGTTTGTGATCGGTCATGATGCTGCAAACACCGTGCCACCCAAACACCGTGCCACACAAACACCGTGCCACCCAAACCGCGGCTTGACTTATCGAGTTGATGACCGCCGCTTACCGTGATCGCGGTTGCATTTGCAACCAAGATACCCACATCCACATTGTTTCTACACCGAGCTTAAGAAATCTATACACACATGTACAGCCCGGTGTTTTGTTTTGATGGCCAGCTTTTCCTTTCCAAATGTGTAATAGCGTATAATCCTTTCGATTTCGCAGTTGTTCGCATTCTCATACTGCTCTGTGTTTTTATCTTGCAGTGTGAGAGCATCGGGCCCCTCTTAGAGGAGGGCCACGGCCTTGGACCCAAGATTCAAGACCAAAGCGGCAGTGTGGACCAGACAAGAGGGACCCGGCTTTACTGGTAATCTTTTATTCATCTTCCATCGTCGATCAATGTGACTATCCATAATCTATTGAATGCAGAATAGAGGCCCAGCAGATGGAGCAGGACCTTGAAGAGACACCGGGTGACCCTGATGGCGACTCATCTGATGAAGACAGAACAGCTGCACTAGCAACACTGGTAAAAGTGAAAACATACAGTATACACACATCCATTTTTTTTCCCCACTTCACTTTCAGAAGAAACTGAACAACTATTTTTTCATTTACCTTGATACTGCCATATATTCTTTCTTTTTTCCTCCTTTGTTTGTTCGCAGGAGCAGCCAAAGTGCTTTGCCCCTGAGGCGCTATGCTGCTGAGGAGGACACGCCAATTGAAATAAGAACAGAGGACCTTGTCAGCACCACAGAGAAAGAAGGGAAGAGATACATTTCCACAGAGGTCTACCCGTGACCCTAACCCTGAGGGAGTCCCGTGACCCGGTAGAGGGAACATGGCAGACACTCTGCCAAGGCTTTCAGACTTGGCATCCGGGTATCTCTGTGTGCGAGCGTCGTCCCCTCAGAGCAGACATCTTCTACGGCTGGGGACCCGGGGTCGGCCGGGAGCGGGCCGCTCTGTTACCGGACAAAGTTGTCTGGTTGATGTGAAGGTTCTGAGCTCAAGTCTGGCTTTTCATACATTTTTATTTATTGATATTATGTTAACACACAAGTCCATTTGTGTTTAAAAGGTTTGCATTTTTATGTTATGATGCTGCTCAGAGGGTGTAAAAATGCCACGGAGCTGAAGAATTCTTACGTAATGTTATTGATTTTTTTGTTGTTCAAATTTATTTTATGATGTCAGTCTCGAAAAAAGTATCAACTAGACAAAGACGGCAGGAAAAAACACACATCTTTTCACCTTTTCTCTTTTAACCAAAACCAAACTAGACAACTGGCAAAGTAAATGTCTGAAGTTTGCAGAGATTAACCTGGAAGGTACTTGTTTTTTAATGTACTTTAACACACTGTTTTTTCACAGTTTAATAGAATGGGGAGAGGGGGCGAAGGCAGGGTCCACCCTGGACAGTCGGCAGACTATCACAGGGCCGACATAGAGACAGACAACCATTCACGCTCACATCCACACCTATATGGGCAACTTACAGTCATCCATTACCCTGAGCTGCATGTCTTTGGACCGTGGGAGGAAGCTGTTTTCTTTCACAAACTCCACACAGCCCGGGATCACAGCCGGGCCCCTGTTGCTCTGAGGTGTCAGTGCTAGCCACGAGACCACCGTGCAGCCCTAATTACGTGTAATGTAATGTAATTTAAAGCTATTCTATAACGTGTCTACATACCATACGAGGGCTTTTTGACATGCTTTTTATGACTTTTTTTCAACGCTATACTATGACTTCCTTGACATGTCGTTACATGCCTTGGCATGACTTTTATGACTTTTTGGACATACTATACTATAACTTTTTTCAACATATACTATGGCTTTTTTTGACTCACCATACTTTAACCTTATCTGACATACTATACTGTGGCTTTTTATAACTTTTTTTACGCACTATAATATGCCATTTGTTATATAATATTCTGTGAGTTCATGACTTTTTCATACAATACGATAACTTTTATAACTCATTTTGACAAACTATATTTTTTGTTTTCAACTTATCATACCATGGCATTTGACGACTCATTCGGGACTTATTTTGACATACTATATTATGACTTATTTAGGACTTCTTTTGACATAGTAAATTATGACTTATTTAGGACTTTTCCGACATACTATTGTCACAGCCCGACTCAGAGACTGCAAGAAAACAGGGAGAGGAGCGAGCTGGCTGCTATGAAAAGCATTTGATTTGCCACGTACATAAATGAAACAGTACAAAGTGTAGGTGTCAGTTTTCGGTCCTGAAGTGCATGTATGGGCGTGTGTGGCGTAGTACAGCAAGAAGCACAATATAAACCAAAAGAACCGGGTCATGCCGCTTGCAGGAAGCATATTTTCCCCCAGAGGTCTTTGAGGCAGAGCCACACGGCTCAGGTGTGTCTCCTCCAGCTGATGAGCCTCCAATCAGATCCTGATCCTCCAACAGACCACCACACGCAACAGGGACACCTAGTGTATGGGAGGAGGAGCGGCGTCCAGCGATACAACTACTTTTTTATGACTTTTTTCGACATAATATAATATGATTTTTTTATGACTTGTTTGACATACGTTACTATTTTTTCAACTTTTCACGTCAAACTATAATATGACTTTTTTCAACATACTATGACTTTTTTATGACTTATTTCGACATACTATACTAAGACATTTTTATGATCTTTTTCGAAACACTGTACTATGACTTTTCTGTGACTTACTTTACAATAAACGTTTTTTTAATTTTTAAGACTATAAAACTATACTGTGATGTTTTATACTTCTTACGACATTCTATACATTACACACTATATTAAGAATTGTTATGGCTATTTTAACGAACTATACTGTGATTTATTCATAGTTGTTTCATGGGATACAATACTATGACTTTTTTATGACATTTTTAAAACATATTATACCTTGAGATTTTGTGAAATGTATTATGACACACTAAACTATGACTTTTTTGACCTACTATACTTTTACATTTTTATGAAATTGTTCATGACAAAAAGTACCACTTTAGCCTTCAGAGATATCTAACATATGGCTCCCTTGTCTAATTACAGTTTCTAAGCTAGCTAGCAAATAGTCAGTTTATGTGAATTTCATATCAGGCTAAACTATCAATAAGGAAATCCCTTCTGCTGTACATGCTGCCAAATTCAAGATCATCCTATAACTCCCTTTAAAAAAAGAAATCTGCTTATGATTTTTAAAACACCACAGACGGTGCCAAACACGTAATGTGTATTGAGCTGCTTATTTTTTATGATTTATCTGTACGGATTTGGCCAATCGCCTCTACTCAAATCAAGCTCGGAGGAAAATGGAGGAAAAGGTCTGACCATGGATCATGTTTTTTTATTTCTATTCATGTGTCTACACAGAATGATCATGTATTGGAGAGCTGGGCTCGACTCAGAAATCACATCTACTGTAGAGGTAATACTACTTAGTGCCAGGTGCTTTAGAAACCTCCCACATATCCATTAGTTTTTCACTGTAGACTGTTCCTGCAAGCACACGGCTGTTCACACAGAATAAGTGCACTTTGACAAAAAGATACCACAGTGTACTGAGAAGTGTGTCATCCTGCCCCGTGCTGCAAAGCGTGCTCATTATGTGCCACGACCCGAGCAGTGACACGACGCGGCGTTTAGTATCAAACTAAAACATCTTCCTGTTCCCCGAGTACGTTTAACATCGCCACTTTGAATGTTTGACCTGTGAGGAAGAGAGAGAAGCTGCACGCTCTGTGTCATTGAGAGTGTGTGTGTGTGTGTGTGTGTGTGTGTGTGTGAAGATAAAGTCAAGTCTCATTAGGGGATTTTTACCTCTGCAGAAGAGTGCGCAATAAGGAAAACAAGGATGATAAAGAAAAAGAAATGAGGAGAGAAGGCCGGAGGAAATCCAGAGGAAAGAGGACTGGGGATATTAAAATTAGTTGCACCTGTTTCCTTTAACCCAGCTCCAGTTTCCCTCTACAAACGCATGCAGATTACCCATCAAAGCCCCTCGTCGCTGCCTCCACTCAATGGATCCTTTGTTGCCAGTTGTCAGGGAGGCGGCCCACAAAAGTATGTAACACAAGCAGGCCACGTTGCTCTGGAACGTACAGTACATGCAAGCCTCCACCGACCACAACAAGAATACGGGTCTTTGTAGACACGCAGTCTGTAACACTCCGGTCCGCACGTGAGACGCTGTTGACAGAATGTTTTTCCCCGGACGCGACCACAACAGTCAGCACTCGGAATTGGTCCCCGTATTAGCTGTTAGGAGCTCTGTCACACAGGTCTCATATCCTAAACCTACTTAAACATCATTTAGTTTGATTAGAGTATATTACAAGACTCTTCTGAGAAATGAACAGTGTCTCTTCGTGTCTTCCAGGCTGGAGAATATTCACAACTATTTATCAGAATTTAGATATATACATGTATATACATATCTTACAGCATAAGCTTGGTGGTGTTCAATTTTTTCCCCTATTGTCAACATGAGAAGACGAAAACCAGCAATGAATTGATGCTCCTCCAACGCCTGATGTATTCCTCTTTGCCACAGAGCTTCATTGGCGTCCAAAGAAGATAAAAATCACACGAATGAGCCACACCTTTGCACACGTTACCAAAATACTATGAAACACACTGTAGCTTATGTTGAATCAATGCCACGCACACTGTCCTCCTACTGTAAATGTTCTCACTAAATGTGTGTTAATCCGCAGCTGAAAATAGTCCCAACAAATGAACTATTTACTTATGTCTGAGAAATGTTTGCTGAAAACTACAGTGTCCAGCTTTTTAAGTAAATTGCTGAGTCTTTAGATAAAAATATGTTTGTGTGCCAATAACACGGTAGAGAAATCAGAAAGTTCCTTTTTTCATTGGAGTTGATAACAATAACTAGAACATAAAATAAAGCAAACCATATTGTGAAAGACAAATCTTACAAAATAAATGTTTTAAAAGGTCGGGTCTAATCGTTACAACATATTTTAGTCAAAAGACAATAAATCTAAACACGCTTAATTCTGTTTTAAACTTTAGTGATCCACTGTGGGTGGCTTGGTCATCACAAACTTTGACTGTGAAGATTTTTTAAACCCACATTACTTTATTCGAAATGCAGAGATCCCAAAGTTCCCAGGAGACCAAATTTGATGGAATATTTCCATTTGATGGAATAATGAAGCCATAAAACCCTTTTGGTTTGAACGTTTCCCTCAGTGAAAACATCAAATAGCTTCAACGAAGTTTTATGAGTCTGCAATTTATGAGTCATGATTCAGGTATAAAAAGTAGATGTCAATCAAATGAAATCGGAAAGAAATAAGATATCTAAACATAATAAATAACCAATGACATCAAAAAGTAAATGTATCTCAATCAAGGGCAACAGAAAATAATTATTTACTTTATTATTTAAAATATAAGTGACGTCATGTCATCCGCACATCTGCATTTATATATATATATGTACATATAACAGATGTTTACTAACATCTCCCTGGGGTCGACCCGTGTGCAGTGGCCATAGTTACCTCAGTAGATGCCCAAACCACTATCTTGACTATTCTCGACTTTTTTTTGGTGGATTACTTATTAGTAAAATTGTCCAACTTTTTTGCAAAGATATTTGTTGACTCAAGTTTAAAAAAGGTGTTGGGATTACAATTTTGAAGTTGGGCTTTTTAGAGTGTACTAACTGAAACGTATCACTTGTTTCAGCCATAGGCCGCTTTATTTTGCTCTTATGTATTTACATTACAGGTTTACTCTCAAGTACTTCTATTTTTGTTTTCTTTTTCCCGTTCACATAATATAGTATAGTATATACTGTATGCTCATAACTTGAACGTCTCTGACCCGCATGGCTTTTCTACGTCCTCCTTGCTGCTGAGACACGTTGCTGTCATTACCCTGGTGAGGTTGATGACGTGTATCCTATGTTGAACCTGAGACCACCAGGACATTACAATAAAGAACTACTGATGAATCCGCCCACACCGATGCTGACGGCTGCTGCAGCGACATGAATGAATCCCAGTCATACTGTTTATTGACCATCTGACTGATGGCCTCCATAATCAATATCATGTATGTATTTCCCATGTTTCAATTTGAAGATAGTCTGGACCCAGCAGCGTTGCTGTCGCCCCCCCGCCCCCCATATGGTCACCACATAATTGAAAAACACTTAAGAGGAGTGACATGTTGGTCCCCGTGCTCCTGATCCCGGATCAGCCACGTCCTCCCGCACAGCTGCAGCCGTCTTAATGGCGTTCATCTGAAGAAAGTGTCCTTGATTACGTTATTATCAAGACCATTTAGCGTCTTCGGCAGGAGAAGTACGAGGGAGGAGTGACAGCAATGTGGCGGAACAGTGGCGTTCTCCGTCGCCCAATTGGACGCCGAGAGGTTCAAATGCTCACCTCATGGAACGCACCCGACAATGAACGTGGAGGCAGGGGGTAAAGGGGGGAGGGAAGGGGGGAGAGAGAACGTTCTGCATTGAGGCGCTAATTGGAAAAATTAGATCTATGAAAGGCAGCAAGTGATCTAGGCCTTCAACCTACGTCTGTGTACCGCTGTAGCAGCACAAAGAGGGGGCAACAATAAGCACTGAGGAGGAGAGTGGGGGTGGGGGGGGGGGATAAATAATTTAATCCATTATCTACTCTGCAAAGCTCATCAGCACTGCTACACAATGGCCACGATTGAATTGCTGATTGCATTTCTCTCCTACCCTCCAGGAGGAAAAAAAATGCCCATGCTCCACTATGTGCTTTCAGCCTGCCAGCACAACCAAGAGCAAGAGAAAGAGAGAGAGGGGGAGGGATGGGGGGAGCAGTGTAGAGTGTCTCCCACCAAGGTCAAACTACAATACAGCAATCTAATTAAGAGTATCGGAGAGTTTCCTGCACAGGGTCATCCTCCCTGTTGTGCTCACAGGCTCATAATGTCCATTATGTATTACATCATGTACTCCTACGTGTACATGATGGATGCGATGCTGTGATCCCCCCACCCCCACTCCCCGTCCGTATTATTTTTTAATTGATAAGAGTGGATCTATTAAAAAGAGTTGCAGCTGTTTGACAAGCATATACCCGTGAATGCATGGGTTACTAAGCTACCTGATGGATTGCCGTGAACATTTGAAGGTAAATGCATGGTTCCCAGAAGATGAACTGCAGTGCCGGTGATGATCCCCCTGGCTTTTCCTCTGTATGGCGCCACCGTGAGGCGAACACGATTGTCTTTTTTTAGTGGAACGTCTCGACCACCGTTGAATGGATTGCCGTGAACGTTTGCACGGATCTTCGTGGCCCCCTGAGGATGAATCCTAACGACTTGTGTAAATTTGAGTGAAATGTCTCGATAACGAGTGGATGGCAGGACTCTTCGAAGCGTCTGGCTGAGGAGTTTTCTTTTTTATAATGCAGTGGACCGAATGTGTGTTCCTCCAGACGGTTTGGAGAGTCTTTGAGGATCCCAGAGCTACTTTCAGAACAGCAATACGTCTTGTTAAATGACATTCCGGCTTTTTCAAACATATAATATATATATATATTTTAGAGAAATAAAGTCTAAATAAAGCTCTGTGACTTTAATGTAGAGGCACAAACTGGGGCAACGTCGTGCCGAGGAAAAGCCTCATGGAGCTTCCAGCACACCCTTAGTCCTGGTTAACTATCCTTTTCACGCCATCAAATCAAACGTCTCGGTGCCTCTGACATGCTGGCTTCATTTTACCTTCCACTTCAGTGTGGCGCATTTACATAAAACACAGAGCGAGAAGTAGTACACATAATGGTTCCCTTCGGCCAAGCGCTCCCAGGCCCTGTCCACGGTCCCAGCGAGGGGCCAGTCAAGCTGCCTCTGCTCTGCTCTGTTTGTTTTATGGAGCAGAAGTGAAACCACTTTGGGGTCAGCTCGCCGCGAAAAAACTGTGCTGGGTCTCCCATGGTCCGCCGGAAACGGGTCCAAAACCGATCCAGAGGGCCATTTCGAGCGATTCAGCCAACGTTCATTGACAAAAAGAGGTCATTACTCCGTGCAGTTTCAGCAATAACTAGATCAAATGCTCTGGACGGGTCGTAATAGAGTCATTTTGCTCGTGTTAGGGCCAACGGTCCCCGCTGATCGATCCCTCTTGCAGAGGTGGTTGTACAGGAAGAGGCACATCATTTTTTTTTAAAAAAGCCCAAAATGTCCCCTTTCACAACGTGCAGCAATTTGGAAATTCATTCGAGTGCTGTCATTATGCAAGTACAGCACAAATTGTCCAAGACCAAGTGAAACTATTTATAGCCATCGCAAGGCCTGAGAGCCAAGTGTGCCTAATGGTGTAATTTGTATTGTTAATGGTAATGCTCTATCAGTTTGTTCCATTTGGCTTTACACAGGTGCATTTAATGGGGCCGAGCTCGCCGCGCTGCTCCGCGGAGGCTTTTTTTTTTTTTAATTTTAGGAAGGAGCACGGCTCCCTCTGGTGGCTCAGGGGCGGAACAGCGAGGCAGAAACCGACCGTGTTCTCTACCTGGAGTCGAGGTTAAGGGGAGATGCATGCTGGTCCTCTGAAATAAAAGGCTTTTTTCCCCTTTTCTTTTTAATAGATAAAATCAAGTAGTCTTATTGTGACAGGAACACCTGCAGAGTCCTTGAAAAAAACAACCCCAAAAAAAAAACACAGATCCCATAACTGTCAAAGAACAACAAAGCAGAACAGACTTTTGAATTATTGTGTTCCTAATTAACCTCCGAGCTCATCAGCCACGATCGATATATAGAGTGTGGCCCTTTTTTCTAATTGCGATGAAGTAATTATCAGACTGTATTCATCTCGTTAATGAAACAATGTTCCAATGTGCCTGCGGCTAAACTGTTAATTGAGTTCTATTTTCTGAGACTGGCAGCCTCTCCTTGTGTCCACGGCCACAAAGCGTCAAATATGGGTTGGGGGGCCCTTTTGTGCTCGTCTCCATGCAGACACAAGAACAGGCTGTGGACCGGTGGAGCGTGCTCGTCTCTCTCCCCTCCCCCCCCCAACTGACACCCCACCCTCCCGTTGATGCTCCCACCAGAAGGGAGGCAGGCGTTGGTAACACCATGCCGTCCCCAGTCCGGTATATTTCACGCTTCTTTTCGCGTGGTTAAGTACTCCATGTTGAGTAAGACGTGTAGCGAGGCAATTATTCTGTAATTATGGAGCCAAAAGACGAGGAAACGTGAGTCAAGAGCTGCTGGGCTCACGGAAGTCACCGCAAGAGGCCCCAAAAACAAGCCCGACTGACAACATAAGGGAGTGGTCAAAGCCCCCCCCCGCCCCTCCCGTGTACCCCGTGAAATAAAACCGTGACAGAATCAACGGGAGACTTACAATCGTTTGTTTTGGCGCCTATTTTGATGATCAATTCATCGTTGATAAATGGCAACCGTTCCCCGGTTCCAGCTCCTCAATGGGAGGATGTTTATGCGGGTCATTATATATATGATCGTAAACCGAGTATCTTTCGGCGGGGCTACACAAGCAATCAGAAGATGTCGTCACGGGCTTTTAATGGAATGCGTTAATCGCAATCTCCCATCAGACAGTTGTTGGATAAAACTGAATGAATGAATGAATGAATGAATACATTCGTGGTCCCCAGAGGATGAACCCTCGCAACTTTTTCCTCCGGTGCCCCCCATGACATTGACATTTCTGGTTTAAGTGAGATGTTTCAGCAACAGTCAGATGGGTTGCCATGACATTTCCGACACACATCAGCATGAGTTTACGATCCCTCCGTTTCCTCTGGCGCCAACAATATTCCAACGTGTCCCAATACTTTATTGGTTTACAGCCGAGTCATATTTTCCAAGTATTCAGTCTTAGTTTGCGTGTGGTAAATGTTAGCAGGCCAACATGCTAATATTAAGATGGTTAACATACTAGACATTAGATCTGCTTGGCATCAGCATGTTAGCATTAGGACCATGTTGGTATTAGCATTTAGCTCCAAGCACTTATCGTACCCGAGTACAAACTCGACAACCAAAACAATAAAGACATCGAGGTGAGCACATCTGCATAAAGCATTTAAACCAGCTATAAAAGAGGCACATTTCTTTTCTTTTTTTAAGGGTTTCTGTCTAATAAACCTTTGATTGGTGCAATATATATTTCTAACAGATAAAAACGTGTGACTTTTGACGGTCAAATTTTTATGTCAAATTTTTGAATCAGTCTCATCTGGATATTTTCTATAATTGGGCGATAGCAGCATGTGGCGGTTCGGCCATGACCACTTAGTGCTTGGACCTGGAACGAAACAAACAAACACGCAACTTAGTCTTATATTTGGTATTTTAAAAGGCCCTTCTAGGGACGGGAACCGGAAATTAGCAGTATAGCTAAAAAAATGCTGATATACACTGCCTTGGATAATTGTTGCGCAATGTTTGTTTTTTGTCCCTACGAAATAAACGTGAAAAAAAAAAAAAGATGCTATCGAATTGCACAATGGGAAATGTAGAAAGCCGGGATTTAACTATCGTGGGACATCATGTCACAAGTATCAGACACTCAGCTTCTCTGAGAAGGGAATACAGAGGAACAAAGGAGTCAGGAAAGTTATGCACTTCTATGCAACACTATCATGTTTGGATTGTTAATGGAGTGTGAAACAGAACAGGAACACCAACTGCAATTCAGAGGAACACACACAAACAAAGAGAAAAGTAGGAGTGGGATCACTGGAAAACGAATGAATGAAGTCCATAACGTCGTAATAAAGGCACTTTTCCTCCTCCTCCTCCTCTTCCTCTGTCCAAGAGACCCCGTCAAAGCTCCGGTGAACCCCGGACTCAAAACATTCCATTGGTTTTTCAGTCGTACTGTTCTCCTGCTCCAGCTGTGGTCACGTCAGCGGCTACAACAGCAGCCAGCAGTTATATCAAAGATCATAAACACTTATGAGTTGGTAAACAGGTCTAAAAATGTAGAACATCTCAGAGGGATAAAAAATAAAAAAATACTTGTCAAGCACCAAAGGATGCAATGGTCCATTATTTTTCTTTCTTTTGCTACCAATTGGTCCAACAAACACGTTAATACGTTACGTACAAATGCAGCTCGGATTGTTATCGGGTTTTTTTGAAACAGTTTTAACATTTAAACAAAAATTTGTGCACCTAAAATGGAGCGTGAGCGGCTTCATCAGAAAAACACATTTAACTACGGTTTTAAACTAGTTGAGGTTTGAGGCTTTTATCTTGATGCTCCAAGATGTTTTTTATTTTTAGCTGCATCACATCCAGCACTCATTCCGCCCCGATCTGGGTTTGAATTCTTTCTCACCGTTCAGACGGACTGTTTATATCCACGTTAAGTTCTCTCAACAGCTGCTCCCGCCATAAAAAAGAAAGAACTGAGACACATTCCTCAGAGAGGCCACCGTGGAGTCTGAAGGGGATATGTCTGCACTGAAACCAGGTGAGAAAAAGCTTTCACCAGCATCACTTGATGAACTGGCTCCCAGTGGAAATGACTAATAATTGTCTCTCTGTCCCGGCTCCCTTTTCTTAGCTCACTTTGGGGTAGATCTTTTCGTAGAAGAAGCTCTGAGGCAGGACGTAGAGTTCCCCGTCTTTCTCCCGGACGGCGTGGGCGCGCGCAAACTGAAACTGTTCGAGTGCAAACTCGTAAAACTCGTTTTCAATCTTCCAGACGTCCGACTGCTGCAGCTTGGCTATTGTCTCTTTGGTGGGGGGCTTTTTGTCCGTGGTCTTTCGCAGGTGGGACTTCTTTCCTGGGGGGCGAGGGGGGAACAGAAGGAGGTTTGAAGTCAGTGACATCAGTGTTTCACTGGATGAGGATGATTTCACTACCAAGACAACTCACTAGTGGGCACCACAAACAGAAAAAAAAAAACATTCAACCAAAGTGTTATAATGACCAGTTTGGAGCAGAAATAAGACGAATTCAAAGTAATTAATACCTAAATAAATCTATAAATCTGTAACTGAACATCATGAAGTTCATCGTTGGAATATGTTCTATTTATTTACAATGGTTGATGCGCTGATCCGTGGCATGTGACTGGTCAGGATCCCTTCTGTGAAATGCCACTCCTATAGGGCCCCTATAGCCCCCCCCCACCCCCACCCTCCACCGGCGCCCGACTTGGAGTTGGTACCTGTTCTGTAGAGCTCCGTGGCTCCCTTGAAGAAGCGGGGCAGTGCTGCCTCCAGGATCATGATGAAATCCTCCAGCTCCTCAGTTACTCCAACGAGCAGGTACTCATTCAGCAGGTTGGCCTTGGCCTGTTCCAGGGCCCATCTGCTGCCCGCGGTCCTGCACACAGAGCGTCATCAACAACTCCCTCACAGGTCAAAGTCCCTTCGGATGGTAAATGCTCTGCGATACGTGTCACTACGTGCTGTAGGGCTCCAGAAATGTTGCGATGGCAAGTTTAAATGCAAATATTATTTTCTGTTTCTATTATTGTGTTCTATTTCTATTATATTAAACAAGATTATAAGCATCATCACAATCACAAACGTATCCTCATTCTACATTCACAGAATCATATAATATAATGCAGTTGCTTTGTGGATAAGGCCCATATGTGCTGTATCTAGGGATAAATATTACGATTATTGTCAGAAATATCACGGTTTTACAGTTATTAACAAAAATACTAATAAGCCTATATCTAATAACAAAAATATTCATTTTCATCACTAACTTTTCCCTTTTACTTTGTTAAAGTCATCTATAGTGATTCTTTGCATAAAACACACATTTCATATTAGGAAATAAGATATTTTCTATTAATAAAAAGAAATCGTAATAGTTTTTGGTGAGCTGTTAAGAACTAGTGTTAGGAAGTTAAACGGGTCGTTAATATCCATTTTATGTTTATGTGAAAGCATTTCCTTCAAACAACAGTCTTTATTCAAGTGAGTAACCAAAACCACATTTTACACGTTTTGCATTTGAACGCGTCGTGATCTCATCATCATTCACTCTCATCCAATCCTCATGTTCGCTGCTTGAACGCACCATAATGGAAATAAATGGAACCTCCGTACGAGTATAGCTCTGCTCCCAATGTTAAGACAACAGCTGTTGCCGTCGGCGTTACCGGCGTTACCTGCTCTCCTCCTGCTGATTAACACGGTTACTTTGTTCCCAATGTATCTCTATCTGACTCACGACTAGAAAGCATCAATGCCGACACACAGATTGCATTTATTTATTTTTACGATCGGCAGTAAAACGTTTCGTCCTCACACTGTGATGGTTAAACTGTGTAATTAATCCGCGGTTCACGCAACATTTTCTACATCTGAACTGCTCCGACGCCGTCGGTTCACGGATCTTTCTGGCGGACGTCTGTTCCCTCTGACATTCTTACAGCTCTTCTTCTTCGAGGCTTTCAGTGCGAGTGGCAATAACCTCCCAAACCTCCTGCACTCACTCACACAGGCTGTGGTTTTGTGTCTGATGTGGCAGATGCAGCCCCACTCACCAGCACTTCGAATGGTGGCCGCAGAAAAAGGGGATCTGAAGCCAGAGCTTCTCGGGGGCACAGTCGGACCCGCCCGACGACACGCACTCATCAAAGGTCTGAAAGACAACAGAGGCACTGTCGCGCATTTCCTGTACGGCCGAACAATGGGCATCGAACACACGGGTTTGTTTGAACAAATAAAAAATACCTTTTTGTCTCCTTGTTTCCTGCGTCGTAGACCGGGTCTGTAGTCGTCTCCAAAACGTAGGAAGTAGTAGTACGACACCAGGCGCTCTAAGGGGTCCCTCACCACATTTATGTACATGGGCTTACCCTTCGCCCCATATCTAAGCAAATATGAAAAAAAAATGAAAAAGGGGTTGACACATTTAATTTGCATTGAACAGACACTTGAAGATTTAGTTTCAAGTCCTACACACATCAGAACACGAAGCCGCTGTCTAATTAACAGTGTTTATTGCACTAAAACAGCTTTTCCATCAGTGAAAGGGCGGCAGCATCAGGGAGGGGGGGGTGGGGGGCTGAGACTGTAAGTTAACACTTACGCCATTAGGATAATTACCTGTGATCACTGAAATGATAGTGTCAGGGGGAGATAAGGACAACAATGCAATTAATCAACGCTCAAGCACACGTTAGCAATCAATACATGACCTGGCTTTATCTGCTCTGCTAACTGTCTGCTACGCATCTGGATATTAATGGTGATACAGGAAATGAAGGGCTTTACTTTGAGAAGTCCAGATAAGCTACATGGCCGTGGTAGAAGCCGGGCTTCATCTCTCTCCATGAGGTGACATTCCTGACAAAGCGCACCTGTAGCCAAAGATAATGGAAACTAATCACGGAGCAGCAGGGAAACTCCAGCAAATGGAGAAAAGGAAAAAAAACACAGCAGCAACAGAAAAAGAAACACTGGGACAGAGAAGTGGAAATGGCTGGCTTGACTGAAGACTAATACATTAGTATTTCTGCTCGAAAGGACCTGGACATTTCAAAAGGATGTAGTGAGTCTTTGCAGTTGACAGTGTAAGATGGGTTTTTTTGTGAGAATTAATTACATGGAAATCACATTGGCTCACAATAAGAGGCAGTTGTGTGAAGCAGATGCCTTTAAAAAGGAAGCTAATCAGCTGACCAAATGGGTAATGGTAGTTAGGTGTCTTACTTTCATTCATCGTACCTAAATGATGCAGTAAGTGAAACAAAAAAACGTTTTGTTTGCGGTTGGCTTAAGTTAGGTTTTAGAGAAAGCAGAGCTGGCGCAACTGTGCAATGTGGCGAGTTTAGTTCAGCAGTGTTAGTTTGACATTTGAACCTCTCACTCAAACCGATGCTCAACTGCTGCTGATATTTTTTGGGATCAGGCCGCAACCTCCGGTTCTGAAAAGTGATGCCGATGCGAGAGGTAAACATGCATTCTTTCTAACGGCCATCAGGGGGCGACTCCTCTGGCTGCAAAAAACAGAAGTCTGATTAAATAGAATTCTATGAGAAAAAAACAAAATAAAACTACTTCTCTCAGTAAACATGAGTTTATAGTCTCAATCTCTAGTTTCAAGTCTTCAATACATCATGATGTTCATTTAGTAAATGATGGTCCATTTAGAGAGTCAAATTGACCATAAAGCAGGGTATGCTTTAGGGCGGGGCTACTTTGTGATTGACAGGTTGTTACCACGGCATCTTAGAACTTTAACCCCTTTCACTGTGTTTTCTGTTCATGAAAGTTAATTGTAACATTTTGGTGAACTAAACATGTTTTGTTCAGAGTTTGGTTGTACTTAGCACCGTATCTCGTGTCCCATTCTGGTTGCAAAAAAAACAAGATGCCGAAACTACAAAACTTTAGACCAGTGTCCGCTTCTAATACACAGTTTATGTTCATCATAGATATCGTTACATTTGCCTCTCTACTATAAAGAGCAGAGTATTTTACTGCCTTAATTTGGATGTTGCATTCTTGCGTTTTGTTTATTTAGGAGAACATTAGCTATCCTTAATGAATTTATAGATTAACAAGCAGTATCTCAAGCTGCATACAACAAAGCCCATCAAAGAGCTGGTCCGGACTGCATGAAGCCCGAAACGTAAATCCTGAAGCAGAAAACACGGCGCGCTGCACCGTTCACCGCTGCCGGTAACCTTATCGCTGGGAGCGCACGGCGACAATTGAAAGAAGGCAACTCGGATGAATAAATCAACATTCTTTCCGACTGAGAACATCTTTTATCTGGATTATGGCGGCAGGACAATAAGAGGAAAATGTTCAATGACATTTTAGTAAGAAACGCTGAAGCTATAAAACTTGAGGAGGGCACGACCCCACAGTCTACAGTGGAAATTACACTTTTGGTTAATAGCATTAAACCAAAATTACACTACATCAATTTATAAAATGTTACAATGCTGTAATTCTTACCATCAAAACATACTTCATGATGTCTCATAAATATAACTAGAGCACCAATTCCATCGGTTCACATCAAACCGCACCAAATTTCCGCTGGTTTCTGAGCAGCTTTCCAACAACCACCTCCATTTATTGCTGTTATCTTTGACACACACTCTCTGCGGTTTGAGAGAGCAGAACTATGACAAAGTCAAACACATTGACCCATTTTTGGCTGCGCTAAATGCTATTGTTGGATACAAATGTTGGAATGTTCCTGGAGTAAAATGAGTTGGGCCCTGATGCGCCAGCGGACCGATTCATTCCCCCTCGTCTCCGTTTTATCATGTGCAGAGGAAACAGACTGTTTGTGAGATGGAGGGGGGGCAGCCTGATGCGAGATGGCAGACGGGATAATGGCACTAGCAAGCCAAAAATAACACCAGCAATAGCTTTGAGGCCTTTACACGATGAGTCCTAAGCTGCACTTACAGCAAAATGAATGCACCTAGTGTAACAGGCTGAAACATGTGTTGAGCTGCACTGTGCTGACGGACATGCAAAGCTTCATTCAAAAACCTCGATAAAAGCTTCTTTTTTTTTTTCATAATACCCTTGACAGCAACAATCTGGTCCTTTGTTGCCCCGTCACAGCAAGAGGGGCCCGGGGTTCACTTGCCGGGTTACACGGGCCTTCTGTGTGGAGTTTGCATGTTCTCCCCGTAGCAGCGTCGGTTCTCCGGCTTCCTCCCACAGTCCAGAGACATAAAGCTTCGGTAAATTACTCTAAATTGCCCGTATCGGTGTGGATGTGAGCGTGAATGGTTGTCTGTCTTCTATGCGTCGGCCCTGTGATAGTCTGGCGACTGTCCAAGGTGCATTCGCCCAATGTCAGCTGGGATCGGCTCCAGCCAGCCCCCTCCCGCTCCCCCGATCCTGATTGTTGTAGAATGTTGGGTAAATGTACGCTTTGTATAATATATATATTAGATATACATGTAGATAGATATAGATTAGTGCCACACACGCAGGTTTTTTCTCCTGTTATTTATTAATTTCCCAAAGGTAGGCTATTGCTTTCAGTTGGAGCTTTCATGGACAGAACAGACGGTATAATAAGTAGCTAGAGGCGAGTCTCCTTCAGCCGCTTCGCTATTTTATGCATTTTCATGACCTGATCATCATGATGTGCTCGTCATATGAATTGATGATTATCCATGGCAACTGACTTCTAAATATGGCGCCATAGGGTCGACCCACGTTCACTACGTCATCGCGGGGGCAGGGGGGGTGAATCTCCTTTCAGGCAAGGACCGGCAAGGTCCCAGCGAATGACCGGACAACGCCTTGGTAGCGACCTGTCAATCACAAGGCAGCTAAAGCATACCCTGCTTTATGGTCTATTTTACCCAAACAGGACCATAACTTAGGAAATGAAAATCATGATGTATTGGAGAAGACCCGAAACTAGCGATTGAGACCATAAACTCATGTTAACAATAATTTGCAGAGGTAATAAATCAAGAGAGAAGTAGGGTTGTTTTCTCATAGACTTCTATACGATCAGACTTCTTTTTGCAACCGGAGCAGTCGCCCCCTGATGGTCAGCAGTTTAGGGCACTTCTGCATTGGCTTTACTTTAGTCCAAAGTCCAACCCAAAGGTTGTCGTCTGCATTGTATAATTAATTAATTAATTAAATAAATATATATATCAAATAATTGAAGAGGCTTTGGATTATTTACACAATATTATCGTATGCATATCATTGACATGATTATTGCATTTTTAAATATCCCGATTATCGTAAACATAGCTACCTCCTGTCACCTAGAATTGGGTGACAGGAGGTAGCTATGTTTACGATAACCGGGAAAAAGTCTACAGTTTCCACACTGTCCATTGATGCTTAGCTAAAAGTCAGGACTAAACCCCTTTCGTTGTTTTTTTTCAATTTCAAATCTATAAAGCTGGAGCAGTGACTACTATAGTCTGACTGCACTGTCCATCTATTCATCCAGCTATAATCAACTACTGAGAACCTGTCCTTCAGTGAATGATGATGTTATTGTTTTTTTGTGCAGAACATGAAGCCTTTAATGAAATTGTACCATTTGATCAAAATTAAGAAAAAACGCAGCCCTATGAAACTGTCGTCTTTTTTTTCCGGCATGTTCTTTAACAAAACTCGAGGACAGATCTAAATGACAAGCGTAGTATTTAGAACACAAACAGAAACACAATATACAGTCCGAGACTCAACCAACAAACACCACTGCTGAAAGTTCTACATTGCACAGATGTGAGGTCAGCATGTTACCAGAGCGGGGCTCAAAGCCTCATTATATCTTTCAGAGCATATTTGTGTGAAAACGTTTCATGTTACAACTTTGGCCACAACAATAGCTTATTTTTAGTTTCCCGTTTTCAGTTGCGATGATCAAAGAGCCCATAAGCCCGTTATATGGGGAGCATCTGTTATGCCAACAAAGGACTCTTCTCTCTGTGTTTCGTTCTTCTCTTTGTTGTATTAAAAACAGGATTAGTAGCATTATGAGAGAAATGTGCTCATGCGAGAGGTGGAGTCGAGTTTCTATCTAGCAGCTTTTATTGGCTGGAAATCTGTATTTACAGTCAAAGTAAAATTGTTTAAATGACGTTGTAAACTCTGACCTTTTGTGTTTAGAGTGGTAATTTGACATCTGGGCACATGTCTGGTTTTAGTTTGCCACTGCATCCAAAAACCAATAATGGCCGACGGCCTCACCTGGTCTTGTAGAGACATGACGGGATTGTTTTTGGTTGTATTGATGTGCAGCACGTGGAAGCGATTCTTCCCGCACAGGTCGTAGGCGATGTTGGTGAAGGACGTGCTGGCCGTCTTGGGCACGCGGTTGTAGATGATGACCGCGTCATCGTTCTCCGCCGGCGGCGACGGTTCCCGTCCGGCATCTTCACTGTGACGCTGCTCCACTTCAGCCACCTCGTGTCTGGCAATAGTGTGTTCTGTGCGGGCAGAGACAAATAAATTGATATTTATATATTTAACAATTATCATACTCGTACGCTTTTTGAAAAGACTGTTAAATACGGCCCATTTTCCTTTTTCGGTTGTTTGCGGCGGGCGTTTCTAAACAGTATCAATATGATGTTTGATTTATGCGACTATGGACTGGCTGACATTCTCTGCTGCCTGGATTTTAATGAGAAAAAAAGTTAGTCGATTCTTGTTGTCATTCTCATTTGGTGGCACACACGGTAGGTGTGAGGCCACCGACACTACAATTAAGAAAAAAAGACAAAAGGCACATCTGTTGCAAAAAAGAAACAAGTAGTTTTAAAACGAAGTCTCGTCTTAATTAAGGAAAAGCCACAGCGTCCTTCAAAAGCAACCACATTGAAACAAGCAATTAAGCCGTTGATGATCATATTGACGGGAGGCATAATTAAAAGTGTTTTCTCCCACTTCTCGTCTCCGCTGAAATGTTAATTAAAGCCAATTACTGGAATGGCCTTGACAGTATCTCTTGAATCAGCTGTGTGCTGCTCGATGTAATGCAGCCAGCGCTTCCAGTGTCTGAACATGAGGAAAGAGAGAGAGAGAGAGAGAGAGAGAGGCCACATGTCTGCAGGATGTTTGTTGCATGAGTCGACAGGCAGATGGAGGAATTTTGCTCTCGGCCCCTTTAATTTCCCTCTCCTTACAAGATATTGCGCAGTAAACGTAGGGGCGGTTAGTTGCTCTCATTCTACTCAACGTGGGTTTAGCTTTACTGAAGTGCAACATTTACTTCTTTCTAACTACTTCTAACAAGTACTTCTGAACAGTAAGACAAGATCAAACAAAGGAAATTGTTGCGCAGCAATGCAATGCAAAGTGTAAAAGTCTACGATAACAATGTCTCATAAGTGGACAGCGAGCGGTCTACCTGTGATATCAATTTAAAAAGGGAGAAGCAGAATTCCCTTTAAGTAAATATGCAACACACATTTCCTAAACTCTACCAGTCTGCTAACAGTTGTTCTCCCACTTCTAGGGTTGCAAATTAAGAAGGAGAGCTACAGGTGTTAAGAAATGTATAAAACAGTGGGTTTGATATGCCAGTTTTGGAAATTCTTCGAGCCTGAGCGACACTTTTGAGTGAATAGTTTTTACATTGAATGACATTTTTAGAGCAATGCAGTCAATGTTCAGCGAAGAGCTATAACTTTGGCCCAAAAAAAAGCATTATTTTATGCTGTAAGTCTTCATATGCACTTGTTTGCTCTAACTTTATTGCATATGAAGCTTTGCAGCATGACCTACGTGGATTGTGTTACAAGATGACCTCATTATATGTAATTGCCTGGTTTGCTTGTGAATTTAAATGATGTAAAAAGAAAAAACAACATGAATGCGTGTAAAATACATGACAGGGTGTAATTTGGCCTTTTTCTAATTAGTCCAAAATAGATGCCGAGAAGAATTTGACTAAAAACAAATAATAGTTACAGAAATAACCTCGTAGTTTTTTGTATATAACTTAATTCTTCAAAAATAATTATCTTAATGTGGCGGGTCATTAACCTCATATGCTCTAAGCAGCAACATTAACTATAACTCCAAACTTTTGCCACAAACAAATAACGCAGAACTACTTTAACTCAAACAGCATTTTTTTCACAAACACATCAATCATGCAGTAACCCCCTTATGTTTTGGTCTCCACGTACCGAGTCTGGCTCGCGACTCCTCCAGCTTCTGGATCTGGTTCTCGATGAAGATCATCGCGAGCGCAAACACCAGAACGGCCACCAGCTGGATCTTAGCCGGCATCATGGTCCTGAGGAGCCCCATCAACCCACCGGGATCACGGATCAACCCACCGGGATCACGGATCAACCCACCGGGATCACGGATCAACCCACCGGGTGGATCATCCCGCGGGCACGGTCCCACAGCGAGGTGTCTCAAAGTCACTGATAATGGCTAAGACAGAAGCTGAGTTGCCACTTGTGTTATGATGCTAACCAGCTCGGTTAACTAGTCCAAGTTGAGTTACTTCGCTGCTAACTAGTTAGCTAGTTAACGTTAGCTGTTTAGCGCCACTAGTTAAAAACTCAACGGCCGTCCAACAGGGTTAGCTCACCGTTAGCTGGCTTCTCCGCTAACTATCGTTATAAAGCCACGTAACGTTAAAGCTTTTAATAAAACAAGACGCAAGTCACTCCGTATTTTAAATTGTAGCTCGCTTTCTTTTCACCCCGCTGACAGCACGCAGTGTCCAAAGGCTCCATTAAAATGGGACTTGGCGCTGGAGGAAGAAGAAACCGTCAGAAGCGACTCAACTCCTCCGGTATGTTCAGGGCTTGTTGCAGCAGGTAGCGTGACGTCACTGGAGGGTCGCTTCTGACTGGAGGCTCACAAACCAATGTTCAGTGTGCTTAGCGCCACCTACTGGACTGGGAGGTGTGTACCACGGCAAAAAAAGTGGGCACAAAAACAAACAATCAACGTAGAAAACATGGGTTTTAAAATGTTTTATTCTCTGCACAAATATTGCAGTGTTAGCTGTGGGTTTAATTATTATCATTTTTATTTCTTTTGGTCTGTCACTGGCTCTCAGCGGCCTTTTTAAAGCTCCGTTCCTCCCCTGACACATTAATCTTATCGCACATCTCCATCTCTATACTTTATTTAAATGCTGAACATGTTCTCAGTCTTCCCCAGCGCATGACACCACTGACACAGCTCTGAAGGTCCCTTTCCGCAGTGTGGTGTGAAACATGCCCACGCCTTAAATAATTATGTTTGTGTTAGTAATTCATGTCAGACTAGCACGGCTCTAGTGGTTAAACGTGACGTATACTTGGAATAAATTATGAGTGTGGTTATCGGAAGTTTACATGACAGCCTGAGCGTCCTAAATCTTTGTGAGAAGATTACAAAGAAAAATAAAACCTCAGGCCTTTTATAGTAGTCTGTGACATAAGTCACCCAGGTCACACGGGACTTTCTGAACTGTCAGAGGAACTCACATTTATTGACATAACTCCGGTGACATAGTGAGGTATCTCGTCGTATAATAAATCAGCTGATCCAAACCTCCAATGTCCAATCACAGCGAAGACCAGTGACAGGAAGTGAAGCTCTGCTTCTCCACCACTGCCTACAGGTATGCTAGATCAAACAAGTTTGCTTCCTCATGCACTGTGTGGAGGGAAGTGTGTTGAGAGACCTTAACTATATCCACAGAAAATTGGGGATGTATCACTATAACCATAAGTTCTCTTCTCATTTGTTTTTCTGGATCTCAGGATTTGATCGCCTCGTGCTTCATGAACACAACTAAGGCCCAATTCCCTTTTCAAGATCAAGTGATCCCTTACAAAATGTACTCATGGATTTGCCTCCCACGATGACCTTTCAACTCCAGCTTTGGACTCCCTGCTCCTACTCACCTTCTGTACCGAGTGATAATACGGAGATGGAGCTCACTCACAGTATGTACAAGGGAAAGCCCTGTTTGAGGTGCTGTCTGTACCACGCCAACTGGTTTAGATGTTACTGGAATATATTCCTATGACACAAAATGTTTTAATTTTTAATTATGACTTATCAGTTATCCATAGTCTTTTCCACATAATATTTATTTCTGTGTCTGCTAGAACATTTTTTAGTAATGAGAAGGTCCCCAAACCACATGTTTCATATCCATCAGTGGATTCAAGGCATCCTCTCCCTGGAACTTTCTTCAGCCCCTGACCATTGTACTTACACAATTGAAAAAAGCCTTATCGGCGGCAATAGAGAGTGTCAAGTCTACAAATCAGTTAGGAATGTAAAGCGCACATTAACACACAATATTAAAGAATAAATATGCAAAGTGTAGGCCCCAAAAACAAATGAGGCGATGCGCGACATCGACAAACTTCCTGTTTGTCTCATTTCCCCTTTTGATACAAATCAAGCTGAGTAAACAATCCAATTTTGTGCACAATATAAAGGCAGCCAAGTCAGTCTATTAGTGTTCGGAAATAAACCACTTCATATATATATAATACTGGGATTAACCTTGATGTGTACATGTAGCTTTATTTATCTTCTTTGCCATTGAAGATGCATGAAAACTAAATTGGATCATTATCAGCCAGTACAGATCTTCTGTCTATACGCAATATCCGAAACCTAATCTTCCCTCAGTCCCTGGTTGAACGGGATTTTTTCATGAGATTCTCTGGTGTAGAATGTCAGACTCGTTCTACTTAAAAGCCTGCAGACCTGAAGGGAAAGTATACTTGGGCTGCGTCCAAGACGGACCTATGTGCTTCCTTTACGACCAAGAAAGTTCTGAATTATGATGACACTATTTCCTGCTCGTCCCATAATCTTTAATGTCTATATTGTTACTGATGAGATTAATGTGGCTAAGCCTGATGCGGCGTGTCCCAGCCTCCACCCACAGCTGCACGGCTCCATTGTTTCACTACCTTCCTTCAGGGTCTGTTCCGAGCTCCAGTCGTTTTCCATTGACAACAGCACCTATAGCTGTAGCTCCACTCTAATCCTGCCTCACTTTAACTTGTCCCTTGCTGCTGCTATAAGACCTGATACTGTGCTATTGGAGATGCTGTAGGAATGGAGAGATACGTAATCATTACTAATTCAGAGCAAGTTCCTGTGCATTTGGACTTAACTGCTAGTAAAATCAGAGACTTTTGGAACTAATTAGAGCTGATGTGCAACTTGTAATTGACAGGTTTACCAACATTTTTCACGTACAGTTTGAAATCCTCATCTTGTCATAATCCCATATCAAGTTGCCTCAACTCCACGGTCTCTGTGAGAGAAATCTGTGGCAAATTATTTGTGGCTGCTGAGGTATTAAGTGATGGTGATTTTCAGGCTGCCAAGTTTAGGCAAGCTAATGAAAAATAAGTAACCGTAATATAATTTGTTGGAGTTGAAAGACGCTTTTACTTCTGCACTATGAGTATCACAAGCTCGACACAAAGTCAAAGCAGGTGAAAAAGAGGATAGTAAAAAGAAGAAGCAGGCCATCTGGGCTCTGATGTGTCTCAACCAACACTAACAGAACGGTGATGCGTGTCTCCACCAGTAGGTGGTGCCAGAGTTCCAAGGATAAAGATGCATGAGTTGGACCCACACGGTCAAACTTTACAGAGAAATGATAATGATTTTTATCTGAACTAAAACGGGCAAACTCACCAAATCTAAGACAGATGAGTCTGCAATTAATACATATCATGCAGGTGGATCTCTTATCATTTTTAAAACAACTAAAATAGAAATTACACTATGTCTGGGAGACTAGAAATGGTTACGGTCTTAAAAACACCTTCTTTTTTCCCCCTTTTTTTGGGTAACAAAGTCAAATTTCTCTTCAGCTTTTTGTTTTTGTTTTGGCAATACCTGAGGCGCTGTGTGACATAAGAGACACATTAACATAAACGACATCTACTTAATAACAAGTGTGTTCTTAAGAAACATTACCAATGATTGATGAAGATAATTAACCAGCAATTCACCATTAAAATCCTTTTGTTAACGCAATTGAAGTTTAGGCTTCAAAAGGCCCGTTCTTATTGATGCGTCCATCCCAAGTGGAACAACGCATGCCCATGTAGTTATAATCAAATACTTTGTGTCAGATTTTCCACAATCTAAATATCTAAAGGCTTTGTAGAAGTGTTACAATAATTCCCAGTCTGCTCTCACCCGAGCTCTCCATCCGTGAGCCATACTGGAGATATTAGAGTGCAGGCCAAGCCACACCTCCTCTGACATGGAAAAAGACTAAGTAGAAAAGGAGCTTGAAAAAAGGTTTTGTCACATTGTCTTAATGCAGAGCTATTACTAAATTTAATTAAAAACAATAAATGACTCGCTTTAAGTGTAATTAAGTGTTGCCACCTACTTATTACTTCCATTAATTGTATTATCAAGAAATGGGATTTCATGCAAATCATCTAAAACCCTTTTCTGCCCATTCCCTGGGAAATATAGACATATCCCAAAGGAGTGACAGAGAGCGTGATGGCTTGGTATCAAAGACCGGTCGAGAACAAGGCTTACGTCAACCATGCGCGGTCTATCTGAGGGGAACCGTTTACTTTATTCAATTAGAATGCAACAATTATGTTATTCATCATATGGTGCTGGAGGGCTGGAGATAACAGGTAACTACCATGGATAAACTGATGACCACTGCGTTTTGTCTTGATAACATTAATGGGATAAACAACAACACAATATTCAATAGGGTTGGTTTTTTTCAGATGTTTTGATGCTCTCTTTTATGACCGGATATGTACAGATAAAATTTGACTTTTTCTGGTGAACAGTGGGTATAATTTTATTTTAGTGTGGGAAACTTTTACCATTTATTTAAAACGTGCAGTGTTAAATCTTTCCCATTAAATTATTTAATTGAATGGTGTAATAGTCAGTGTATGCATGTCTTCACGTAGTTATATCCTTTTTCTATTTTTAGAAATGTAGCTCTAATTGTGCAATCACACCTACAAATACACATTACGCATTCTTAATATGAAGGCACATATCAGGATTGGGTTACAAATGCTATTCGTGAAGCTCTAGCTAGTTTCAAATTAGCGATTAAGTAAATTGGCATACTTAAAACTAAATAAATATCCTAGCTAGTCAAGTCAACTTTAGTAATGTGTAGATCAAATGCTAAACATCCGTAGAGCTGCCCAATCAAAAGCAATCAGCTGTCTGAAAAGTAACTGTAGCACAAAAAGCTAGAACAGAACTGATAAAAAGTTACACTAGTCCACGGCCAAAAGATTGATCAAAATTACCAGACAATCCTTTGTTAGTGTAGGTATGACTTTGTTTCATTTATATCTACATACATGATGAAATACAGGGAGACATATGCTTGTATCCGATTAAGCTAACCTCACCAACGCTATGTGGTTATTTAAGCTAACGGTATTGACAATGTTTTACAATTTGAGCTTTGCTGGGTTTATTTTAGCAAAATGTAATTTCACAAAAGTTTACAACACAACTAAACAGCATTTTGATCAAGTGTCAGATAAGATATGACATTATATTATCATCTCTTTTCCTCTCCAGTTCAAACGGGCGCTATATTAGCAAGCTAACATTACTTTTGTTGCTGCTAGCTACACAAGTTCTACACCTGGCATTTACTGGGTGTTAATATTTAGTAACAACTAATCTCTAAATGATAAATAGTTTGTGTTTGCGGTTTATGATGCATACATCTCCACTTAGTAAACACAAGTTTAAACCTACGGTAGGTTACAAACAGCTGGTGCCGGGTTTAATTTATCAATATCTTTGAATTATACAAAATAGGAATAATGTTTTTCTTTTTTATTTCACAAAAAAAAATCACAAAAAAAAAATATCACATTATTAATCACAAAACAACATTTGATTATTAGGATTACATGATGTTGTTAAAAATATATATATAAAAAAACACCATAAGTGTTTAGCAGTTCAGCCAAATTAAGGTAGAGAGAAATAAGAAAATAACCACTCTTCCCATGAATGCTGCGCCAAAACTAAAGAAAAACATAATCACAGAGCAGCAGAACATAAAAGAGAGGTATCCATAAGAGTGAAATGATTCTACACGTAGTCAAATCTCTGGTTGGACATCCTTCCCTCCACACTCGGGACCTTGTAGGAGTCATTGTAGGCTTGACGGGATCTGGGGTCGGTCTTGTAGACAGTGGGGTGAGAGACAGGGTCGGTCCTGTAGACAGTGTGGTGAGAGGCGACTTTGTAGGCCATCCCGTCATACCTGAAGAATATCAGAGCACAAGCAACTTTAAATAAAAGACAGACAAGAAAACAGAGTCTAGTTTGACGTCTTTTAAGCTGTTGGAGTGAATTATAACGTCCAGACTCACACTCGCCCCACAGCAAAGAATATATCCAGGGGTGCTTGATATTGTTCAGCTTTGTCGAAAGCCAAGACTTAACTTTACAGCAGTGAACATACAATTCTGCTCTAGTATTTTGCATGTAGCACCTTACTCAACACTTCTGTTGGAATCTCTCCTGTATATCTAGCAGCTTACTCATCTCCGTTACTTTACTGCCCAGGAAGACATAAGTTCCCGTTAAAAGTTGCCGCCCGGTGCTGTTAAAGGTCAGAAAAAGTCACAGTTGATGCAGCGTACCCTTGCTTTCCATCCGGGGTCATTCCACGGCAGGCCAGACACATCATGATGCCTCCAATGAACAGGATGGCGCCACCGATCCAGCCCACGAAAAGAGCGGGGCCAAAAGTGTACCTGAAAGAAAACAGTGGGTTAGTAAAACATAAACTGCTGTGGCAGATAAAAACGCCATCTTAACTCGACTTTACCTCGGAGTCAGAGATCCTGTGAGTCCACCGATACCCCCTCCTCCCATCATGTTGAACCCGCCATCGGAGAACGTTGTGAACCGAAAACTTTGCACAATCAAGTTTGCAAAGGCTGACACCCCGGCAATGCCACAGAGCCCTGCAAATTAAGAGCAAACGGTGGGATGAGCGCAGAACGGCATCGCTGCAGCAACGGTACAAGACACCGTGAACGCGACTGCACCTGCGAGAAGAAGCATGATCCCAGATGCCAGAGTCATTGTGGCTTTGATGCTCTCCTCCATGCTCCCCATTTTCAAGCACTTCAGTGAAAATATGGCGATCAGGCAGCCGATGGCTCCGAGGACAATACCAACGATCATCAAGGCCCTCACGGCCTGCAGCAGAGCTGAAAGTCAAAGTTGCGCCATTCAGAACATTCCCCAGCACATTATCTGCCCATAAAATGGATTTGCAAGTCAATGTAGAGTGGCGGAAATTAACCCAAGTACACATTTATTCATGTACCGTACAATTTTGAGGTACTTCCACTCTGCTTTATGTAAATTATCTTTACTTCACTATATGTATTTAACCTGTACTAATTACTTTGAAGGTTAGGATTTGCAACACAGGCGCATATGATCAATAAATAAATTATGATGAGTTTTTCCAAAAGTCAAAGTAGATATAAAACCTCCCAAAAGGATATAGAGTTGTTCAAATTTGCGCCATTTCGACCAGCTACAACACAAAATGCTGCTTACACATGAGTAATGATGATCCATTATATAAAATATACAATAGCAAAACACAATACTTATACTGTAAGTATATTTTCACACTACTTTTACTTCTACAAGATCTGAGTACTCCCACCACAATATACTACAAAACACACAATAAATTATTTGTTATCATTATCATTTTCAAATATTGTAATTTAGATATTGTCTGACTTACAAGGAACTAGGGATATCCTGGAAACAAACTTGTTTTTTCTCATATATCACCTTTGATATAAAAGAAAAAGTCATTACTGTATTTTTAAATTCCTCAAGTTCAAATTGTATTTGCCTCGCACCATTTCATACAAAGGCAGTCCTGGGTACTAACACATGTATAACTGTATAATAAGGTAGAAACACACTCAGACACATCTACACAGGCATACGTACATAACTCCTTTCACGTACAAACACATATACAAAAACAACAAGTACATGACTTCAGGGTGTGCTAAAAAGTCTTTAGTTCGCTCCTTATGAACTTCTGAAAGTGTTGGTTCAAAATCTCCTGAAATGTATTTTTACCCCAGAAATGACATTTCTTTCCGAACAAATACTAACGTTTAACTAATGCACATGTATATCGAGAATATACTTTAAATGACGCTGAGAGAGCTCACCACTCTTGGCATTTGTTTACAATTAAAATACATTTAAGTAGAAAGTAAATTAAGAAGGAAGATTTTTTTATTTCCAGCAGCAGCGATATAAAAACTCCTAAATCAAGGCACCACGAGTGAAACATATTGACCCAAATGCCATCTTTCAATGGCCTGAGATATTGTACCTGTATTATTCCAGACTTAAGCCTTTAAGACCTTATGTACAATATGCTCTACACTACATTCCGCTGTTAAGTACAGATTGTGGAAATGTACTTTACATTGTGTGACACTCCGGTAAAGCTTGTGCTTGCTCAGCTAAGCTTTGGATGTCTCATCAAATTTCCATTTGATTCCGGAGAGACACCATCTTTTCTGCAGCCCGCTGCATTTTTATGCAGGTGGGAAATGGAGAAAATCTGCCCTAAAACCTCCCGAATATTCTAAAGTACCTTCCGGGGTCCTTTTGGAAAATTTTCTCCTTAATCCCACCATGTGGAGAAACGTTTGATAAATGTCTTCTTCTCTCTTGAGTGTAATTCTCTTACCTGGCAGTCCCAGGATGGTGAAATACGGCCTGCACTGCGATGTACCGTACGCTGTCCCTACACACGACTTCCACAACCCAGAATAGGTGTAAATATTTGTCACGACTGTGAAAGATCGATCCTGCAAGGCCCACATGTCCATTGCTGTTGCAGCTGAAATCAGGAATAGCCCCAACGCGGACAACATGAAGCCCATTAACTGAATCATCGAGGCCGCCATCTTAGATGTCCCGCTCAAACGGAGTTACCGCCAATGTCACGGAGTTGTGAAATGGCAGTGTCTGAGCTCCTGCTTATCTTTATGTATGCTTCCACGAGGAACAGGTCTTATCTGATGTTAACCAAATTTTTCGCAAGTCTTTGTCCAGGTTTCGGGTAAACGCTGGCGATGACAATCCCCACCCCCCTTTATTTACAGAGGGTGTGGTTCCAGCATTCATCATAATTTCCCCATCATTCTCAGCAAACACTGAACGGAAATGGTTCGATGTAATATTTTACATTGAACCATTACCCCCCACACCCCACCTTCCCCTCAGTATTCTAGTACACCAATAAGTAACAGCATAATAGACCCCACAAGTACAGTCATATTGACCTGTTTACTTTAGCACATGGCTATAAATTAAAATTTGGGGATTTTCTGCTGTCAACCAACAAAACATCAACATTTTATTTATTTTATATATTGTTAGTTTTTTGTTCTTTTTCTCGGTTCCCTGAAGTATTTCCATCCATGTCGCGTCTGCGTTGCTCATGACGAAATAAAAGCGTACCTGGCAGTCCCAGAATGGTGAAGTACGGTCGGCACTCTGTGAAACCGGAGCTCTGCCGGACGCACGAGTTCCACAGGCCCGAGTACGAGAACACGGCAGTCACGGGGTTGTCGAAGAGATCTTCCGTCGCCCACTGGTCCATCCCCGTCGCCGCAATTATCCCCGCCAGGCCCAACAGACTGAGAAGGAAGCCCATTACCTGACAGATAGTGGCCGCCATGGTGCTGTCTTTAGTCTGCTGCTTAGAAACAAAGAAAAACCCCACTCTGGATTTTAAAGCCAGCGGCCTCTGCTCTGCGCTGCAGCTGTGTGTTTGAATATGATATCGGCAGGTGTGAAGTCAAGAAATACTTCACCAGTGACCCCGCTTGTTTGCACACAGCCCAGTCATGTACTAAAGCAGTTGGGTGGAGCGTATTAGTAAAAAAAAAAAAAGATTAGTGTTGCTTGTTAATCCTGGTCAGTAAAAGGTGAACATGGTGTGGTTCTCTAATTTCACTTCAATGTTTTTTAATGCAAACGATGTTTGTCGAAAACCTGCAATGCTGCTGCTTATGGGTTTTGTCGGCAGCTTAACTTACTTACTTACTTACTTTAAATTCAAAATGGCATTGGTAGAAGTTGTTTTGAATTCCATTCATCAAGTGTCAATACCCTGAAAACCTGTTCTCTCAATCAGCTTCTCCCTACGAGCACTGGGGTTCTAACAGGAACACACGATTATACTTAACAGTTTTTGGTGATTTCACATGAAAGAGTTGTGTATTTGTTTTATGGTCTGGGTTTGATTGTTTTTCGATAAGCTGGAAAAACATAGGCGTCACGTACGGATCCAATACAGTACACACCGGATTCAGCAGTACCCACACCCACACAGTCCCGATGAAGCAGTTGAAGAGCTGAGTTTTGGGGCTTTTAAAGAAATAGTTTGACATTTTGGAAAATACGCTTATCTACTTATCCTGGTACGAATGAAACAAAATCCTCCTACCAGCGTATATAAAGCTTGATTACATTATATCTCATCTGTTATATCTGAACAAAAACTTGTAGTGTAGGAACAAAACATTTAATTGAATTTTTTACGGCGGGGTCTTTGTGTGGATTAAAGAAATTATATGAAACATGCATGTGGACTATAGAAGTGCCGATATGAGGATTTGTTAACTTCATACAGAACCTGGCTAGCGGTTTCACTCTGTTTCCAGTCATTATGCTAAGCTAAGCTAAGCTAACCACCTGGTAGCTGTAGCCCTATATTTTCCAGACAAATGTGAGACCTCTCCCAGATGTGACTCATCCAACTCCCTGCCAGGAATTGAATAAGCATATTTCCTAAAAATTAAAACTATAGCTTTGATATCTAAGTGTTTTTTCCTTTATCTTTGATTGTTGCTTAGTAGTCGTGAACATTTTATGTTTTGGAGAAACTTTCAGGGGTTTTAAAAGAGCTGTTCTTGCCTCAGTATCCTGATGTTTGCTGCCATTCATGTTTCTTTGTCTTCTTATATTGGCGATTTGTTTTGACGGTTGACAAAACCACGTCTATCCAGCACACTGCGTGGTGTTTGCAGCTTCTTGGTTGAGTCATATCCCGATGGTGGGAAACCTGAATGTGATGGGATGGGCATGGATGTGGCAATACGAGGCAGGATGCTCAGACATGAAAATATTTTCTCCCATTACATTGCAAAAAATTGCAAGGTAACATTGAGCATTACACTGTTTTTGATGCAGGATAAGATGTATAGAAACATACATTGATATCAGCTTGACACTACAAAAATGAAAGCTTGTATTTAGTTGGTTTGGTTGCGACTCTTGATATATTATATTGTCACTGTTATTATGTACAAATGTGAAGATTAAACTCTACCAGTTTTGTTTTTGAAGCACAGTCACAGGTTGAACATTGCCCCACAGTGCGTCTCAGCCAGGCTGTTTTCAGCGATACTAGATGACGGTGTTGTTGGGGTGGCACAGGCAAAAGTAAATACTGATATGATTGTAGTGAACTGAAACCAATTTGCATGGGGCTGATATGTCAAGGAGAACTTGAGACACCGGGACTGAACTGAAACTGGGTTGGGGCCTCGTTCAGAGAAAAACAGAGCCTGTATTAACACAGTATTTACATATACAGTTTAATAAACATGCAGAAATGCACCTTTGTTAAACTTGAGTCAGTCGGGTGACTGGAGGACGGGTGTAAAAGCTATGGGAATTATTCCCACCTTATTATGTGCATTTTACTAAAAAGGCAATGCCAGGCACAAATTATTACCTGTTGAAGACGGCAATTATCAAATTATTAATAATTAATTTGAGAATAATACGACATGGGATATATATATATATATATATATATATATATACACCTTAAAAGTAACCACAGCTAATTCATTAATTCATATTTATATTGCATAATGTTACCAGAATCTCAGCATTTCATCAGTGCAAGTCGTCAATATATAATCATGCTGCTGTGAGTAAAATCCACATGAGCTAAAGACAAGTGGCAAGTAAGGTTAAATAAACATGTCTAAAGGCAGACTTGACCCCTCAGATAACCCTTTGCACAGTAAATCACTAATGAAAGGATCGTTGAAGTATAGTTCAAACGACCCACCCAGTAAAGCATACGCTACTCTCTCTAACCCCCCCCCCACACACACACACACACACACACACACACACACAGACAGACACAGACACACAGACACACACACTCACTCAGGCACCTGATTTGCTCACTGTCAATAGAAGTACCAGTAGCCTGCTTGGCCTAATGATTTTTGCTGTCTGCTGGGCAAAGCCATTTGTCCCCCCAGCAGACTGAACCTTAAGCAAACAACTTTTCCCGCATCTGCAGGAGCCACTGTTTGCTTATCGCCGCTGCCCTTGTGAAATGCACGTGAAAAGAGACACCACTTCACGCATGTGGCTACGATGGTGAAATGTGTTCGTTGTGCTTGAATAATACAATAAATATGCTGTCTTGAGTACTGTGAGAAGCAGTAAATCAATGCTGAGTGTTGTTAAAAACAAAAACTAAACACAAGTAGGCCACAAACTCATGCTCTTCACCCAAACTTTGATTAAACCTACCCAACTCACAGAACCTACAGAAAAATGATGCTCAAGACATCTGGAATATTTCCTTTGATGGAGCGGTGCAGCCAAAAAAAACATCAAAGAGTATTCGATTTGAATATTTCACTCTGTGCAAACATCATACATCACACAGTGGAGCTCCAATGTAAAGTTGGACCAGGCTGACACAGAACACATGTACGATGCAGTCAGACGACGCGGACTACGGCCATCTTAAACTTACATCCGTTGTTTGTTGAGTCCACTTGGGAACAGCTCAACAAGCTACTCACACAACGTTGTCAGCTCACAAGGACGACCAGCCCGTCAAATACTGACGCTTTGTCACGCTTTACCGCAGCGTCGCATGCCGACCCACAATGCACCTTTTAGCGTTGTAGATGCGGTCAAACAAACACAGGACTTTCAACCAGGAGACCCGCGCTCCGTGTCCCAGAGTTACTTCATGGGATGTTAGTGAAGTGATTTCCGTACTTATGTTAAAGCTGTTTACATTTTACTTAGTTTACTTCGTCGGCTAATTACAATCTGTGGTTTGTCGTTATACGGCAACCCCTTTCCCAAAATTCACAGTCATTTTATCCATTTCTTTTATGACAATAAGACTAAGAGTCTCCACGCTACTGGCTCTGTGAGGCTGGTGAAACGTCAACAAAGAGATCATCCCGAGGGGCACATGAATATGCGTTGCTAATTTAAAACATTTGTTTCGCCTTTTAAAAAAGAAAACGAAAAACGTGAATGTCAACCTCATGGTGGCGCTATAGAGTAAAAGTCAGGGGACGGCTAAAGTTAGTGGGATTCGTCCTCAGGGGACCAGGAATGTCAGAACAGCATTGCATGGCAATCCATTCAGTGGTTGTTGACATATTTCGGTTCAGGACCGAGATGGTGGACGGACCGACTGACCAACCTGGAGCCGTGTGGTCAGCGTGGCCAACAAGCTAAACGCTGAATGAGTGGAAACGGTGTATAAAGGGGTTAAAACTAGGCAGTGAGTCCTCCCTGATGCGGCCCCCACAGACAGCGTGTCATACACAGCGAGGCGTGCAGCATAATCTGCTGTCATTTTCTCTGACTTTGTCAAAGGAAAAAGTTTGGGTGACAGACCTTGAAAGAAAAAATGTCCACACACCAACTTTTATTTTTTATTTTTGAACTCAGAGTCAAGAGCTCCATCACCACTCGGGCTACAATAAGAGAACACTAGAAAGAGATGTGCGAGAAATGATGAAAGGCTGCCTCGGGGGAAGAAAAAAAAAAATGGTAGAAAAATGGCCCATTTACTTTCTTCCACCTTTTTTGGGTGTCTAAATGGAGTTTTATTCTGCAACCAGAGCACTGCCGCCCGGTGGACACTAGAGGGCAGAGTGAGCGCAGAGAATCGTAAGGCTGGGCCAGCCCGGCGCAGCGGGGAGCAAACTTGCTGGGAGTGTGATAAGGAGTCCTTTCACGTAACATGGCCCGGAGTGAATGTGCTATTTCTCCGTGGGGGCATCAGGAAGTGCTGCAAAAAATATATGAGCGGGTCAGGAGGAGGACAATCAGGACTTTCAGTACATGGTTCCCTCCGTGCATTCGGGTGTGTGCGAGACAGAAATCAGTATAGGAATTAACACCGTTATTTGCGTTTGCTTCTGAAAGACAACAAGAGGTTTGAATGTGAGCGAGAAGGCAGACCTGGTGATCCGGTTGTGTGCTAAACGCATCGAATGAGTTCCAGCTCTCATCCACTTCAAACAATGAACACTACCTGGGCAGCCAGGGAGACGAAACGCACACACACACACACACACACACACATCTGTTACATTTGAAGAATGGGAGAAAACTTCAAAAATCCCTGAGCAATTAACCAATCACAGTCCAGCAGGACAGCGTGACAGAGTGCACACATCATTGGTCGACAGGCTCGCATCCGTTATGCTTTCAGTGGGGCGAGATCTAAATTAGAGAGCCAATTAACTCTGCTAATAGCCCTCTCCTATTTAATCTGGGAGACAATGGGGATTGAAGAAGAAGCTTTTACAATATCCTCTTTCTGCCACGATTCTGAGGGGTCTGCGTTTGCCTCCTTGTTTTCACTTCAATTAGCCCAGTGCTTTCTATGATTAAGTACCTATAATTATTTTTCAATTAAGGCTTTGATCTGGTGTGTACTGTATACAGCTCCTCGGCGTGCCCGGAAGAATGAGGATGAAACAGTAAATTTGTCCCCTTCTGTGTTGTGTTGATGGGGGTGCAAGTGAGATTAAGCTCGCAGAGCTGCTGGGAGAGCTGCCGCAGACACAGAAGTTGGTCAAACATTGACAAGATTTTTTCTTTTTTATTCTTTTTTTTGTGCCATTACTGGCATTAAACTTTTTTTTTCTTTTTTTTTGGACTACTACATGTTCAATGCATCAGCGATGTTGATGGGAGCGTGACACGCTTGTGACCTGCCTTGCCATTTGAAAGCGTGTTCATTATTCTAATATTTGTTTTTTTTTTAAGCATTTCTTAGATGATCAACTAATTTGTCACAATTTTCAATTTGAAAGGACCAAAAATAAAACTTTTCCATTTGGTGACTTGAAGTCTGATTCTTTTTTAAAAATGATTATTCATTTGCAAATATTTGCATGTAATGTGAGATGTATATGCTTATTTATAAATGTATGTATTGCCAATTCAAAACAAAAATTTAAGCTTATGATTGCCTGCAGTGTGTGCGTGTGTGTGTGTGTGTGTGTGTGTGTGTGTGTGTGTGTGTGTTTTGACCTGGGTGGCATGCTGCTGCATAAAATTGGCCCGGCAGGGATGAATAAAATTGTACTGAATTGATTTGAATTGACATCCATCAGCGTACGCATTGCATCAACTCTTCTGTGGAGGTTTTTGTATACAACATATTTAAAGGTACAACATTTTCAAATGTAGTGGAGTAGAAGTATATTAAAAAAGAAGCAACATAAAAAAAAGAATTTCAGTGCAGTAATTGAATAAAAGCAGTAGGCAATTTGTTTTATTTCTAACAAGGGGTGGGGGTGGGGGGGTAGGGGGCTCGTTTTGTTCGCCCGCGACGAGTGAACCGCATCCCATGAACGACTCTTTTGGTTCATGCAAGACGTCACAGACAAAAGTAAAGCAATCACACATCCTGTCGGCTACTTTGGCGCCGTGGATTTACCAAAACACGGCTACTGCTTCTGATATTCCAGAGCCACGGTCGGCGCCATAGATTCTAACCTGTACAACCCTCATTCAGAGGAAGGACCCAATGAGTCAGGCAGGCTTTCATCTCAACAACCCCTTCTGCCCCCCTGCACTCTCCCTGCCACTAGGAAATGGATGGCAGGTTAACAAGGAACATGCATTTTGGTCATTTAGCTAACAAGGGGGATGCCCCCCCCCCCCTCCGCCCTCAAATGGAGTAAAAGTACTCATTCCTTTTCCACCACTGAAACGGGTTTCTTTTGTCCATACTCTTGGGTGATGCGCCCAATCAGCAAAAACAAAGCAAAGTGCACCGGTGAAACAAACAAAACAAGCAGCCAAAAAAAATAAAAAGTGCCTGATCCTCTCATGCACAACGAGGTACTTAATAGCACTTACAGCCTATTATAATTCCTCTGTTTACCCAGTCTACCTGACCTGGAAGGTAGATCAAAAGCGCTGTGATGTGCGGGGTAAAATGACAGTCCGGGTTAATTATCTGTAAAGCAGCGGAGGATTATAGGAATCCACAATAAAATGCAACCACGAGGGTGCCGGAGAGGTGAAGCACGCTCTCTCAGGGGGAAGGCCCGGGATCTACCGAATACTAAGAGAAGAGGAGAGAACGTTCAAAAGTCAACCTGGAATCTGTGAGGGGGTGGGAGGTGGGTGGGGGGTGGGTGGAGGGGTTGGTGGGGGTGGGGGGGGGATGGGGAGTGGGGGGTTGGGGTTCTCTATGTCATATTCAGTTCAATGTTTACAGGTAAAACAGTGTTGTGAGCATCCATTATGGCTCACACATTAAAATGCTATTCATCTATGAGAATATCAATCAAATACAAAAAGGATATGGATTCAAAGCCATCGCATGCAAATCCTATTAAAAGTTTTCAACAAAAAGTAGTACATTCCCGTCATCTGTTAGCCCCCCCCCCCCACCCCTCCATCATGTTCGGGCCTACTTCCTGTATTTGAAACTTGGGCTCTCCTAGCAGAGGGTGAGAAACAGAACTCCATTGAGAGGCCAGTAATTAACTCCTTTGCTGTGATTAAAACACGAGAGTCTCTTAAGGGTGTCAGGCTCCTAATGAGTTGTGACATTTTTTTTTAGAGACTCCGCGTACCCAAAACTGTGCTGTCACTGTGCGCTTTACCTTTTACAGAGGCGGCTTCTGCAAGCCAGCGCTCATGCACAGCTGAGGCCGAGGAAGAAGGGGAAGAAGAAATAATAAATAAATAAAAGGAGAGGGGAAGAAAGAGGAAGATGGGACCCTTTCATTACCCTGGAAGGGTAGAGAGAGGAGGAAATAATGGAATATCAGGGCTTTGTGAAAAATAGAAAAATAAAAACGGGGGGTGCAGGTAGTAGGGGTGCGGTTGGGAGGAGGACAGGGGGGTGGTGGTGGGCGGGAGGGGGGTTTAGGAATTGTGTCTGAAACATTTTGCATGACCTCCTCCCTCGCCCATCCATCAGGCAGGCTGGCTCATTATTCTAACTAGCCAGCTCTTTTCTTCTGTTGCGGGACGCCATCAGCTGCAATCTGCATGCCAATTATCGGCCAGACCCCCTGATACCCCTGCATGGAAAATGATCTGTCAAGGAAAAAAAAAAGGGAAACGTAAAAGCGAGAAGGCTCGTGTACTGTAGCCGCAATCTCTCCGACCCCCCCACCCCCCCACACACACACACACACACACACACACACCATCTCCCCCCTTTTTTACACTCTATTCCTCTCTCTCCGCTTCCCTGTACAGGCAGTGACAGGGCTTCCTAGAAAATTAATCTATGGAAAGAGAAGAAAAAAAATTATAAATGTAGCTATTCTCCCACTCCGGACCGCTCAGTTCTCTGGGCTCCGGAGGGCAGGGGAAGTGGAGTTTGTGATAATTGCCAGGGAGAGGGGGGTGGTGGGTAGTGGGGCGGGGGGGCGATAACAAAGGGACCCTCTTCCCCCTGAATGTTACACTGAGGGCAAGAGGAGCGGTCATGAAGCAGCCATCATGCTTTTGGTGCTCCCAGGTATATGCTCCGCTTTTTCCTCCCTTTTCACTCCCATCCATTCCATCATCAAATTACAGATGAGATGAGCTGCCATCTCTGATCACACTCTTGATCTCTTAACTGTGCCAGGCAGGCAGTGCCAGGAATAAAGAAGTTTGATGTCAGCGGGCCATCTGGTAATCGCTACAACCCGCATGAACTGTGCCCGCTGATCACAAACAAAGCCCGAATGCACTTACAAGTTACAATTGACCATTCGCTAAGTCTCTAACCCCTCGGTTACGGTTGCTAAACCTGTCTTCTTCTTCTTCTTCTTCGTTCTGGTCTTGCACAGCATTCATGCAGTTTGCAGTGTCACCACTTTTCTTGATCCCTTTTCGAAACAATGGGCCCTAGATTTCAGACAGAGGGCGGCAAAAGCAGGCGTCTCGATTCTGCTAAAGCCAGCTGATCAGGGGTTGGTTGCCTGTGTCTGACTTTTTGATGTTCCCAGCTGAGTCACTTTAAAACAAGTTATCTGCAACGGGGGTCTTAGTGATGCATTTGATGTCTATACAGACGTCATATCTTGATAAAGGTTTGAGGCTAAAGTTGCATGTCCCGGGCAATACATTTGGCGTCATCAACAGATAATGATCCATGCAGAAGACAAGGGATTATAGTAGCATTGTTCTTGATTAGCTACTGTACTGTAGTTAGGGTTGGGGGGGTTCAACATCATTTTGGACCATTATTATTACTATAAATAAAGCCCACAAAAGTGGATATAGTGAATTATTTAGATATTCACACATATCACAGCCTTCGTCTGAATATTTAATTCTTCTGTCAATGTTTAACCTGTAAAATCACGTTCTGTAGATCAAAAGAGCAGATTCAGAAAATGTTTCAATAGTCATATATATTCAGTTATGATATAATATTTTCGTAAAAGGAGCTTGCTTGGTATGATAACTATAGCCTCTACTAGCTGCCCAACTCTCCCCTTCTCTCTGCTCTGGCTCACCTGAACCAGCTGTTGCTCTCAAGCCCTGGAACAGAGAGAGCTGCTGATTCGCATCAGGTGTGTCATTGATTTATTTGCCGCTGCTCTGGGCCAATAAACGGATGACGATGACATACGGTAGACGGGCCACTGCGAAAAAAAACACTTGCATGTCACGAATTCACGGAGCATAGAAACATCAACATGTATAACACAGGCAGCGACAGTCCTCTTGTACTCATACCATGAACACCTAATTCATATGATGAACATCGTTTTTTTATCAGTGCTTATCAGAGCGCATTGGTAAACGACCAGTTCCGACCCGGCACTCTAACACAATGAATGATAGATGGTTCGCCGTCAAACGGTACGATAAACCGCTTCATACGCTTTGCCTATCGTATAATGGAAGCGAAACCCCCTGAGGTGCTATAGTGACAAACTTTTGTTTTAATGGTTACCTTTAATCTTACAAACTAATGTAACCTAGTCAATGAGGTGCTCCTTGGCGTTGGTGGCAGCGTTTGATTGCCAGGCTACTGTAGGTCATAAGCTAGTTAGCCGTACATTCTACTTACACCTTCGCTCTTGCTTTTTTTTTTTTTTTTTTTGGAAAGGCCAAAATAAAAGACTCCTAAAGTGCTGAGTACCACTCTTACTTCAGGAGAAATCTTAAGCTTGACAGATCTTTTGCGCCAAATTACGATCGCTAAACCAGCATAGTTATAATCATGACTGCATTTCCTTTTCAACCCAGCTACTTTGAATACGTTAAATGGGTGCCTTCTGAGTGTATCAAATGATCTATAGATGAGGTATAATCATGATAACACCCATGCAAAGTTGCACTTTGCTGTCTGGTCTTAAAGCCAAATCCCCGTTGTCCCTTCCTTGAGAGATGAGGCAATGACTCTATGTGCGAATGACAGCCGGAAAAAAAAAGAAAAAAGAAAGAAGAAGAAACCCCACAAAGCCAACCTGATCCTGATTTCCAGCACGGAGAGAAAGAGGCACTGAAGCCGGGAGAGGAAGAGTCACTCGGCAGAGGCAGCGGAGAATTGGGTTTGCTCTGTCTGCCTTTTGTGGTGCATGTGTGTGAGCTTTGATTAAAGACAGAAGATTCTTTAAGCACATTAGGGCCATTTTGTCCAATTGTTTCACGCCCTCTTCCATATCCACCCGCACAAAAGATACAGACTGCAGCACAAAGCGATGCTCACCCTCTTTACTCTACTCTATCACACTGAGCAGGCCCCAGCGCCGGCACAAACAGGCAAGGACCAGAGGAATTATGCTCTTGTGTAGTGCTAGTAGCAGCGGAAGCCTCAGTGTAACGTCTTATCACTGTGAGGGCAGATGAAGAAATGACACACAAAGGCGAAGGAAACAAAAGGCCCCATGTACAGTAGTCTCAAGTTCGGCGGCGAATATGATTTATTTTAAAGTAATAATCAGGAATCAAACAATGTATATCAGATGAAGGGTTCTCACAAAGGACAACTGTAATATCTTGTTAATACACTGGGTTGCAGCAGCACTGATAGGGGCCGTAACCGATGCGGCTGTAGTGCCGAAGACCCACTTCTGTAGCCCGCAGTGCACTTTGTGGAAAATCTGTGCAGCGTTACAAACCAACAGCACATGCATTTCATTTGCAATCATCCCCCCCCCTCCCACCCCTCCTCGAATTCAAAGTCTCGGGGTCTGGCGCGGAGACGCGGCGAACAAAACTGCATTTCAATGTTCACAGAGAGGAGGAAAATGACTCTGTTAGCATACTCGGTAAGAGTGCTGAACCCAGGCCAGCCAGCCACCATACCCTAGAGTAATAATTAAGAATCCCGTCGCCGAGTTGTCAGTAGTCAATTACACCTCCCGTTCGCTCGGGCACACGATCTGACTGCGAGCAATGCGAAGACACTGGAGCTGTCATCAGAGATGGAAAAAGGAGGAAAATGACTGAAATGAAGATTACTGTGGAGTGGGGATTTTGAGCAGGGTTTAACAGTCTCTGTCAGGAGGTGAGTGCTGAATGCGAGTGACCAAACGCCCTCCCAAACATGAAACCATTATTGCCGATTACACAGAACGGGGACTTTGGTGGTGCATTAATTGAAGCTTTGGCTTGCATCAGTTTCCAATTACTTTTATGCTAGCCTACGGTTAATGCGGCGACAATGGATGGTGGGAGCGCGCTCCGCAGACGGAGGACTGGGTGTGAGGCGAAGGGAGGTTCTCGTCGCCGTTGAGTGGGAATAAAGTCAGATGTGGGAGGCAGAAGGGCCGCGGTCCTCTCAGCGCGACTATGGAAATATTCAACAAACAGAACGGGTTTGGGCCGGACACCAACAGCTAAATACACAGAGTTGATGATGGTCCGCAGCCCTGGATACATTTAACTGGACACATCCAGTTAAATAGAATGGCTGTGGCTGTGTAGCCAGCGGCTGGTTGCCCGGATTAGTTTTAACATACATGTTCAATGTCTGACACTCGGTTAAAACTTTTAATTGCCATCATGGCAGTGACGTTCGCCCAAATGGCCAAAGAGCGTGAACACACAAGCTTTGGGATGGATTCACGAGCAGTTGGTGCAACCCAATCCTGATCAGGGTCATATGAGCAGGATTGGTTTGCGAAAAAATGAAGCTGGGTAAAGCAGACATTTCACACATGTTTAGCCTTCTTGCTCTTGCTTTATTTCTTCTTTTAATTTCCCTTCCTTCCTATCGACGTATCTGCCTATAAACAAATCGTTTTTCTTCTCGACTTCCGGCAAGAAGTCCTCATAGTGCTCGGAAACACACAAAGGGAAAGTTAAACATCTAAAATTCCATGACAATTGTGCGTCTGCTGATGAAGACCAGGTCGTATGATCAAAAGCTCCAGGTCAGCAACGAAGTGAACCTTATGGTGAAACTGTTTTCTCAGAATAATTTTCCTACCAGTCTCATGTACGAGTGAAACTTTACTTCATGGTTTAGAAAATGGAAGGGAGGGTTTATGGGGGGGATACCTTGTTATGATGCACGATAAACATAAATAGACATACAATATGTGTACATAATGTAGCTAGTCATGTGTGGACCGGTAAGAGCAGGTGTAGCTACTTCATGAGGCTGCAATATTTCTATTTCCTGTCGTGCAAAACAGACTTATTGAAGGTCACGTGCCTTGCTTAAGGGCACATTTACGCCGACAAAGTCGTGGAAAAACTTCTCATTTACTATCCTCCGCCAGCAAAGTTCCACCACACACCAGAGAGGCCAAAGACCTGAAAGAGAAGTTGTGTTCTCACGCTGACCTAGTTTTGTGTCTTTCTTTTCCTTTCACGTGGCAACTGAAGCCACTGTAATAATTACCTCTATAGAGGGCCACGTTTAATGCCCTAATAGCTGGATTTGCTACAAACAGATTAAACAGGAGCAAGAAAGGCTTAGGTAATTTGATAATTGCTTTTGGCACCTGGGTTTTGTGCTCCTCTCCCTGTAGCCGAGCAGAAAGGATCCCTGAGCAGGAGTTTTTTTTTTTTTTTTAGCTTTACGGGCGAAAGGCACCAAAGGGCTGAGGAGCAGCTCAGCGCCCTGCTGTGTGACGCCATGAAAAAGGGGGCTACGCTCTCACGTCTGCTCCACATTGCCCCTGCTCAGCATGTCTCAGATTCAACCACGTCCAGATTTTTATCACAACCACGAATTAAACCTTGATTTTCTGTCCACTCAGCAAGAGAGCTCCGCCAGTGATGCTGGGGATACATCATTTCACACTGTGGACAGGCAATTCGCAAAGGTATGCAAAGGAATATAAACTGACTTTTTTTTTTTTGGTGATGGCCTCAAAATTGCAATAAAGGTTCCTGACACTGGTTTGTATTTATTTATTTATTTCATTTTTTTTTCTCCGCCTATCCACGTATTCAAGCCCTTTCTGTTTCGACCTGGTCTCTGAGGATTCCTGCGTGAGGAAAAGAAGAAGAAGAAAAAAAAAAAGAAAATTAAAATCCATCAGCTAATGTGTCGCCTGGTAATGAAATAAGAATCTGACACTCTCTCGCATTGAAATGCAAAAGAGGTGTCCTGGCGTTACCCTGGCAATTTATCATAAAAGCCAGCGAATTTCTACTTAATATACATGAGGTACAGTGAATTATTACAGGGCTTGCCATTATAACAAACTTCTCAAAGTGCACAGACAAAAAGGGTCAAGTATATTATTTTCCCTTACGTCAGTCGGACGGATGATCTAAATGGCTTTTCTGAAGTTGGGGAATTTCATACTTTCTTTGAACATGTTTTATACTTTGTCCCATTTTGCACAATGCAACCCTTTTTACCCTCTGTTCCCTTTTTCTTTTCTTTTTTTTCTTGCTGGAGAGAAAATAGAAGAGAGAAGGCGAACAGAGAGGCAGGGCGAAGAAATGTCACCTGCTAGTATCAGAGTGCTTTTTCCACGGCTCTAATTCATCTCTGCCAGCAGCATGTCTCCACTTTCCCTTTCTTCCCGACCCGCACTGAAATGAGGCCCATAAGTCCACTGATTCCTCCAGTCATCAGCGTCTTAGCCTAAAGGTAACATTAACCACAACAAGAAAAGAAGAAAAAAATCTGCATCCGACTGTAGAAACAACAACTGGAAAATGATTAATCATTCCGTCTTAATCTTGTGATTCCGCCTGGTTGAAATAATCAATAGTTAACAATGCACGTGATTGATATATGATGTTCAAAAAGTGTACACGCACTGAGGGACAATGGTGAATAAGGCCCAATAATATCAAGTGCGCTTGCACTGTATCGCTTGATTGATGAGTTTTGTCAAGCGACAGCCTCAAACAGTTTATGCATCTGTCAAATGAATGATTAATGAAAAGGGAGCTAATATCGCCTCGAACAGGATCGTGTTTATATTTCCCCAACAACCTCCGAAACTCCATGCCTCGAACGTGTCCGTCGACGTAACGGCGTGAAGAATTCTGATTGTGCGACACAAGAGAAATCCTGGATACTTAGCGCTGGTGATAAGATCCGTCCGTGTCCATGACGTTGTCGACGTGTATTATTTCACGTCTTCGCCATTGTCCCCGCTAAAGGGTCCGAAACAGTCTTCAATGAATAAATATGATCTTCGTGTATGTTGTTATCACCAAAGGCCACACCTGAGCGTCGATAGGTGACCTAACTGGGGCCCCGGCGACGCGGAAATGCATTATAAGCGACACTTCCGAGTGTTTCGCCGTAGACTGTCACATCAACATATGATGCATGTAGTCACTGATAATGTATAATTTATATGACACATTTTCACTGAGGCGGGCATAATGCCATTATCATATTGGAGAATGTTTTTAGTTCTCCCGGGGGACCATCTCAACAAATCACCATGTCTCAAGCAAACCAGGGCCAAAGATTAATGATAAACATGACAAGGACAAATTAGAATATGTAGAAGTTAGCGTGCTCTCGAGGGGGGGGGCCACACCAAATATCCTGGAGCTAAATAAATAGACACGCATTCTGATCTGTTCCCCGTTGTCCAATTTTATAAATAGTCCTGTCGGCCTGTTTATGAACTTCTGGAATATGTGTTTTTTAAATGGACAAGGGGCTTCAGCTGTCATGTGTAATAATGCTGCGGACGTGGAGTGAATGATTAGCCTCCTCGCATCCAGTCGCCGCTAAACTGAGCTAGCGACAGTGGTGGAAGAAGTACTCGGATGCTACGCTTTGAGGACAAGTAGTCACACCGCACTTCAAAAAGTACTGTTTTTAAAGCAAAGGTTTTACTTTTAGAAATATACTTTTACTTTCCTTTTTTTTTTTTTTTAAATAGCCTTCACTTGTAAGATGTTAGATTAAAGGGTTATGAAACTACAGCCAGGAGATATTAGCTTAGCTTAGCCTCAGGTAGGGAGCAGGAAACTGCTAGCCTGGCTGTGTCCACAGATAATCTGCCGACCAGCACCTCTAAAACTCTTTTAACACGTTGTGTGGCATTTCTTTAATTAGTAGAAAAACGACACATCGTGTCGTCACAGGGCTTATGTTTTTGGCTAGGTGCAATGACTTCCTGCAGTCTTGTTGAAACATCAACCATGTAATTTTTACACTTTTTGTAAGATTTCATGTTTTAATTTGTGAGCTTTAGAAAGACTAGAAGGTTTTTTTGTTTGTTTGTTTATTTACCTTTGGATAGAGCGAGGCTAGCTGTTTCCCCATTTCCAGTCTTTATGCTACACTAAGCTAAGCTAAACTAAGTTAACATCCTGGCTGTAGCTTCATATTTTGCATACAGACGTCCATTAGACATGAGTGGTATCAATCTTCTCATCTAAGTCCATTTCATTACTGATGCATTCATTAATTTAGTTTAATCTGTAACAATGCATCATATTTCATGACCACATGGTTTGTTGGTAAAAAAAAAGAAAATCTGAAGTAACTATTGTTGTTACATAAATTTAGAGGGGGAAAAAAGTATTTCCCTCTGAAATATAGTGAAGTATAAAACAGCAGAAAATGGAAACATTTCATAAAGCCCAAGTATCTCAAACCTTTTTTTTTAAATACAGTACTTGACATTGCACCACTGGGTAGCATTAGCCCGACAGTAACCTCTTGCGTCTCACCGTGAGAACCTCTCCGAGCGCTGCCCGTGCCGAATCAGAGAGGTATAACTTTATTGTTTTTGATGGGGAGCATAAATCCCAATAACCATCAGCGGCGAGCACTGAGCCATTAGCCCCCCTGAGTGGCTGTCACATCCAATGGAGAAGCCACTCCTCCATCTCCACCTGAGGCTCTGGAGATGGATGGCCTGCCACTCCATAGCGCGCTGGCTCATTTCTGCCCCGGTTACAGAAGTCAGTGCTGATTAAAATATCCACACTGGGTCCTTATTTCTATTACCAATTCACTCAGCCAGTCCAGGCCCTCTCAATTAAAGCGCCCGGGCCCAGATGAATGGAGATGAGGGGGTGAACGGTGGCTGACAGAATTACAAACGCTCGCAGTCACAATTTATCCTCCCGACAATTAGGAGCAATTTGTTTCGTGCTAACTCATCCTTAAGGTTTCAGAAGGTCTTGTTTGATATCAACAGGAGAGGCTGCAGCTGTCACAATCCCCCAAGAGCCACTCTCCATTTTGATTATACACAGCTGACTGCACTTTACAGTACAAGTAACGGTATCCTCAATCCTTTTCTTGCACATAAATGAAACAGATGTTTATTATAGAGGCCACGCGGAGATTAAGGCCCCCAAAAAAAGAACTCGACCTCCGGGACACTGATTCAGCCTTGTGCGGAACTTAACTCGAAGATCTGCTATTCTTCTTCCCACAACAGACCTTATTCTGCCGCACATTAGCGCCTCCACACAATTAGATCCACAGCGGTAATTATCACAACGGGTTATAAGGCAACACACAGAAATATGTAAGCTTTTTTTTTTCTTCTTTTTTTTCTCTTTCCCCCGACAACCTTTTAAACTCCAGCCACAGCTTTGAAAACTGAGAAATGATGGCGACTTCGCAGCGAGAATGTCTTAGGCTCGGGCACAATGGAGTACAGCTCTCAATGACTGAGCCACTTTCTTTAGCGGAACCACTAAACTTCTATGGCGATATTCTATTGTGCTTTGAAAAAGGGGCTTTTGAAATGCATTAGCACTACACACTTTCTGAAGAAAGACCAAGCACGGCTTTATACATAGCGACGGGACACACACAAAAAAAAAAAAGAGAAGAAAGAAAATAAATAAATAAGAGCAGGATGCAATCATTTTTTTTTTTAAGATTTGCCCAGCCCCCTTGAGATCTCTCTGTCATTGTTTGCTGACGACTTGATACTGCAAAGTTCTATCTATTTTTTCCCCCTTCTTTTTCTTCTGCCGTGGCAAATTTGTTTTCAGGCTCCATAAAATAGCCTTTTCTTATTTCAAGCGGCAGTGTATGCAGTGGAAAATCTTTCACATAATATATCCTTAAAAGCACATTACTCTGTCCCATACACCGTTAAGAGTTAAGAACACAGTTAATATTTACAGTTGGGAGAGAGAAAAAAAAGAAGAAGGGAGAAAGGGAAAAGGATTTTGCCACGGAATAAAACACCCCCACCCACGTATACACACTCACTCTCAGTGCAGCAGTTGAACAATTGCTATTCACAATCCTATCCTTAATGCCTAAGACCAACATAAAAGAGGGGAGTTTAAGAATATAGGGATAAGCCCTTTCAGCTTTTCTAAGTCTTAAGTCTGGTTTATGCTCCATGAATACTGAGCATCGGCAGCCAGTGCTGTTGCCACTCTAAATAGATATTACAATGATTTGGGAACAATGCATTCGACTGATTCCCTCAGACACAAAAATACATATATGTGTATATATAGTGAATAGGAGGCAAACATTAGCGCTCCCCGACAATACAAGCATTTTTGATGTAGAAGGGTAGAGCAAGATTAATGTCTGAGCGAGAGAAAAGGCGAGATACCACTTTGGGTGTTTGCTGGGAAAGCTGCAGCGGGAAGATGCTTTGAGAGTCTAAATCCCCCCCTGAGTACAATGCAGGGCTGCTGATACAACCAACAGACACGGGGTCACCTCCCCTCAGGGAGACAATGGAGGCACAACAACAAAACTGGAGTGAGGAAGCACCGGGGACTGTGCCGGCACAAAGGCAACCGAGAGGAAGGCAAATGGGTTGGGTGGTGGGGTGTGGTGTAGGGGGGGGGGGGGGGATAAAGTAGGGGAAAAAATGCAATTTGCCAGCATTTTCCATCATTTATTATTATTGCTAATAAGCATCAAGGGCTGCTGAATGTCAGCGGTGGCGTAAAAAAAAAAAAAAAACGTCAGTAGAAGAAAGTGACCGTTCTCCAAGATCTCCTCCTCTTCCTCCGCGTTAGCAACACGAGCAGCGAGGGGAAAGAAATCAGACTTCACGTCGCACGTTTTGCTTCTATCGCTCTCCACGACGACATATGGGGGCGTTTAATATGCGAAAAGATGATTTTTTTTTTTAATTTGTATTTATTTTTTTGGAAGAGGGACGTCCTGCAGCACAAGAGAGGTGTGGATAAACAGTCCCTCTTTCCTTTTATTTTTCCTTTTTTTCCCTTTGCCACTTAAGCTTTCCAAACGGCCTCAGGGCTCCAGAACAACTCCGACCCTTGTGTCTCCTCTCCCAATCCAAGATTAGCCTGTCTTCTTGTCTTAATCCAGCAGAAACGCTGCATCCTGACTCCAACACCTCTCCACAATTACTGCACTCCATAATCCCCTGCCTGCCTCCATTTTCTCCCTACTGCTTTAAGAGGGGTAAAGATCAGGGGTGAGCACTCATCCCCGAGCCCTCCCCTGCCTCTCACCATGGCAGTTAAGTGTCTGTGGAAATCACAGAATGAGTAAGCCTTGTGACAGCTTATTAATACTTCTCTCTTCTCTGGGGTTTACCAATGGTCAGTCCTTAAGTATACTGTACTGGATTAAAAGGATTTGCTTGTAGCTCAGGTTGGCTTCTGCAAAAAGGAGGTATTTCGCCCGCAATTCTCCCGCTCTGCTCGTACTAAGATGTCACTCGGAGGGGTCTCGAGTCGCATTGTGCGCCAGGCCGATGGTCTGTGAGATACAATGTGGAACACGAGGCTAAGGTCTCCTTCTTTTTTTTTCACGGTCGGCGCCGAGTGGCACTTGATCCGCCCGGGGAGCGGAGGCACTCGAGCCGAAGGCCCCCTGAAAATACAGTAGCCCGGGTGAAGCGAGCGAGCGGCTCTTTTATTCGCCAAACTTTGATCGCCCTGAAAGAATGACCAGCGCGGGTTCTCCCCAACCCAACTCCCCGCCCCCCACCCCAAATAAAAAAAGCTGCGGTGTACACAGCAGAGCAACAATGACTGCGGCGCTTTGCAGAGAGACGACGGCGAGATGTGCTTAAATGAATCATCCTGCTGGCTTAGCATAGCTTGGCTGCCTCTGTGCTCTGGATGCCTTTAAATGCGTTTGTTTGCCTGCAGGCCCCTCCGATTCTTTCTTTCTTTTCCCCGCTTTCTCTGCTTTCTAGCCCGGATAGATTATACGTTTGTTTGTTTGTTTGTGTTTTTTTTCTTCTTTTTTTTTCAAATATTTATTTCAAAACCTAAATGGACTTGAATCGATCAATACCTCATTGTGTGTGTGTGACGGAAGCCGCGAGGGAGAGGGGTGTTGGGGGGGAGCAACCAATATGACAGATGTTACAATTCAGATTCTCCTTTCGTTCTTTTTCAAGTAAACACAATAGCATATCGAAAGGCATTTCAAAAGCTGTTTTAAATTGATTTAAGTTAGCTCCTTGTCACAAAGCTGTGTGTTCACAAGTATCACAAAGATGACGGGGAATGGAGAAAGAGAGTAAAAGAAAGCTGCCTCCTCCAAGGACTCTAAGCCATTGTAGGCTTCTACCCAAGCCTCAGATTTATAAAAAAAAAAAAAAAAGAAAAAAAAAGGGACCAAGCCTGGACAGATTTGCTCAGAAGTCTTTTCAGAAGATTTTTTTTATTTGAGCCGCAGATAGTCATCATGGAGAATAAACAACTTACTTTCAGAGAAGGGAGGGACATGAAAGAATACGGAGGCAGAAATGTCCCACTGGTAAGGAAATCAAGGAAAATAGAAGGGCATCAGAACCCTCTGAGGCCGCATATCAAATGTCCCACCCGATGTGGAATTCACAATAAAAAAATAAAAAAAGGACAGCACTTTTGCATAATGTAACCATTGACATGACATATCACTACAGCAGAGGAAATAAAATGGGAGGGAAAGCGGAGAGGCTTTTTCTTTTTTTTTTATGTGCAGAACATATGATGTGATTAGGGGCTTTTGATGCTGGGAGCTACTCATATATTTTTTTCCTCCCTTTCTGCATCAAAAGGTGAGATCTTAAGTTTCTTTCATATATCCAGTCCTCCATCGTATCGTTCAATATCTTCAAAAATGATTACTGCCGCATAACTGAATTAATCGACAAGAGGTACAATTGAGCTGGAACCCCTAGTTGCCCTAGCTACGGGGACAATGCCACTGGTTTTTCATCCAGTCTCATCTGCTCCATTTAGTTTTTTTTTTTGGGGGGGGGGGGGCTCTAATCTGCCATGCCTCATTCCGACAGAGCGGCGGCCACAATATACACCGCGTCCTCCTCAAACTGTGATGGATGGACGCTGGGAGGAGGAGGAGAGGAGACAGGAAGTTGGGAAGCGATAGCGGCTCACTTCTTGGACTGGTGGTGAGGGGGGGGGCGGTAAGAGAGATGCCCCCCCCGTCCCCTCTTCCCCCTCCCCCTCCCCTCCTCTGCAGCGCCGCGGAGAGAACAAAAACATGCAATTAGAGCGGCAGCGCGCTGTGAAGTGGTCATTACTAGAGCTAATGAGCGCGCTATCTGTCCGCACATTAAAGTGCCCGCTAACGAGGGCTTGTTCATCATCGGCGAAACACAAGTCATCGCATAATCCTATCTCCTGTCCTCTCCGAGCCCCGTGGAGGGGTGGAGGGGGGTGGAGAGGCTCATTTGGGCAGGCGGGTGGACAAAAAGAAGCCAAAACAAGGCGCGCGAGGCTTTGGCTCCGCGAGGCTTCGGCACTCTTTGAACTTGACCAGAGTGCCCCGTCTCGTCTCTTGCTAGCTTCCCTGTGCATGCTAGCAGCAGCAGCGTGGCGCATCTTCGGTCATAGGCGCTCCAAGAGAAGACGAGACTTTTCTTTCTTTTTCTTAATGTATGTGTTTGACTCTTAGCAGAACACAGAGTGCATATTAACACGTTATTGTGGCCCAACGCAACTTCAGGCGCTCTCTCACTCTTTCTCTCTCTCTCTCAGTCTCTCTCTCTCTCTCTCTCTCTCTCTCTCTCTCTCTCTCTCTCAGTCTCTTTCTTTGAAGACTTCTCCTCAAGTGTCCACAACGCAAGTGCCGCCAGCCGCCACAAGAGGGCACTGCAGCCAAGCATTTTCACCCCCCCTTCCGTCGTGGGCCCTTGCTGGTGCCGCTGCTGCTGCTGTGTGGCATCCCATACTGTAAGCTGATAAAGACAAGACAGCCGATAGTTGCATCAGATAAAAGGGGAAAGGGAACACGCTCCACAGGGTTCACAGATTCTTAAACACTTATTATCTGTTTGATTCATTCCTGATTGGCAAAAAATATTTTTCATGGGCAAATCCTCCCAAGGGGACAAGCACCCCCCCCACCCCCCATCCCCCACAAGCTTTGTGTCCTTGTGTTTCTATTTACCCGAGAAAATAAGGAGTGTGAGTGGGGCGGAGGGGAGGGGGGGGGGAAAGTTTAGTCTGCCACTGTCTCCGAGCAGCAGCAAATTTGTCACAATGAGACGAAATCTTTGGCATTCAGCACCCCTAAACAGTAAATACAGCTTTACTGTAAAAAAAAAAAAAAAAGGAAAAAAGAAGTCAAGACGAGCATTTTTTAAAAGAGAGACTTACACAGGAGTGAATACATCTGTATTCAAATAAAAAGAATGCAAGAATGAAAGAATAAGGAGATGAATTTGGATTTGCTTTTTTCCCCTTCTTCTTCTTCTTCTTCTTCTTCTTCTTCTTCTTCTTCTTCTTCTTCTTCTTCTTCTTCTTCTTCTTCTTCTTCTTCTTCTTCGTGTGTGTGTGCGTGTTTGTTTCCCCTCCCGTCTCCACGGGGCAATGTTCTGGCAGTCACAATCGGATGAACAAGTTTTTCCTCCACCATTGTTGAGTCTGTAACACTCCGCTATGACTCATTCCATACCCTGTAATTATGTTTGGGAAGAAGAAGAAGAAAAAAAAAAACAGACTTTAATTCTCTTTAATTGTGTGAAGCTGAGCAAACTGCAGACGTGAATGTGTTTAACCTTGGGCACCAATATCCCCGCATAAACCACAACCGGGTGAGACCTCGAGATAAACGATGGGGGAAATAGGAAATAGTCGTTTGCTTGGTGGAAATAAACTGTTTTTTTTTCTTCTTTCCTTCATTGTTTTCACTGTAGTGCACAATTTATTGATTCTAAATTTGATTAGAAGAATAAAGAAAAAAATCCAGGTCAATAATTATTTTATTTTTTTCTCTTGACGGGATACATTTTAATGGAAATAATACTATTAATAAAATCATCCGGCAGTCTAATTGTTATACGGCACTGCAGCAGACCCTGTGGAGGGAGCGTATCTACGGTGCATCTCAAGAGTGCTTCTGATTACTTCCTCTCTATTCATCATTTTGTCGTCTGGCCCCGAGGCATCAATAAACAACTGTCATGGATCCAAGTGATGGCAAATCAGTCAGCTTTCGCGGCACAAAGCCACTAATGCAATTCCATTGTTCGTTACTTTATCATAATATTATATCTATTATATCTAAACGGGCAGATTAAGAAGTCTCGCGCTTGATTATCTCGCGAGTTTTTCAGGTGAAACCGTGTTTCCGCGAAGGAGATTAGCATCGTACAAACCGGGCGCTATCTCCATCTTTTTGTGGCGTAATAGGGTGTGATATAGTCTATCAACTGTACCTTTCGGTGTGTGTGTGTGTGTGTGTGTGTGTGTGTGTGTGTGTGTGTGTGTGTGTTGTATGCATAGACAGACAGACACACACACACAGAGGCACACGAAGTGATGTGTGATCAGAAGCATCAGAGAGTTTAGCTGCAGCAGCATTGCCCCCGAGGGACTGCTGCTGTGCCTGTGCAAACACGTGGCCCTCGCTCCGCCACCTGGGAGCGGGAAAAAAAAAAGGGAGGGGGGGGGGGGGAGACAATCATGATGAGCCGCCCAGATAATCTCTGTTTAGGACACTACATGCATTTAGGCCGAAACGTGAGACTACGTGGGGAGTCGTTTTTTTTTTTTTTATCTGTATATGTTTGTTCAGCATCTGTATCAGTTTCTTTTTTTTGGGGGGGGGGATGAAGTAGTGAACACAGCGGCTGGAGAGGGATAAAAAAAAAAGTGGAGTAGGAAGTGGTGGAAAAACGGAAGTATCGGAAATATTTCGGCGCGCAAACGCACCACTTGCTAGCCGGAATAAATTCACGATTTAATGGGACTCCAGACAAAATCTGCGCTCAGAACCAATTTCAAAGCGCCCATTTTCAGGGGGTCAGTCTCATCTCAGCTGTGCAATCATACTGCGTGCACACAAATGATGCTTAACCACAATTAACCCGGAGGGTGCGCCGTGTACTCCGGGACCATTCAATCTCACTTTCGCATCGCCAACAAGTTAGAAGTTAAGAGATTGTCTTGGCTCCCCTTCTCATCAAGCATCAATAATTGATTGAGGCTTCTGGGACACATTGTGCATTGTGTCTCCGGAGGGTGATCAGCAAACGGGGGCCCCACTGGTTCGTGTGGGAGGAGCAGGGCACCCAGTGGTGCTTCGCTTGACCCGACCGATCCTCTATTATTTATTACAGCAGAAAGGATCCTGGTGGACGGGTTAAGGAGGTCAGTCCACATTTAGTGCTTCCTCGACAGGCGTCCCCGCCGGTTTAGATTGAGCATTTCGCGCTACGCTGCCTCTCCCACACATGCCCTGATTTGATATTAATATCAATCTTCTTTTTACCCTTCTCTTCATTGAGATTAGCACCTCTCTCCCCCCCCTCCTCCCCCCATCCCCTGAATTCCGACATCCATTTTGGTCCAAGGAGGACAGCGTGAAACATACTTTGCCGTAGAAGAATAAAATCCCAAATTGGTATTTTTGTGAGCGCACGCGTCCAAGTTAAGCTCACATAAGTTTATGCATTGCAAATCAACTACCCCCCCCCCCCCTCCGCATTCATACACACACACGCGCACAAATGTTTAAAACTGGCACACATCCAACATTACTTCTTGTAGCACTCAGCTGAAAGAGAGAGTTTATTATGCAGGGAAAATAACTCTTGATTGAACAATAGCTTCGTTTGAAATCTCATCCCAAACAGTTGAGAAATGAAGCGAGAATGGGAAGCGAGGACTTAAAAGACAGCCAAAGAAAGGCCTGCGGCGAACGTCCCGGCCGACAGCGTATCAGCGTGTCCTGTCACCCTGCCATTGTTCAACGCTGACACCTGCATCCCACTCGCACACAAGCAGGGGTCAAAGGTCAGACCTCCAACACTTACGCAGACGCTAACAAATGGCAGCCCAACGTGACCCCAAGGCCCCGGGGCTAAGACAACGAGGTGAAACAGCGTGGCCTCTGCCAGGGCTCCTTCACGCGCACTTTGCCTTTAAGTGACAATGATTCTGTGTGAAAAGTCACCCTGTGAAATAATGACATTAAACCATCCATCAAAGGCTACCAAAGCTCAGGCCAAAGCACTGGAAGGAAGGCGGTGAGAACAAACCTTTAAGTCCCTTATCAGCTGATGAAGGAAATTACACGGCTGCAACCCTGAAACATTTAATTAGCAGTTTATGTACTATCATGCTATATCACATCTCTGCCACTACCCTACGATTGCTCCAAACGCCGCGGGTCAGTTTGATACGGAACACTTCTTTCAGGCCTTTTTGTTTCCGTCGGCGTCTGGGTCCTGCCTCATTGTCAAGTCTCACCTGAAGTCGATTTCCTGTCTCAGATATCCCCGTTTCAGAATACACGAGAACCCATAACTACTACACACAACCGAGCGGGCGCGACAAATCAAATTCATCTCCCGACAATGTGGCCGCTTTGCAACGTTTTCCGAAAGGGAAGATCCCTTCTTTACAACGTGGCTTTTTTTCTTTTTTTTTGCCAGCGATCACAATCAAAGTGTGTCTCTCTGTGTTCCCCTGGCGTGTCCCTCCCGCGAGTGTGTATGCGAGTGTGTGGCCGTCTACATTTGTGTTGCCTGGGTCACCTTGAAGCATTTTGGTGCACATGGCATGAGAGTCCCGCCGCTGTCTGCCGGCGCGCTTCGCTGAGCACTTCCTCAAGCGCGACACTCCCACTCCAGCAGGGATTTCCACACACCAGCGGTTGAATCTTCCTCTGGGCCTCCATTGCTAACCATTAGCGGCGGATTAGGAGAGCGGGTAAGCGGAAGAGGAAGGGCTCCGGGGGCTCGCTATCAGGTGGATTTCATAACTGCCGTCCTCGGATGACCATCCAGGTTTAGAAAGAAGCTCAGCTCTTGGTTTCAACTTGCTATTCAAACTGTATGAAGATATGCAGTGTATGCTAAAAGACCAGAAAATAACAAAAAGAAAAACGGGGTCTTCTTTATTTTCTTTGAAAAGCTGTCAAAGCCTTGAACTCGGCCTGCGAGTGAATAGCTTTGCACCGACAGGAAGTGGCTGTCTTCCACCTCTGCAGTGACAGTGCCAATACATTACCGGAGCGTAGAGGCAAAGCGGGTGGCTGAATTGATGGTCATGGCATCGCCCCATTAAACAAGACTCTTCACTGACTCACTGGCCTATAACACTGCTGACTTTCGCTTAATGATAAAAGCAGTTGGGACGGCGCCATGAGATTTTATCAACACCTGCTGGTAAACAAGCCAATATTGCTCAAATACATTTCTCAGACGTTTAATCAGGAGATGAATTGAAAGCTTTATGAAAGAACTCATTTGGGACAGGAAATAATGAGTCTCTCTTGAAATTGTTTGAGGAGCTGCCAAAAGGAGTGAGCACAAAGAAGAAGTAGGGGCAATCGCATTCCTAAAGTTCCCCGAGAAACAGCAGTTAGCTTTTGTAATGTGACGCATTTCAGCGTGAAACCGCATTGTTAGATCTGAAAGGAAAAGAATTGGTAATTATTAAATCAGTCCTTAACCAAATTCCTTAGAAATGCAAACAAAGTTTTTTGGCACAAGATATCCAAACACTTTAAATTCTGAGTCATGATATTGCCATGTTGACTACTACAACTTTTAATATGATAGAAGGAGGAAGCTAGTCATCTCAAATCATATTAGTTTGAATAAATGTATACAGAAAACCCCAGGGTCTCGATGAGGAAGAAAGACCAAGCGACGCAGGAACATGTATATCTCACTGTGCCTTTAAACCTGCAAGAACTGATCTTTGACCAACGTAAACGCAACATTGACATGTCACCACCTGTCAAAGTTGATATGGCTAACATGTGGGCAAACAGTTGCTTATTTACACATTCAGCCATTCATTTGTATTAGTTTTAAGAAGTTAAGTCCAATATTCACTCTCATTTTAGCTCCTTCTTTGGTCTCCACCACTTGCCTGGCTTTTTAGCAGCTAAGTTCTTCACAATGTTGACCTGCGCTTCGCTAACGTTTAGTGCTGGGCCGTTAGCATCAAGTGGGTTTATCTAACAAAGCTAAAATCAGCTCCCTGCTGCAACTGGAAATGACACCGATGAGACTGAACCAAAACATTGAAGCTGCGGGCTGTGAAACCAAAACAACAAGTTAACAGATGCTAGCTACGTAAAGCTTAGGGGAACTGCAGAGTCTGGTGTTAAATCTCTGTGGGTACATCAGTATCAGTATCAGTATGGGCAACTTTACTTTCCAGATACTCAACCGATCCACTGATGATTTAAAAATAGTGATTATAGCAGCTTTAAAATCAGTAAGAAGCCTTCCTCCATGTCAAACACTGACATGTATACATGGGTTTCAGGGTATACCGCTAGAACCTTTAAACCTGATCAAAAGATCCAGGTATATCTTTAGCGGAGGCCAACATTGTGACCACATAAGGAGCCCGCAGGCCTCGCAGCTAGGGGCCGCTGAGGTGAAACCAAGCGAATCCGAACGTTGAGCCTTCTATTTGTCAAGGAGACAAAGGTCCGGTTTTCACACCGAGGTCACAGTTGCATGGAGAAGAAAGCAGGACCCCGCCAGGTAAATAGGATGCCATTGTCCCCCAACAAAAGTATAGTCTTAACCCTGTGACCTCATCAGCTTTGGGGAATGCTCCTCTATTCTCAGTCAGTCATCAGAAGAGGGAGCCTGGCTCTTTTGAAGACACTACCCAGACACCACAGGTATTAGTTCCCTCGGGGCCCACCGGTGCACTCGCAGAACAGGATACGAGCGACTTGTGGCAACATTGGTGTTTGTTTTTAATGGCCTTGAACAGAAGCAGTCGTGATACAAAGTAATTCCCGAACCATTTGTGACGAAAATGCATGCGCTTGTGCTTTTACATGGCGGTAACCAGATAACTTAAAAGGTCATAAAACACGAGTAAATGCGCAACTGGGATACCATGTCACCGTAATGTAAGATTAGAGTAATGACACATTTTGAAGGTTGCACAGAAAAGTGTTACAGAGAAACTTTCAGCTGCCCGTCTGCTTTCCTGTTCCTTTACTGCCCCACATTCTCCTCAAAACCCATCAAACCGACTTTCAGAAAAATGCAGTATCACTTGTTCTGTGATCACGCTAATCTGAACGCTTTAGCAGATTGAGAGCTTCGAGTGCTGAAAGCAAAGGCAACTCAATCTTAGAATTTAAAAGGCTTTTTTTTTTTCTTCTTTGCCTCATACAGCCTGCAGCCAAATGGCACTTGTGTTCTGACACGGCACATAAACACACACAAAAGAAGTTATTAGCGTAGATGCAAATCAAATTACTAGCAGTGTAAACTGCTATTCCTCCCTGCACTTGGGCCTGTAATTACTCTGGCTTATAGGACTATAATGAATGCTAATGACACACTACTGCAAGGCCATCAGCCTAACACTTGTGTGAGGTTGGGTGATTTTCACTTAAGTTATGAAAGCCCATTTCGGTCCGTGTAGTTTCCCCCTCACTCCATACTCCAGTGCAAGATTAAAGAGAGCAGGAATTTTAGCGAGGAACACTTGCCTGGAATATGTTTCAAGAGCAAATCATTTAAAAATTAAAGGCCATAATTGGATGCATTCAACCATATCATATATAAAGCGTATTTTTGCATTTCAAAGGGGATTACAAATTCAACTACACAATGAGTCCTTGTGGAAATGACAACAGCTGCACATGCCTCAGATCTGTCAGTGTTCCTCACTGAATCTAATTTCATTGAGCCAATAACCATTTTTTGCTTCTGGGAAATCAACACACAAACAAACGTCAATATTTTCACGACACAATATACAGTGGATTGGCCTTGAAACTCCGTTGTGTTAACTAAAAAATATGGTCAGGATCTTTTGGGTCTGACACATAAAAAGAAGCTGGCACGAGTAGGCGCAACAATTATAAATACAATTAATTGTGCTGTTAAATAGACAAATTTGGCACTGTATATGAAGACAATAGTGGGCAACAACTCATCAGTATGTTAAGTTGGTGTGAAAATTAGTCAATAAATCAACACTGAATTTCTTTACTTGCCATACTCTACAATATCGGCCCAAGTTAAATGAGAATACATTTACCTCAAGCACTAATCTCACCTCAAGCACCATGTGGTAGCTCTTCTGGAGCTTTCAATCATTATAAATGATCTTCATCGGCAGATAGTTTGCTCAGTTATGATAGAGGAGTAGAGCTGTCTTTTCTATGTTGGCCTAAAAGTTGAGCTTTTTATCAGATTACGTGATCTTCATCATTAGCCACCACCACCTCCTCCACTCTGACCCTCAACACCGGCGCCCCACAAGGCCGCGTGCTTGACCCTCTCCCAGTTCACGCATGACTTCGTGGCCACACACAGCTCCAACACCATCGTTACGTTTGTTGACGACACAGCCGTCATCGGCCCGATCACGATGTCGGCGAGACGGACTACAGAGAGGAGGTCAGAGCCCTGACATCTTGGTGCCAGGACAACAACCTCCAACTCAACGTCAGCAAAACTAAGGAGCTGATTGTGAGCGACAGGAAGAGACAGGGAGAAAGACCAATGGGACTACGGTGAACAGCGTCGGCAGCTTCAGGTTCCTCTGGGTTCAAAACCACAGGCAGGGATCACAAGTAGGCATTGCTTTGTTTTAAAGGGTCACAGGTCTTACAAAGTTGGGAACTGCTGAGCTAACTAAAGATTGCGTTGTGTTGAAGGAAAGCAACAGAAAATGAGGAACAGTTTTTACGACTGTATTTTTGTCTCAGAAAAGGTTACAAGTTTCAAGTTGTTTATTATCAAATGTTACAAGCATTACAGAAGCATCGCAGCGTTGTCAATGGAAATGTAGGTTCTCAAGCTCCCTCCAACAATGCTAATTAAATATGTATCAAAAGAAAATCCCAGAAAAAGTATATATATATATATATATATATATATAGTTTTCCTTCAACACAACATAGTCTTTAGTTAGCTCAGTGGTTACCAACTGTTTTTGACCTGTAACCCTTTAAAACAAAGCAATGCCTACTTGTGATCCATAACTGTAGTTACGGCAGTTTGAGCAGATTTATTTAAAAATATATATTTTTTAAGATAAAATTCACAGAATTCACAAGTAAAAGCCAAATATTTAAACACATACTGAGAAATAAAATTGTGTTGTTTAACAGACAAAGCTGGCCTTGTGTATAAATCCAAAAGTGTGCCACAATAGTAGAACTGTGTGTTAAAAAGAAACTGCATTAAATACCTAAGAAGTTTGAAAAGACATAAAATACATTCATATTTGCAACATTTCCAAGGCCTGAGAACAGGTTATTATGCAGCTTGTCTTTATGCCTAAACAGCACATTAGCTTATCTTATATATGCTTAGTGAATGATATTGTAGACTTACTGATATATCAGCCACAACCTGGATTTATTCCCCCTCAAACAGAAGAGCGAGGCGAAGCTCCCCCAACGGCCGCCTGAATAAGGAATTTCTGATGACCTGAGCTAAAGGTCACCGGTGCAGAAGAAATGCTGCAGTAGAGAGAATCCAGGACAGCTCAAGTCTGTGTGGATGACCAAGAGATAAGGACTGAGAGGAAGTGAAGAGGACAAGGAGCAAGTGAGCATTCTGCATCGCTCTGGACCGTCAACAACTGGGGGCTTTCCAGCACTATATGCTCTTACTGAGAGGGATGAAGATAGTAGTGGCTGGTTCAAGGAGAAAGGATGACGAGTCGTCATCATGTGCAAGCACATTCTCAGCTATTAAAGAAAAGGCTAATGGCCTTAATAGTGGCCTAACACACCCCGACAATTACAATTACGTTCTGCGTTCCACCCCAAAAAGATTACCAGAAGGAAACACATGTATTGAAAGAAGGTGTAGCATGCAACTGAACTGCAATTGAGTGCAATCAAGAGATAGAATCATAAGGCAAAATGTGTCTTATATCTGACTTTGTAATGCAATTTGTTGTATTGTTGCTAATTCCAATTAAGGAATAGTTCATTTTTTTTGGAAAATATGCTTATTTCCTTTCTTGCTGTGCTGGATGAGAAGATTAGCACCACACTCACATCTGTATGCTAAATATGAAGCTTCACCCAGTAGCTGGCTAGCTTACCTTAGAATGAACACAGGAAACAAGGGGGGAAAACAGCTAGCCAGGCTGCTGGCGATAGCTACATAAGTACTGCACAGGCATAAGAGGGGTATAGTTTTTCCAAAGCATCAAACTTTACTCTAATTGGGAATTGTTGAGTTCCTTCATGAATTGACTAACCTAAGGTTTTCTGGCTTATTGTTGATGAAAAGGTTTTCTTAAACACCCAAATGTTTTTTGGCCGCTTTTAGCACCACAAGTCGATATAGTCCCATATTTGAGAGAAGGCTTTTATCTCCAAAACTAGGCAACTCACACCGAACCAATCTAGATTGATAAATACCGCTATGTGTATTTTTGATTTGGGGGTGTATTGTCCCTTTAATAGTGTCTTTGAGTGTCTGAGATGGTGTTAGGGAGGCTAAAACATTGCAAATTATGTTTATATATATATATATATATATATATACACACATAAATATATGTGTATATACTATATTCTAGTTATTTTAAAATGCTTGTGATAGCAATGTCAGTAAAGTAAATTACCTTTAAATGTAGCCTGTGACTGTATTTACTGTACTTCATTCTAGTTATTTTAAAATGCTTGCGATAACAATGTCAGAAAATGAGAAATGTAAATGACCAAGCTGACAACTGATACAGACACCTTAAAGTTGTTCTTGGGCCATATTTTTAGGCCTGTGTGTACTCTGTGCACAAAAAGGACTTCCTCTCTTCATTCAGTGACCATTTTGGCGCATTAACCTACAGTACATTTTAGATTCATGTTCATACTTATTGATTGATTACTGCTACTATGTCTAGTACAGCGGGGCTATAAGGCCACTATAGGGTTAAGCAATTTTGTATTGAATAGGAATGTTTAAATGATGAAGTGACTTGCTGCGTCTTGAAAACTCTAACCTCATTAACAACTATTATAATTTAGCATGATAATTCACAATTCTCAAGCTGCATTTCACAAACTAAGTTTGGTGAAATAATTGTGCTGTTGCTTCCAGGCTATGGATTTCGTGGGTAAACGCTGAAGAGACAGCTAACATACCCTGTTTGTGTCCGGACGTATTGCACGCTGCAACTCTTAACCACTAAAACACATCAGGCTCTTGTACATCCAAAATGTTCAAATGTAAAACAAGTGAATGTGGGAATACAATGTACATCGATCATTTGGCATGAACCTTTAGCCCATACATGATCCTACACAATACATAATAAAGATCCAGTGTTTCTTAGGTAACAAACACTCTAAACAATTCCAATAACAGTGTAACAGTAAAATACTGGCAGCAGAGACACCAGTAATTTACTGTTATTTTACGGTGCAGCTAATGTGATTAACAGTATCTCATCAAATATTGGATTACAGTATGTGATAGTAGAATAACTGGGTTACGGTAATTTTACTGTATATACCCGCATATTACCGTTTATTTACAATGGGTACTAAATTCTGCTACTTTGGTATTTAATTCCCCACAACACCAAAACAAAAGTAGAAAACACAATAATTAATTTACAATACAATATTGCTAAAGTTTATTACTTGTCCTCAATTATTTATACAGCTGACTTTTTAAGACAAATAATATTAGGAACATTTGTATTCCATAACTGATGAGGTACATGTAAATAATTACACACACATTTTACACATGTACATGTGAACTGCATGAACTACATGACAGTGAAAAGGAAAGAGAGAGCAAACAGTGAGAGAGGATTGGACTGCCTCACTTCTTTATTGTCTTAGAGACAGACTACAGCTACTTGAGCTCAAGCTAGCTAACGTGAACTTTGCTGGCTATGCTGTTACCTAGCTAACGTTATAGAGCTTGCTTCGCCAATTTTAGCAACCTGATGTAATGAAGCAGACATAATGAAACATTATCTGAGATGTTAACAGATGTTCAATAATCATGTTCAATACTGGACACTGTCAATGTCGGGTGATAAGCGTAACATTACCTCGGCTCCTTGGTTGATCTCCACATGGACTGTACTCAGAAGAATGACTACCGAAGCTGAGCTGTCCAAAGTCAAGTTCAGGGACAGCCGGTCACATCTAGTGAGTCAAAATGATTAGTGTGCTATGAGCAGTTTGATCAATAAAAATATGCTATCATCATAGTAGTTAGTCTATAATCAGCAGTACGACGTTGATTGATAGTGACTCACTTAACTTATAGAAGCGTATGCCCAGCTCTTCACAGAAAATATACTGTATTCTGCTGATAAATTACAGTTATCTGTAGCTATGGTTAACCGACGGCATTCAGTGTTAATTTACATGCGAAGATTGAATATTTGACTGTATTTTACAATTATTATCAAACACCGTAAAATACTGTTGTAAATCCACCGTGCATTTACAGCAATGCCTTACAGTACACAGTTATGCGTGTTGCCACACTCTCCAGTAGTTTTTTCAGGGTTTTATTTGAACCAGAGCAAAGATGTTTGAGTCGACGTGAAAAGGGTAATTGTGTTATTTAATTGAGTATTTGATAAACTGGCTCATGAAGGCCAGTGACTTTCTTGTGTACCTCTATTAACCTAGAGAGCAATGGAATGGCATTCAGCACATGGAGTAAACATAGTTTCAGTTCCTGGTGCATGGTCATTTATAAAGGCAGAGAAAAATGACCCATTAAAAAGACATATCAAGGTGAAAACAGCGCGACAAAAAAAAAGGAAGAAATAACTGAAGAAAACATAATTTCTGACCTTTCTGGATTGTGCCTGTGCCAAAATGTTGTTCTCATCTCATTTGCACATTTAATTTGTAATTGTTAGGTTAACCGAGCGCTTGTTCCATTAATTATCAAACACACAATTTCAGCTTTGTTTTGAGTGAAAATGCGCTAAGGCCAGTAGCATCAACTGCTGAGGAACAGGATGTATTTTTCTTCTTTTTTTTCAGACCTCGGTGGACAAAGCATCCGCAGTAAATCTCAGATCAAACAACATGCTGAAAAGTTGGATCTCAAAGTAAATAGACACCGTCAAAGGGGTAGGAGAAGGGAGAGAAGATTGTCTCAAATGAAAGACACCCCATTGAAATCCTATTGAGCTATTTTCAGTGAGGCACCAAAAAAAGCGAGAGAAAAGAGTGCACTGGTAAAGGTCAGCATGAACCCAGATCATAGAACCTGAAACATGGCACACAGATAAAGGGCACAGTGAGAAATATATCAATTACGCCTTGACATTTTCCAGAGAGACAAAAGAGGCCTGTATAATACGATGGTGTGGAGCTGTGGCCACTGCAGCCTCCTCAAAAGTCACCAACACTTTGGGATGGGTTGCATTGTTACATCTCCACTAGATATTAAAAAATGACGAAGTGCAAAGCAAGAAATTAAAGGAGTTTATATATTCATAGCTTCACACCCTCTATTATCATGTTTTCCAATAAAAATCTCAGTAACGCAGGATGAACTTTACCCATAAACTTAAAATGTTGTATCTAACCTGGCTTTGAATTCAGATTATTTGGCCTATTTCATTTCAAAGAGGAAGTTTGAGCCTCAGCTTTATGCACATAGAATGTCAAACATTTTTTTCCACCCTATTACATTTGCATGGTGGCCCCTGCAAGTTGCTCATCCCCGACCCCTGAAGTCACTGCAAGTTCAGACTAAATGCTTTCCATACGGTCAGGAAGCTGCTTACATTAGGCGGCAAAGTGCCATCACCCTACTTCTGTCATTCAAAAATACCTCACTGTACACTATAAAACGTTTACACAGTAGGCGATCTGTTGTTTCTTGCAGTGTTTCTTGTTAGCATGACAAGTGGAAGTCACTTTGTTGATTTCCTTTTATTTACATAAGAACAGACTGTATTTAAGAAGTGGTCGCATTTGAAGCCCCAAGTTTGGCATTTTGGCCGTCGCCATCTTGGAATCTCTGGTAGCAAATACTATAATATATATATATATATATATATATAAATATATATATACAAAGTGCAGATAGAAGGTGATTTCACTTTTCCTAGATCATTTTGCAGATAGGAGGTTTTGCACTTTGGCCATCGATATGTAACATTAGGCCTTCTAGTAACTGTTGGTCATGAAACCAGGCTGCTGTGATCTGCCTTTAAACAACACAAATAAGTCTTTCTACCTGGTTTCCATTCTGTTTTTTTTTGTATCACATGTGGGGTTCCCACAGTCAATGGCAGTTATTTCACCTATTTCCCTTGAAGCCCCTTTTTTTTTTTTTGATGGCCACTCCAAACTGAGGTTGACTCCGAAACAAGGGGAGGGAGAAGCGAGGGCACAAAGCCTGTTTTGGGGGAAGCTGCTCTTCGCTTTCCACACTACTGTTTCTGGAAAGTGCTGTGACAGCTGCCACAGATAACAAGGAAGTACATTTAATAGCTTTTCAATCTTTGTTCTCCTGCTTGTTGGGTTTGTACGCATTTTCAGTATGTTCACAGTAACACTGATGGTTCAAAGGCATGGCAGGCATGCAGACTGCATATTTTTTGCTCATCCATTTGTCACACACAATATCTATGTCACTGCTGATCTCATTTTGACACAACATGCTGCAATTATGTATCTCACCCATGCAAGTGACATACTGGATTTGTCAGTGATCGGCACAGATGAGTTCTGCTTTATTTAAAAGGGGGGGGGGGGGCATGTTTACTACGACCAGCAACATTTTCAAGAATAAAACATATCCCGTGGAATCCGATTCATGAGTCAGAGTCGTGTACTGGCTACAGCATGACTGCATTCACTGGATTCATATTTAACAAGACATGTGTCTTTGAAGGTTGTGATATGATGATTTGGCCTCTAAAAAACAATGTAACAATTGAGACAATGTGAAACTACCCAAGCATCTTGTATGAAGCTCGCTATCATGTCAGGTACTGGGAGGCACCTGAACGTTACATTCTTCAACAATACGGCAAATCAAGCCTCTCTACAAGGCTGATATCTCATTCATCTGCTGCTCTGCACTTCCTCAAGTATCTGCGCCCTTAATTAGTTGGCATAATCAACACTGTACTGCTTGGTGGCGATAACAATGTTGCACAGTGCACATCATTTTGTGTTTCTTCAGACTGAATGGAGAGTAAAGGGGGCGCCTCTCATTCAGACTCTTGCTCCCGAGCCAAGGTAAATCAATACAAACCAAAAGACTGCCGTATTGCTCGCATACAAGGTTTCCCGCAAATTATCTAAGTTGCATGCAAATTAATTCCTAATATACCACTGAGATGATAAAACCTTGGCTGTAATGCACCCAAGGTTGTTCTTTTGGTTCCATCAGGCCTTGACCATTTGTATCCATTCACTTAGGGCATTGATAGGAAAAGGACGACCATACGTTACCACATCAGAACATGTACAGTAGCATGTCCAGTGAAAATGATATCAGATAACAAATCGTGAAACCAAAAAGCAACCCCGTCTCCCCTAGAAATGACGTGTAAATATTACAAAATGTTCCAATTCTTGTTGCGGTGGCTAACATAATTGCTACCTGGACTGTCGAGAGGCAACATTCTTATGAGTGTTTGAAATGTGAAGTGTCAAAATGACTTTGACATCAAATACCAGGGTTCGCATCCAGAGTGGTTTTAAAACAAAAGCATTTTGGTTGCAGGTAGTGACATTATTTTCGTTAAATGTTAACAAACAGGTCACATCAGACTTGTTTTTTTAAACAGAAGACCACAATCTTTCCACAAACTTGTGCATGTGAATGCACTAACATATGTCATTGTTAAGCAGATATTTTATTGCCAGACCGGGTAGTTTGGTGGAAATGCGTTGTCAGAGAACATTAAACCGATTTGTTCAGCATCAACATTTTTGCAACATACCATGAATGTTAATTGAGAACATGTCCTCATAATGTTACTAGAAAACATTATTCTTGCGCCATTATGTTTCCTTGAATATAGGGTTGCAAATAAAAGGTTTGAACCCTGATATAATTTTCTATATATTGATAAACGTTTTATATATTTATAAATGTTTTCAATACAAACCAAAAGACTGCCGTATTTTTTTCGCAAATGATGAAAGTTGCGTGCAAATTCATTCCTAATATATTTAAGAATTTTGAAACAACCACTGTGATTGTAAAACCTTTGCTGTTGTTTATTCATAAATGCTTTGTGTAAATTAGCTGTTTTGAGCTTTAAAGGCTCTCAACACTGACACAGCTGAGCCGACAAGCTAGCAGCGCTAACAGTGCTGACAGAGCGAACAGTGTTTACCTGGGAGGGCACCAGAGGGTAGGCGCAGCGCTTCTGCTACGACGTCATGGGTCGGGAGGGCGTTATCAGCTGTAATGCCTCAGCGAGAGCAGCGCAGAGCGACGTCGCTAAACAGAGACTTGCATGCGCTAAAAGCAACGCGCAGCTGGCCAAGCTACATAAACAGAGCAGAGACGCTCTACAACACACACAGAGGGAGAGTGACTTTATTCCCTTCTCAGCTAGACATTACTACATTGTATCTTTACATTTAAAATAGTTGTGTTTGCTACTACATATATAATGAATTGAGCACATTTACAGCAAGACTATGTAACGTGTAAACAGACAACAAAAATACAATTTGATATATATATATACATGGTATATGGTATACATAGGCCTATAAATAGTGTAACATAGCCCAAGAAGCAAAGAGTCATAGAGTCAGTGAACTGTCTCACTAATGCTATATGCAGAGCATTAGCTCTCTAGCTACACTGTAGCTACGTTAGCTACAGTGACGTTAGCCGCCATTAGCTATTTGTACCAGACCTAGTAAGGCTGTAGCAGTAAAACCCTCTAGTGTATTGAACAAAGGTGGATTTTATTGCTCATTATTATAACTTTTTACTTATAAGAGGAGGTATGTGTTATTTTATCTTTTAGACGTTGTATAGTCTCGCTTTTGAAATACAATTGGAGTCTTGAGAGAAGCTGCATGTACGAATGAATGATAAATTACTGAGTCATAACTGATACATTAAAAGATCTCACTTCCATAATAGTTCATGTGTTTAATACATAAGTGTTATTGCCCTCATTATTATATCCTGTATGTTACCCTCTTCTACATGTTCTCCCATTAAAATCCGCAATTGTTTTTTTGGATTATTTTGTCAAACAAGTAGCTGAAACTTGGATTAAACAACTTTTTTTAATCGAGAAGGGAAAGATATGCTAGTCAACTATCCCACATCCCTTCAAGAAATGGAGATTAATTTGAAGGTAATCATAAGTGTGAAAATTGCTGTTATCTTCTCACTATTCCTTTTGACTGCTAACGGCCTGTCTGGCTCTGAAGTCGTCCCGGTAATAAATATTCATATACCTTTCAGGGTCTTTTGTTATGTTGACTACCTTCCATCAGTCTGATCTGTTGTGGCACGAGAAACACAAATGGTGGAAATAAATTAAGAAAAAAAAAATCTAAGTAAATATATAAATAATAATGACAATGAGTGAAAAGGGGGGGGGGAATTTGGAACATCAAAGGCTCCTCTATCTTTGTCGCATGTAAACAGTGCGTGCCTTCAGTGAGTGGAAGAGCCCCTTTTAATGATTCCATGGAAGATTGCCACAACGACAAGCATCCTGTAATAAATAAAATTAACAAACATTTCTGTAGGGTCTTTTCAAAGGGAAAGAGAGCCCAATGTTTTTTTTTCAGATAAGTGGTCTATACATCCCCTGCTCCTTCCTGATTAGTCTAATCCAGTGAGAAGTGCGTGCAGGGTTTTGATTGAGTCAGCCGCCGAGGACCCCGAGGGGGAACCCTCCTGATAAGTGCCTTTACCTTTCACCTCCAGAACCCCACGCACGTCGCTCCGCCATATCCCACTCCCTCTAATCTCATTTGGCCCAGGAAGACATGCTCAGGCACAAGGAGCTACGATTAGCATCCTCTTTACCGAGGGATTCCATTGGCTTGGACTGCCAGTGCTGCCCTCGACCTGAAGTCGCCGAAGGCACTAAATCAGCTCGGCTGGTTCTGTGTGGCTCGTGTGTGTGTCTGTGTGTGTGCGCATGCTTCAGCATTCGCCCTTCACTAGCGAGTGTGTGTTTAACAACTTGATATCAGAAGGAGTGTTTTCCTCTATTTACCTTCGTTGGAGTATATAAAATTTCAAACGTGATAGAACTCCAACTCCTATTTGTGTCATCGACTCCCCCCAAAAACACAGAAATATTGAGAGGGCCGTGACCTCTGCGTCCTCGCTGGGTCAAATTCAAGCAACATCACAGTGCGTGTGAGTGTCAGGTGGCGTTTAGATCGTCCACCGTACATGACCACGAATGGAGGAAGTCACTCAAGTTTGAACCTTAGAATCCGACTGTATCCATCTTTCCATTCCAGCACTCGCCATCGCGTTGTGTTTGATTTTTGGGCATGCAGGGACTTTCCTCTGGCGTGACCTCATTGAGTGCATTTTTCTCAGGAATATTTTGTGACGCTTTTCTTGACGAGATTGTTTTGTTAGAGGCGTGACCTTTGATTAAAGAGTCACATCAACAAGAGTCGAGGTAAGTGTCGCTGACAGCTGATAAAGTCATTGAATAAATAATGTGCGACTCCTCACAACTCAAACAACTGCGGAAATAAATATGAGGAAACCAGCCTTAAATATTTTCAAAACTGTTTTTTCTAAATGTATCAGATGAAGAAAATAAATTGATGCAATTCGTTTTCTGAGAAGAACCATTTTATTTTAAGAGTACGGATGAATGGATATTAACTCTTGGTCATATTAAGTTTCGTATCACATGTTTTTATACATGCAGCCTTGAACTTGACTTTAAGTGTTCTGAGTAGAAACGTCTTACTATTATAAATAAATGGTTATTATATATCATCCAGATTTTACTGAATATGTGCAGGTCTACAGAATTGCTGTACCACAAAAAAAACACTGTACACCATTAAATAAAAGAAGTTTAGACATTAGGTCAATGAAAGAATCACTGACTACAGTGACTTAATGACGCCTCATCTATGCTGAGCATTTTGCAATTATATATATTTTTTGGCATAGCAGATGCAAGTAAAAAAGAAAAGAACATTAATGACTCAAGAGGCCTCTGGAGTATTAATGAGTAAAGACAGCAACGGGGACAAAAACTCTCTTCGTCCACAGGATTTTGACGTATATGGGAAGTTTATGCCGCATGAAGATTCAGAGAGTGCACGAGCAACAAAGACACAGCACAATAACTCAAAGGTAACCATGACGCACACACACACACACATCAGCACACACGAGTGACGTCTCACACGCCTACTGTAAATTATGACACATCCTAATGCAAGCAGGAAGTGCACAGTAATAAATATGCATGAGGAAATGAAGCAGACTGGTAATCTGAGTGTGTGGTCACAAACTTGTAGCAGCTTCCGGGGGGGGGTTTAAACAAAGTAAAAGTATGACTGCTTTAGTTGGGCAGCTAGGTTGCACGCGAAATAAATGATAATCTTGCCTAAATGTGGAAGACGTATGAGAAGCGTGGTTCCCATCCTGATGGGTTCGGGGCCCTTAGGTCACAAGGTGGTTTTGGAGGGGGTCGCAAGATAGTTAAGATAAGAAAGAAGAAATCACTTTGTCTTCCTGGATGAATGGAATTCTTCGTGTCTCTAAAAACGATTCAAACTAAATCCGTTCTTTTAGGAACAAACTAAAAGTTTGAAATCACCACAATAATTTTTATTTTTGTTCTGCTCAGTTCTCTGCTGAGGAGGTAAAGGAGGGTGTGTGTGTGTGTGTGTGTGTGTGTGGGGGGTGGAGGGGTGGGGGTGGGGGGGGGGCATGTGACTCCTTATACAACCAAGAACCTTTAGAGAGAGTGGCACTAAACTGACATCAGTGATCAGCGTTACCCATTGGCTTCAATGAGAGTAAGTATTCCTAACAATGTGTTGAAAAGTGACACAATAAAAAAATACAAGTGATGAGCGGCTTCTTTATCTCTTAGGGACTACAGTGTGAGGACACCTGCAGATGAGACATGTAAAATTATATTTAACACCTGTCTTGATTCCAAATAAATAATAATAACTACAAATATTATTTAAAAAATATTTAGTTTAAATATTCAAGACGCGTTGCGTAATGTGCACGTTTAAATGTTTGTGGAAATATTGAAGTCATATATAAATATGGATATAATGAGGGGTCCAAAGACGGCACGCGTTCTTTCAGAGCGTCCCGGGCAAATATATACACATCAGCATCAGCACCACTGCAGCATCAGGCTGAAGGTCGCGAGGCCCGAAAAGCATGCAGGGAAGTTGCCACGTGCAAAATGGGAAATAATAAAAAGCAAAAAAATAAATTAAAAAGACTGAGAACATTGTTTGAAAAGTCAGTAAACTTCCCCACACTGACTGGTGCAGAAACATAGACGTGATGGGGGCCAGTGCTGTGCGAGCTTGAACAGTTTCTCAGTGAAGCGCGCAGTGGCCGATGCCCCCCCCTCCCTCCACATCCACATCCACATCCACATCCACATCCGATGAACTCCAGAGGATCGACCAACATGGGCCCCCACACATGCATGCGCGGTAAATAAAACAGAGACGTGCACTGTCTTTCTGTGTGTCTGAGGGAATAAAGTCTCGTTGTGAATCACTTTTCCCGACTGGCGCGGCGCATTAAACAACCGTGGCGTGATTCCCCCCTTTTCTCTCTCTCTCTCTCTCTCTCTCTCTCTCTCTCTCTCTCTCTCTCTCTCTCTCTCTCTCTTACTCTCTCCCCCCCCCCCCCCCTTTTTCCTTCTTTTTTCTTCTTTCTTTCTTTATCAGCTCGTTCACGATTTCATTTCTTTCAAATGAGAATTCAGGGACCCCCAAATTCAAGCCCCCGCGTCTTCAAACAACACAACTGTACGGTTTCACTTCTTTCTCCCGTCAAAATGGTATCCCAGATTCAATTTTAGATACAGACGAAGGATTTAGCCAGTGATGATTTTCTTTCTTTCCTTTTTTTTTGGGTCTTTCGGAGACAATATTTAATATGCTGAAATGAGATCAGTTTTACCCCCCACTCACCCCCCCCCCCCTTAAATTTATAATTTCTCGATATATATTTGTGTCAAATCTCGCGTTGACACACGCCGAAAATGAATGCACCTTTGATAAGCGAGCCATGTGTTTGGCATATATGATCGCCTCTTTCTCTCTGTGTGCCATCATCAGAAGAAGAAGAAGCAACAATGACACTGCCATCAGCATCATCAGCATCAGCATCAATAGTCCTTTTTTTTTCTTCTTCAACCTCTCCTCGAGGGGACCCCCCCCCCTCCCCACCCCCTTTGATTTAGGAAATTAGCACGCCTAAATACAAAAAACACCACATTCTCAACAGCTACTTATTAAACTCCATTCACTGAAGATGATTTCAGGGTAACGTTAAAACACAATAATGTAAATGACCCATGGCTTTTAATTAAATTTCCGCTCTTTTTGTTTAATCTGTTTAACATTTTGTTTTAGGTGTGGGGTCCTCCTCGTTGACTTTTATCGCCAAATGAAGCATATAAATGACCTGAATTAAATAAAATAAAGAACAATTATCCTCCCACCCCCCCACAAACCCCCCTCTCTGATCTCGCGCTGAAAAGGAGTCCTGGAGAGATAAGGCAGATTGAATTCTCTCTGTTGTGCTCCAATAAAACCCGTCAAGAGGGTGTGTGTGTGTATGTGTGTGTGTGTGTGGAAGGGAGAAAGAGTTAAAGAGAGCTTTTAAAAGCCTGCCTATAATTTCAAATCATAATTCCCCCTCCCATTATACCTCTCAGACGCCGTTTATCGTTAAGGTTATTTATTTCAGGGCGTTGGAACCCGCGCTCTATTCCCGTGACTAAGTTGGATAATTACAGGTGTAGTGAGCGCATCGCGGCGCGCTAATGAAATGTAGGAAGCACTAAAAGCGAAAAACTCTACGGCAGTGTATTGAAACAACAGTTATGTACACAAAGGAACGCGTATTCTCCTCATGTTCATCACGGGAGGGAGGAAGAGGAAAAGAAGAAGAAGAAAAAAATATCCACGTCTGCTGCTGCTCCTGAAAGTAATTATAATTGTCTAATTTCAAAGTTGAATTGGGATGCTTTAGGGGTTTGATGTAAAACTTCACATTCGGTTCAATGAAGTATCACCCTAATTTACAGCTCTAGATAAGGACTAAGTCTGTCATAAAAAAAAAATATCTACCCGTCCTGTCCCCCCTTTCTTTCCTTCCCTCCCCTCCCTTCCTCCCTTCCTTCCTTCCCCAGGATTGAATTGCACCTTGGGCAATAGTGCAGAATCGCGAATCTTAACTTCTCCCCGGCATATGTTCCTGGCAGATAAGTAAACAATTTGGATGTGGGAATGAAAATTTTAATTAATACTACAGTCATCTAATGCGAGGCTAGACACACCGCGGTCCGCGAATCCTGATCCCCATTAACAGTGGAGTGGAGGGGGGTAAAAAAACGAAGGAAAAAACGGTGCAGAATTGACATTTAAATCTTTCAACGCGTGTATAATTCCTCCTGTAAGCTGTTCTCATTCACTTTTGTCTTAACGGGAGTCAGACCTGTTTCACTTTTGCAAGTTGAGGCGGGTTTAAACACGTGTGAATGGCTCGATGATAATAAGCTTTAGCGGGGGTTTTGGCTGCAACACTTTCGTTTTTTTTTTTTTTTGCTTTTTGGGGAAAAGTAAACACACCCGTAAAGATTATTATTATTGCTATAATTTTTTTTAAACCGCATTGAAGTGGTGGCCAGCCAGCAAGTTCCAAGAGAGTAATTGGGAAGGAAGAGGGGGAGGGAGAAGGGGGGTCGGGGGGGGGGGAGAAAAGAAGAAAAAAATAAATCACATTCAGTTTGTTCCATTAGTTGAACCTATAATTAAGAAGAAGGCTCCCTCCTTGAAGTGATTAAGCAGTCAGACGGGTCGGACGGGCGGAATCCCTCGAGGGAGGCCTCATCTGAACTGTCAAACATCAGAAGATCACACAACAGGTTCATCCCGGAGTCACAGGAGAAGAAAAATAAAGAAAACACACCTCCACCGCACTGTGCTGAACACGTCTCAGACCTGTTTCGTTTTAATAATAATAATAATAATAATAATAATTGAAGCCTCGTTGGGAGGAGGAGGGGATGAGGGGGTTAAACAGTTTAAATAATAAAAAAGCTACGCACGAGAGGATCGATTTGGGAAAAAGGGGATTGATTTTTGATGTCATTGTTCTACTTAATGTTTTGTCTTTGAGCCTATCAGCAGTATTGATTAGTTTTTTTTTTTTGGGGGGGCAAGTCGGGCCTAGCATTTGAAATGTAAAAATAAATCTGTTGTTTTATTTTATTTTTTTAAATTGATAATTTCCGTTTCAAGAATGTATTAAATGGCATTATTATTATTATTATTATTATGTTGTTGTTGTTTTGGAATTTTTCTCGATTTAAAACACGCCTCACTCTGCCAAGTTGAACTCCCCCCGCAGCGTGCACACACACACACATATATATATATATATATATATATATATATATATATATATATATATGTACATACACGCACACGCGCGGCGGCGTCCCGCTATCTTCCCCATCTCAAGTGCCCAATAACCTACAAATACAGGAAGTTGATAGCGTTGAAGACAGATTGTCTTTATTCGAAATGCCTTTGCTCAGCAGTTGAACAAAGAGCAGGAGGTATCAACCTTCTAGATACATTATCCTTTCCATAACATGACAGGTTTTTAAAAATCACCATCTTAGATGATAATACACACGTAACTCCTTGAATTCAAACAGAAGTTATCCTTAAAAAAAGAAAAAAATCAAAACAAAACAAAAATGACGCGTGTGACTATATTAGCACTGAACCACAGGTTAAAATAAATTCAATTAAATAAACAAAATAAAACATTCGGATGTAGATGATTATTTCTTCTTCTTTTTGTGTGTGTGTGTTATCTTAAATAGACCGTCTAGTTTCATGTGCCAGGTTTTTGATAAATATAAACAATATGACCCGTATATAATCCAGCCTATAGGTCCTGATTTTGACCACCTAGAACATCGTGAAATTACGAGTGCCAAAAATGTAGACTACTTAGGCCTATACAGGAAATAAGAACGCTAATTGTGCAAGCCCGATTCTTTTTTTTTTCAAAATAAAAGAGTACCCTATGTCAAAAAATCAACACAAATCAGCATATCGGCATTGAAATGTACACAATAAATAAAGTTAAAGGCCTCCTTTTTTCTGGTTGCCATAAACGTTATAACATTTACATTTCTTACAGTTCACAGGGCACCGTCCTTTACACCCAATCCCAGCTCCTTTGCTCAGGTCGGGAACTTGTTGGATTTCTGGAAAAGTTTTAGTTTGTTTTTTTTTCTCCTTTTTTTTTTTGCCATAACAAGTCCAAGGCAATTAATACTGTTCATGCCTCTTTTTTTTCTTCTTTTTTTTCTTTTTTAAACGGGGCGCGCTGTCCATAATATATTTACATGCATTTCAGTATTCAAGTGACTTTTTAAAAAAAAGAAAAAGAAAAAGAAAAGAGTCTTGAGGGTTACATGGCAGCGGCATGTGCGGATGAATATGGGTCTATCCCGGCCTTGGTCATACCTGGAAAAAGTATGTAGGCCACCGGGGGCTGTAAACTTGACGCTGACCAGGCCGTGCAGTTGCACGGGACCACGTAGCCCGGGTTCGTGGGCGACGGGTGGGTGTGGGTGTGCTGACTTGGGCACCCGAGGGCGCTGAACGCGCCGTTCTGGTATCCCAACGAGGACGCGTAGGGCAAAGTGCCGCTCAACGCGTGCGGCATCTCCGTCATCTTCTGGAGGGCGCTGGAGCTGAACTGGCTCGGGTCGAGGAAGGAGTACGGGGAGCTCGTGTGCGGCAGGAACGCCCGGGCTTTATCCGAGTGGCCCAGGAGGGAGTCCGCGGCCGACACGGAGAGCCCCTTCAGGTGGTCGGTGTCCCCGAGGTAAGGCAGAGGGAAGACGTACCTGTCCTTCTTCAGCAGGTTCTTGGGCTTGCGCCGGGGCCGGTACTTGTAGTCGGGGTGCTCCTTCATGTGCTGAGCGCGCAGCCGCTTGGCCTCGTCGATGTACGGTCTCTTCTCGGTCTCGGAGAGCAGCTTCCACTCGGCGCCCAGCCTCTTGCTGATCTCCGAGTTGTGCATTTTGGGGTTCTCCTGGGCCATTTTCCTCCTCTGGCCCCGGGACCAGACCATGAACGCGTTCATGGGTCTCTTGATGTGATCGGCGGGCTTTGACATCTTCTTGGTTTTTTTTAAAAAATAAATAAATACAAATAAAAGTGTACTTTCTTTCTTCTTTTTTTTCTTCTTCTTCTTGTTTTTATCCCCCAATGTCAACGACGAGGAAAGAAAAAAGAAAAGTTCTTATCGGGGAGGGAAGGGGAAACTATTCACCTGTCCAGATGCCAGATCTACCAGTCATGCCACGTCTGGGGATGTTCTGAGTCTAGGGGAGACGGGGGAGGGGAGGGGAGGGGAGGGGGGAGAGAGAAACCGGCAAAAATAAAATAGAATCTAATTTTTTTTTTTTAAAAGAGAAAAAAAAAAATCCAGCGAACCGGGTTTTGCTTTTCCCAGAGTTTAGAAAAAAGAAGCTCACACACCGACGCGTTCAAGTCCGGTTACAAGTCTCGTTCAGATGAGCGGAAGGAAACACGGCAGCGCAGAGGAAAAGAAACACATGGAGATGTAAAGAAATCCACAAAGGTGAGAGCAATGTTCCGCACTCAGTTTTTGCAGGAGTCGTGAAAAAAAAAAGTGTTATTTTTCTTTTTTGCTGCTGCGACACACTTCTTCTTCCCGGCTCTCTCTCGCTCTCTCTCGCTCTCTCTCTCTCTCTCTCGCTCTCTCTCTTTCTCTCTCTCTCGCGCGCTGAAGGTTTGTCGTCAAGCACCTGGCTTGGAAATGAGCGGAAGAGCGTGAATACGAGCCAAAAGCGGTGAAGTTCAAAGGCTGGGCTGGTTTGGTTCCCGCACGCAATCTGACATAATCTGCAGGGCGTTCACTCGCCAACCTGAGCGCCCAATCAGCACGAAGACCGGCTATTATAATACCTTCAACACCCCCCCTCACCCCTCCCTCTCCGAAAAAAGAAAATAAATTATATATGTGTACATTACAACATAAACAAAGACCGGGTGGTAGTAGGAAGAAGAAGAAGTAGAAGAAGAAGAAGAAGAAGAAGAAGAAGAAGAAGAAGAAGAAGAAGAAGAAGAAGAAGAAGGGAGAATAAGGAAAGAGTGGCGCGCGCGTGTGTGTGTGTGTGTGTGTGTGTGTGTTTGTGTTGGGGGGGGTAATACTCAGGATCCCTCCCCGAATCCATTTAATGTAATGAATCGCAACAAACATGGACCTTCAACCTTTTCTTTTTTTTCCCAGTTAAAACCTGCCTTCTATCCAGAGAGGTGACTGTACCGTGCAGCCGATTTACTGCACAGCTTTACACAGAAATATATGGGATACACCACACTACAGTTATCATTTTGTTATATACATAGACATACATATTTATATTCATTTTTTGATTGATGGGAAGTATAATAATAATAATAACAATAATACTACTATTTAATAACAACAATAATAATGAATAGGCTCTTCATTTCTTCAAGATGTTTGAGTGAAAAAACACAACATGTTTGCAGACCTCTGTCTTGCTCAGAGACACTTCAGCAGCTGCGGGGTGGTCACAAAGAAGCCCCGGTGTGAGAGGGTTCAGTACTGGAAGGGACAAATATACATACATACATATATATATATATATATATATATACATATGTGTGTGTGTGTGTGTGTGTGTGTGTGTGTGTGTGTGTGTGTGTGTAAAACACTGTCATCAGTGTTTCAGCAGGTGTAATCTTTTTTTCCCAGCATTCCGCTCTGTAAAGGATCCCACAATAACTATCAAAAACACACGCGCACACACACACACACACACACACACACACACACACACACACACACACACACACACACACACACACACAAACACACGTGCGCACGCACAGTTGAAACCATATGATATTCGAACCTGTATTTCTGGAAGCTCGGCTTGCGCAATGACAGAATTACAAACACCACAGAAATGTTACATCAACTGTAAAGGCTCGCAAAGCCGCCATTGTGAGCCCATAATTGTTGCATTAGCTCGCATCGATTTGACAGTGTGGTTTTAAGGAGGCGCGGAGTGATCGTTTCACAAATGCAAATTTCAATGGGGACCACTGCCTAATAGCCCTCCGGCTAATGTGTGTGATGTATGATTCCTTCAGCTGTGATTATTAAACCAAACGCAGATGGATGATTTCTTTCTTTTTTCTCACACTGCCAAAATGCTGTGATTGGAGATATATATATATATATATATATATATAGAAAGAGAGAGAGAGAGAGAGAGAGAGAGAGAGAATCTTCTATAGTTACACTGCCAAATATTTATTTAAGGTTGTCTTTGCCTATATGGGCCGAGCAATATATATATATATATATATATATATATATATATATATATATATATATATATATATATATATATATATATATATATATATATATATATATATATATATATCTCGGATGGACCACATCCTATTACAATTATCATCTCATCTTTCTGTACGCGCGCGCGTGTGTGTGTGTTACACAAATAGGCGGCCCACGCCACTTCAAAGTGGATGGTTTAACGTGTCACCACATCACACTGACGTATCTCTAATATGCTGGCGTGTCGAATTAATTAAGAAAATGAATAAATAAGAGACTTTCAAGGCTGAAATGTGGCCACCTTAAAACCAATATATTTATTTCCAGCGAAGTTTCAGTCTGTACAAATAGAAGGAAAAAGGCCAACGTCATTTTTTGATTTTGGTCCCCCCCCCCGCCCTCATCTCCCTAAAAAAAAAATAGGACGAAATGGAGTTTATTCTCCTGCCTTCTGATATTCCCATATTTCAACACCAATCTGTGTCTGTTTCTCACGCTCTCTCTCCGCTCCCCGTCTCCTCTCGCACGCATGCGTCAAATCGGTCGCTCGCAACAAGGAGATTTCCATCGCATCTTTCTTTACATACCCCTGAAATTATTGTAAAAAAAAAAAAAAAAGAAAAAAAAAAGCCCGTTCTTCTGGGGAGGAAAATCCCCCCCCCAACCCCAAACCTACAGAACAATGTCGCCCACAGCTGAGGACGCCCCCGACCTTTCCCCAACACGAGCGCCGACCGAATGCCTGCAATCGGCAGACTGTGATGTTCATCAGCAACCACGAGGTAGTATATGCTGCATGTTCAACGCTGTTTATTTCAGCGCATTCTTTTTGTTGTTGTTGAAGTTTTTAAATGATGTCGCGCTGTCTTTTGCTCAACAGCGTATGTGTGCAATGTGAAATGCAGCGTTTATGGCAGCCATAAACATATAACGGCTTCATTTTGAGATCAATGAATTAGATAGCCGGGGAATAATTTGAGGGGCTGAGCCTCCTATACTCACGAGGAGGAGGGGGGTCTAATATGTTTCTTATTAAAAAAAACGATTGTCTAATAAACGCACGCCCGGAAGTTCCCTCGACAATTAAACGGGGATAATGAGGAATGCGGGAGGTTTTGATTTGTCAAGGATTGACGTATATATTTATTTTTCCAGCGGCAGTTTCTCTTCAGATAGTGTCAAATATAATCGTGACTATATTTGATACTATAATGCATGAGATACAAAGGTAAAAATGTATAAACAATATATCTAATATAGTTGAGGTATTACACACACACACACACACACACACACACACACACACACACACACACACACAGCAAAACAACTTATTTCCTTCTCCAAACTTAAGGCATTTGGAAACGTGAAAGGATTGGATCGTCATAACAAACAGAAAGCTAAAAAAAAAAAAGAAGAAGAAGAGAGAAAATAAGAATGTAATATATTCTCTGATATTTGTGGTTTAGAAAAGGACTTTCTAAATGATTAAAGCAAAGGCTCAGTATTAATTATTATAAGAATAAGGACGGTGAAAAAGTTTATTCTAATCCATTTTTAAAAAAAAAAATTGAATTGACTTGTAATAAATAACAAATTAAAAATGACACACAAACAGAGACACGCATTGGGGCACGCGAGACCGCCCCACCCAACCCACCCCGCCTCCCAACACACACACACACACACGCACACACACACACACACACACACACACACACGCACACACACACATACATACACACACACACACACACGTACACACACGCACGTACGCAGCACACACACACACACGCACGCACACAAAACTAGGATTATCTAAGGACACATGTCCATCCATCTCGCCTTAAAAAGTGAATGGGGAGCGGCCTGACACACAGAGAGCCTATTAGCCAACTTGGGCTCCCGTGGAGAGCATTGAGGTAAGCTCCCCCACCGTAACTGTCCATGGTGCTGAAGCGGTAAGAGGGTTTCTTCACTGCACACTTGCGTCCTCCCTCAAAAACTCTTAAAAGCTAGGGTTGACATTTCAATGCCTTTCATTGTATTTCCATCCCATTTAGTGATGGTTCTCTGAAAAAAAAAAAAAAAAAAGATATATTAGAAAGACACAACTCACATGCTCTACAACTTTCCTAACTTTTTTTTCCACCAGCAGTCTGTTTTTAAGCCTATTTTTCTCCACAGTGTGGAAGAACTACTGCATATTTGGAACTAATACATTTTTGCACCATGAATTATAATAAACACATTTTCCATGTTGTCACAACATGGCCAACTGTCTGTCCCTTACTATAGCTTCAGTGTGGGATTTACTGTAAATTAGAAAGTGCCTTGTCAATACAGTGTGTATTATAGCATTGCCTATTGTGTTGTTGTATCTGATTGGTATTTACAAGGTGAATGGTTAGCATTGATATATGGATGGGTGACTTCATGGTTATGGACTATATTAGCGATAATACGGAGCACAAAAGATGTGAAAAGGAAAAAATACACACACACACACACACACACACACACACACACACACACACACACACACACACACACATAAAGTAGAGCAACAACAAACTCAGTGAGATCACCAGAAGGTTGAAGGACACCAGGCCCCCTGGTTGAAGGACAGTTTACTGGCATTTGTGCCAGCAATTGCAGTCTCCTTACTACCTAGTTCCCCTTGGAAATGTCATAATATATATGCAACACCTTGATTTTTAACTAACTCTGAAAGAAATGAGAATGGTCTAAAAGAAATGTAAGTGCAAAACATGCACAGAGACACAGTGTTCAAGTGTTGTAATCATTAAAAAAGTCAACGTTTTCAACATAAAATGAATTGTAATTCACTCACTGAGCAGAATGAAACGGAGCCCTCACATGTTACTGCTCAGTTTCCTCTTTGAGAAAATTTTCAATTTGAAAATAAAACCATGCATTTATCAGTTAAGGTACATAACACCATCTTCTTTCAACCATGTTTACAGAAAGTATTCAATTATATTATATTATATATATATGGACTGTCTTTACTGGGCGTCCATGGTTGAGGCATTTGTCCCCCGTTTCCATGTTGTCCCTGGTAATTGTACAAACATTTTTACGTACGCTTGAATTGCTGATAATTATACTTATAATGTTAAGTATACAAAAAGGCTGTGTTTCAGCAATGACATGATTCTAAAACTCAAATTCAGCTCATTATACTATAGATCTTTTTTACATTATCCTCTTGCAATTACCATTCATTGACACTGAGAAGCAATCGAAACAGCAATGAGCGCTATGTGAGCTGTATTGACATCATGGGTCATACATTACAGAACATATCCATATATATATCATATATTTGTGGTTACAATTTCTCAGTAAGATAGAAGTCCGACTTGAATAAAGTCTTTTTAAACGACTAAACTTAAGCTGTTCTCTCTTTTATTCCGCAACACTGGATAGTACAGAGCAGAGCAGAAAAAGAAAAAAAAATTGACAAAGGTTCAAGGCATCGGGTAATAATGAAAGGATAGGGGCAATACTTCAAAGACCACGAGGTGCACATCACACAATTATACAATACAATTAGGATTAAAGGGGCAGAAGAGATAACAGGAGATAGGGATAAATTATCACAAAAGGAAAGATGTGACTCTCTCCTGACCTTCATTAAGAGAAAAAAAAACTCATTTGGAGCTGGCCTTCCTTGCAGGGGGATTTGAGCCTTTCACATGAGACTGCGACTCACTAGATAAGATTTGCGGAGTATAAATGAGAATCTGAACTACTGCCAAACAATAACATAACATGCATATCCAGAATAAAATAATACAATACATATTATATTTTATTATATAAATACATTTTAATAATTCTTATGGAACCGGACTCATTTTAGACAGTTTCATGCTCACAAAGCATAACTTTACTGTTTCAAAAGGTGATAAGGTCTAAAAAAGCATCCGATAAACACAGTGACGATAGTGCTGAGATAATGAAAGGATCAATGTAAAATTGTTGCATTGGTCTGTAGGCGCTGCTTGTTTGACTTATTCCCCCGTAACCACAATACTTTCAGTGTCCCAACAAACCTGTACAACCAACTTTTCAAAGTTGGTTGTACAGGTTAAGATAAATTGGATAATCTCAGCCTCCTCTGATAAAGATGCTACCTTGTTAAGCTATCCAATACAAGAAGAACCATCTCGTCTTCACAGACTGAATCTTTGTGCCGTCCCTTTCAATTTTCCTGCTCGACATTGCACATCTGCTTTTGGCTGATGATGTTTCGAGAGTGTGATCAACAAATTGTTTTACTTGGGTATTGGGGACTTCTTGATCGCTCAGTGGCGCTCCAAAGATCAGCATGTCCAATAGGCGTGCCACGCAGGCCCAGCGGTGCCTCTCGTAAAAGTAGCTTGGTTCAAGGACTAGAAATCTCTGTAAGGGTTACATGGTTTGTGAGGGCAGTGTAAAGATGGATTCAGATTAAATTAATGTCATGTCTGGGTGACTACTACCACTCAACAAAATGTGCTACTAAACCGAAGCGTTCTCACTCCCAACTCGTCAAATACCGACGCTCGGTCAGTGGCCCAAAGCTTCAAACTATGACCCACCAGATCTATTGTCAGATTTGCACGTGTCGGGGACAGCGTGACGGTTTCCACTCGTTACACGCAGTGTCTTCGCAAGACTTCCGTCTTCACAGGAGATTAGGTCTAGGCAAACAAACCACTTTGTTAGGTTTGAGAAAAAGACGTTTACTCAACTGACAAATGAGTCACGCTACATGGCTCATGTGACTAACGACACTAACGACTCACTATCAAATTTTACTTCTAGTTTCGCGCAGGGACCCGAACAGAAAACTCCTGGATGCAAGTCCCGTGTTTGTTTGACCTTTCCACCCGTCCAATGTGGATTATCTCTTTATACCACGTCAGTTGTTCTAACTGTCAAATACTGACGCGGGTGGATTTACATTTGCGCTAGATCAAAGTGGGGCACTGACCAAGCGTCGGTAGTTGAGGAGTTAGGAGTGAGACCGGGTTGACAATGACTGTCTACACCGACCACAGGCACTACAATACTTGCAGCTTTCGACTGCGCCTTTGTAAGTGTAGAATTCTGCACAGATTTTTACATTCCAACTGCAACTTAGAGTTTATTCCTTTGTACTTTTTTATTCCTAACCGCATTACTTGTATATATGTGCTCTACAACTCAGCAATATTCAGAAGGGCAATATCTTACTGTTTTTTTCATTTCTAATAAATTACTGTTGGAAATGTTTGAATGCACCAACAGGATGGTTACTTAATTCGATTCAACGTTGTACGCAATGACAATAAAGGATCCTAATTTATTCTAAATTTGGTTAGTCATTTAGCTCTTTTACTAAACCCTGGGATGACTCAAAGTGTCTTTAGTATAGTACAGGGGGTCAGACAGAGCATATGATGTCCTGAAATGGCACTGTAACTGTGCTCCCGTATTAGTTAATCTAAATGCCTCCCTGTCTTTTGTTTGAAGGTGGAGACCTCCAATGTGGAATACGGTTCCTCCTCTACCAACAGTCTCCCAAGGTCCAGAAGCTCCACCCTTGTGCCTTCTTTCCTCTCCTTCAATCTGCAAAACAAAACTAGGAAATCAGCCACTGGGCGCTGCAGACTATGCAGGAGGCCATTGAAGAATAGAACCACTGGCTAACTATAGAAACCTAGCCTCCATCCAGACAGTAAAGGCCCAACTATCGGTGAGCCACTTTATTCCACCTTAATTTTACACTATCCAAGACTCAGAAATATGATGTGTTCCCTGGCCTCATCCACAGCTGTACAAACTGAAGCCCGTCAATGGCTCCTCCGACCTCCCCTGTCATCCTAATTTCCATTGCAAACATTTTCTGCTTCTGCTTGATGTGGAATCATGATGGTCCCTCATTGGTTTTCTGCCATCTGGAAGACAACACCATCATCATCATCATCATCATCATCATCATCATCATCATCATCATCATCATCATCATCATCATCATCATCATCATCATCATCATCATCATCATCTCCTCTGAGGCTGCTTACTTTGTCCTGTACCTTAACCGTTCTCCTGTCAACGAAGAAGACCAACCCATGATCAATCAAATCTTCTACCTGCACCGTACTCTCCAGGACGTTATGTACAATACAGGTCCACAATTAATTTCTTAGTTCGTTAAGTCTTCTGCTCTTGGGCTCTTCCGTCAATCTAACCTCCCATTTCTTTCCCCTGTCTAGTAGCCAGATGGGACACCTCAATAAGAGCCTTGAGGGTACCCTCCACTTCCCGATGTCCAGGAATCAACACTTGGAGTCGCCAACTCTAGGATATGAGTACTCCTACATCTCCTTTTTGTGTTGTTGTCTTCCCAGTGCAGGAGAAAGAAGTGGATATGGGACAGTGTCTGCTTTAGCTTTTGTCAAAAAGGTCTTGTCCATGTCCAGAAGCTATAGCCCTGCATCATAGTTCTCCCAGGTTTTTATCAGGTCACCAATGTTGAATCCTTTCAAATTCCTGCTATTGTCCGGTTCAACTCTCCAAGTCCCAAACCAACACTGCCACCATTCCTCATTGACTCTCAATCCTCCTACAATGTCCACAGCCTGCTGAAACTCCACTACTTTCTTGACTGGTGGTCCCAAAGAATGCTCCCAGATTCTTGCTTGCACATCTTGGATGCAAATCCTATTACCAACTTCCATTGGAGTCACCCCAAGCAACCTAAGGACATCAAACTGCTTGCAAGAAACACGCCATCCTTGGGAGAAGAGTTCCTGTCATGGCTGTGCCAACAACCATACGTCTACCTCTGTCTTATTCCTCTGTGCCCGAGAGGATGTTTATGCTGAAGATATACAGGTCAAGAGTTCTGTGGGACAAATGATTATCAAAAGAGTTGTCAAATCCAGAATCCTCTTCTGTACTTCCTGAACTCTGGTACACGCTTGTTTTTGTGGTGTCAGGCACAGAATTCTGACAAGTTTGGTGCTGAGAAAAGGCCCCGAGGAGTCGATGGAGTTCTCGGTACCTTGAGTAACACAACTCTCTTAAGACCATGATTTCCAGTTTTGTGTTAATCACTTAATGGGCTCATCTTTTGTGTTGATTTAAAAGTATATTTTGTATATTTTATTCATATATTAATTAGTTTAATGCCATCCAAAACATGAGGTAGTTTAATAAATGCCATCATGGCTTCGAACATTATGATGTACAGGATTCAACTGTAACCACAGCTGGCTCTCAGCTGTGATGTTATTCACTGTTATACTACATTCTGTATTTGGAAAAATTCTCAAATTAAATAACAGCTGTTCCTTCAAAGTAAAATGGCCATGATAAGACCTATGACACATTTATACTCACTCATTAACTCTCATTATAGCCCAAAGCCATATCTCATCAGTGGACATAATTTGTCTGTAGGAGTGCGTGCCCAGCATTGACATTCAGGCTCTGTACTTTATTATAAATACGACACAGAATATTGTGAAATATAATGTTTTGATTAATTGGATTTGGTGGTTATATTACAGTGTAGACACCCAGAGGTAAATGTGGCATTTACTGGGAAAGCACATCTTTTTTATTTTTATTTAAACAAACTCTCTTTTTTATCTCTCACCAGAGGGCTACCAGTGCCTCCACCGAGTCTGAGACCTGATCCTCAAGACATGGAGCAAAGCTCCCGTGAGCCAGGTGATGAATTATAAACTGCAATTGAAAATCAATATTCCACAGTGCTTCTCCTGAACGTCTCAAAATTATACATATCAATCAACCTCATCTTGTACCTTTTCTCCCTGTTTTGTTTACAGGATTTGCAGTTATGAAGCGGGACAAACAGCTGCTTTAGAAATCCGAGCTGGACTATAGGTATCGGAAAAAACTCAAAAACAGACAACTCCAATGTGAAATAACGTAAAAGAGACAGTTGAAGAATGGAAAAGCTTTTGAGGCCCGACAGACTGATGGGAGAAAAAAAAAATACAATTCTACAAATCTGTATCAGCGAATGATTAATTAATTTCAGTTGAATGATCTGTTTTAGCCTTGCGAGATATCAGTTCCCATTTCTTTTGCACTTTTACAGAAGATCTCAAGAGACCGGCAGTTCAAAAGACGGTTCAATTTAAGAGTTCCCGTCGGAAATGGTTTCAGAAAGTCTTTGCCATACGTTGGGGCTTTGATGTGTTTTAACTATCGTAATCTTGCTGTTCAGAGATGGGGAAAATAAATTCTGTTCATTTTTCCATTGTATGTGCTCTCTCTCTTTCTCCTCACTTCACATTACATTTAAAATAATTTGCAAAAATATGAAAATATTACCATAGAAATATTAATGTAAAACATAGATCTTCCTTAGGTCTATACAGCCGCATCATGGTGAGAGTATAAGGTACAAATTAGTCTGTGCTAGTGTATATATAGGATATAATAATTATAATATTTCAAAGAAAAGCTCTACTCCTGACTGTTACCATATCATTTTGTAAAAACTGACCTTTTTCCTGAGAGATAAAGATTTTGATTGGATCACAGCTATTTATTAGTCTATCGGGCTTGACCTCCATCATGTCATAGCTGGAAGGTGACTTGGTGTCAAAGAGTCAAAGAATCTCCTTTGAACCCGGCAGGTCATTTATTAATGAAAGAAAAGATTGATTTCCTGTCATACGCATTTGTTCCATTTTTCTTTTTTTAAATAGCGGTTGTCTCTGGCTGGCTGGCGTTGTGACCCACACGTTGCTTTCCACCAAGTGTCACATTTAGATATATGCATTCGCAGGTAGATCTTTGATAGCTGTTTATTCAAAAGCAAACAAAACTTGAAAAGAGGATATAACCTCGACTCAGAACTCTGGTGGGGTGGACTAAGATTGAAATTGGTCTGGCTCTCTCTCTCTCTCTCTCTCTCTATTTCTCTCTCCCTCTCTCCCTCTCTCTCACTCTCTCTCTCTCTCTCTTGAATTGAGGGTCCATTGTAGTGCGTCAAACAAAAGGTTTTTATCAGAGGCTCTTAATGTAACCCCCTCCCCTCACTCTCACGGCCACCAACTCGTTCTTCTCTTCCTCTCTTTTCTCATTCATTTATTCCACTGTGTGTGGAAATAGGCTGGGCAACAATTAATTTCAGAGTGAATTCAGGCAGGATCTATTACCCCTCTCTGCCTCTATTGCTCTAATGGAAATCTATTTCACTTCTCTTTTGTGTCCAATATAATTTAATGCCCATTTTATTAATGGCCTGAAATAATTACGGAAGGCTTTTGTGATTCTTGAGTATGTTTCATTTAATTGTGTAATAAATGTCTAATCAGGGCTCCCATCTGAAGCCATTATGGCATTAAAATTAACAATTACGCCACAAATGTCTTGGTGAATGCGTTGGGGTCTATAGAAATCGTTGCTGATAACAAGACACATATAAATCATTCATGAGAAATTTTTTCAGAGAAAAGCGGAGTGAGAGATAGGAGGATGGGAGGGAGAAAAAAAGAAAGTGGGGGAAGAAAAGAGGAGAAGAAAGAGGCTGAGTTTTCTTTATTCCATTGAAAAACCGGGGATGGCCAAAAGATAGGGCATTTTAAAACTGTGTCACCCTCTCCAGTTCCTTTCTTCCCCTGTCTCTCTCTATCTCCCTTTAATTTGCCTTCCTCTTTATTTTTGAAGTGACAGATTTCACTTTGGGAATTCATTAACCGTTAACTTGGGCGATAAAATATCTATCAGGCCCTCTGCCCGGTTCCTTTGCTAAGCTGCGTGGCGCTCCGGTTCATCGTTGTGGGTGACCGAAGGCAATTAAAGAGGCTTCACACTCTCTCACTCCCCCAGTGTCACTTTCTCAGTGAAAACAGGAAGGCTGCTCAATGTACCAGCAAGAATTGTTTTCTTAGTAGCCAAGTATACAAATTTCATGGTATGGGGAAACTCCATCTGCCACGAGAAGCCCTCGTCAGTTCCTCCGTGTCATTTCCAAGCTAATATACTACGATTGGTTTTGGTGAATCTATTTTAGTAGCATAAGGTTTTGGCCTTCTTTGTTCTCTATTACCATGATGCACAAAGGGCCTCCCGGGGCAATGGATTGGACCCTGGTCCCAACCAGGCTCTTTCAAGTGACAGAGTCAAGTAGAGTGACTTTGATGTCGATGACATCTCTTGTTAATAAGAGGGCTGATTTTATTCTCAATCCAACACCCATTTTTGAATCGCGCAATCTTGGATAAGTTGGTTGATATCAGCCATCTCTTGACTCGGCCTCATCTCTGCTGCTGGAGTTTCAATGATTCAGCCACTGGTTAGTCAAATACGGCAGCTCGGGCACGGAACGAATATGATCATGCAAAATGTTTCAATAGCTCATATGCACTGCGGCTGTAAGATCTGTACGTCCAGCTTTTGGGGAGAAAAAGGGAATTTTTGTATTGTATGAGGCTTTCAAAGTCATTTTTATTACACTTTCAGCTGTAAATCTATTAATTCTATGTTGATCATTTCATTTTATATTTCATTTTCAAAATTGTAATGTAACTTTTACTGTCGATGCATTTTTAACCTCTAATAAAATAATCTAAACTTTTTATACCAATTTTAAGTTAAAAACGTACCGTTAAAACTCTTCTGTCCAACATAAGTCTCGATAAGTTGATAGTGAATATTTAATTTAATTCACCAAAACATTTGTGAGGTACAACAACTGCAACGTGCCTTTAGTCAGACACTTTTTGGAGAATTTGTTTGCACTTTCAGTGTAGAAGCGGCAGAACTTTACAAGCTCTACAGTTATCTCTAAAATGCCTTTATCCTGATATCAGAAGGTATCCTTGATCATTCAGAATGATCCTTCAGCACACTAAAGATGAAAAATTAATAACCCGGTCCATGTGCTAAAGTCAGCCCACATGGATGAATGGATCCAACTTATTAGCTTCAATTATGCAAAGAATTACACTTTGAAAGCACATTGTCACGTCACAAAACATGTGGTGGCTGAAAAAGTTTGAAGTGAAACACGGGCACAATGTCCAGGTAAGAGCTTTATACAGGTCATTATGTAGCTGCTGACGCCGTACACTTCAGAGATGAACCTGACTCTGATTCACCACAGCAATATGATCATTCAACAGCCATTGCAAAGAGCACAGCCAAAACATTGTATGTGTTTTTTCAAGGCATGCCATAGATCTTTTAATTGATGAATGCATTTTCTTTATCTTATTAAGAGCCTCTGAATGCACCAACGAGGCAGGCTTTACAAAAAGAAAATGCAATGTAACCTTGGCAGATAAGAAAAAAAGTTATGCTATCAAGTATCTCAAGCAAGTTTCAAGTTATACAGTATAGCTACCGGCGGAGGTCTGAAAAGTTCAAACAATTGGAAACGTCACACTTTTATGTGTTATTTACAAAGGAGTGGAAAAAAAAGAGAGAAAAAAGGATTTCTTGCAAAATAGACGTCCTTCAAAACACCAGATGAATCCATAGGAGGAGGAGCTGTGTACACCCATAGGCCCTTAGTGAGGAATGCCAAACTGAACACAAATCACTTTAACCATCTCAGCTATTTACTACATTTCTCCCTATTAGGGCTTCTTTTGTCCAAACAGATCTCCTCTACAATTATGCATTTAACTGATGTGCAAATTAACCTTGGCATTTTCACAAAGGCACTTGTGTCTCACACCTTCCACCCCCTTCTTCTTCCAACCAATTTAATTCCAAGCTCCAGATTTCATGGTCAATTTTATCTCGCTCACACTCAAAAGAGTCCATCATCAATTCTTCACAACTTTTCTTGTCCCCTTTCTCTGCGGATTCACTGCGAAATTGCCCATTCAGGTTATTAAATAACTGTGACCGCTATAATTCTACGGCAACACCCGCTGCTTTGAATATGCATTCGGGATGCTGACCTCCAGCGGCAATTAGTCTTTGTTTATCCTCCACACACATCACACAGCTCTTTCCGTTCTTTATTTATTTATATTTTCCCACTCTTTTGTTTTCAGCCGAGTCAGTAGACTGAAACCGCCCGACACCCGCAGACATCGGGAAGTCAGTCCTCACTTTCACGCCAGCTCCACCTCTTGCTTTTAATTCATGTTCTGGTGAAATCAAGAAATAAATAGTTATAGGTGCATTTCAAGCAACGATAGATGAAGCATAACGGTATGCATGTTGTCATTTTTACTCAGAGGAGCTACCAATATCACCAGAAATCAGTCTTGTTGACTTTGTGCCTATCTGGTAAAATAAACAACATAAAAAAAGCCACAGAGAAGTAGTTTGTCCCCAAAGAGAAACCAAGGAAGTGCCATTTTGTGAGGCACATGGCTGCAATAGCGTCTGTCAAAATGTGTCGTTGGCGAGTGACTCTGTAGGCGAGTTTCTGAGCGATGTCATTTGGAGATGCTCGCTTTGCCGCTCATTATCTCCAGAGGAAAACCCTCCACGTAAGCTAACGGTGCACAATTAGCAACTTAGTCAGAGTGGTGTATTTTAATAGGTTTGTGAATACTTTTGAACAGGAAGCTGTGAGAAAGAAACATGTGTTTTAAGGTCTGCGTGTTTCTGGCTGTTTAATGAACAGTGCCAACGTTGTCAGGCTCTAAGATTATCAGTTTGATACGCATCTAGAGCTTCAGTGTGGGACTATGTGACCGCTGATAGAGGTGTCAGACTGGTGGCTTTGGACAGAAGATGCATCATGTTCTTACGTTTATAATGTTTTCTGAAAAATATATTCGTTAGTTCATTAGTTAAAAAAAAAGACATTACAGTTAAAGACAAACATTGAAGGAACAGTGTGCAGCATTTAGGGGGATCTATTGGCAGAAATATAATATAATATCGATAGGTATGTTTTCTTTAGTGTATAATCACCTGAAAATAAGAATCATTGTGTTTTCGTTACCTTTGAATGAGCCGTTTATATCTACAAAAAGGAGCTGGTCCTACTCACAGAGCCATGTTTCTACGGTAGCCCAGAACGGACAAACCACTTATTCTAAGTTGCTTTGAACAAAGGCGTCTGTCAATGTGATCTAAACTGTATTGTTGTTTGTTTCTTTGTTTTTTTGTGGAATAAGGTACAGTTTTCATGTTTTTTTTTTCGCCTTTGTAATGCTGCTCAATACTTTTCTGTAAGAAGTAATAAAGATAAAGGCAATATCTTTATGACATTTAGTCACACAGTCTGAGTCCTTTCCTTTGTCTTTTAAGAGACCATGGGCTATAATTGGAGACCAGTGCACATCATCTCTCGGCTGAGAGGGTAAATGAGGGATCCCTAGACTCCAGGATTACCCTATTATTGAGAAGACGTTCCACTAAGCCTCCACCACTGACACATATTCCTGTTCTATGGCCTATTCACTTTAAAATATGTCTTGTCAGGAGGCTTACAGAAATCTACATAATCCTTTTCATCACAATTAAAGATACCACTGAACAATAAAATTGCTTGCTCTCTGGTTTGTTTCATGTTGCTTTGAGAAAGAAAAAAAGGGGGTGAGGGAAATGCGGCTAGGCGTCACTGAAGGTTGCAAAAGGCTGAAATGAATTTTGGATTGTGCCGGAGGAGAGCAAAGAACTTGATAACGTCCTTTAACCTTTACAAGTGTACAGCGGTCTTAGGAGACCGGGGGTGCAAAATGTTATGTTGGGTAATTTGTCTAGATTATGTGTTGATTATGAAAAGCATCCCTCTAGAACAAAGTCTAGACGCTTATCAAATGTGGAACATTTGAAAAAGAAAGTAATAATACAGAAACTTCATTAACATCAGTCGACCATGATCCTTCTTTTTCCTTGTTTTCTGAACCACAGCTCTGATGCCACTCAACATGCTAATGCTAACATGTCAAATAAATGATCTGTCGGCTCTGGCTGTGTGAGATTACTCATATTTAGTTAGGACCTTACTGATCCAGAATCTGCCTTACAGCCATCCCAATTCCGGCTTACAAATGACAGTAATTAACACAATGTTGAGAAAATACAGCTTATTCATCACCTTCTGTCAAAGACCGAAAGCTTTTCTTCTTCTGACCTTTTTCATTTCAATGAAGTTATGAAAGTACAAGTATTATTTGGGAGAACATATTGGAATATACAATAAATAAAAAAAGACAATTTGACCCTCTATGGTTACTTTTGTCAAATAAGGTCTGTAGGCTACTAGCTAGCTTACAATTAACATGCTGCTGGTGATGTTAACATCTGACTTCTGATTGGTCCACCTAACATAGCAATAGTATATTCTCACAGAAGACATTTTGACATGTCAGAGTAGGAAAAGCAGAGGTGTAAAATGTTAAATTGAAGATGGCTGAATTCCATTTAGCTGCTTCATTTTTAGGGCCATCGTATTGTGCTTGCTGGTTCACTGACACACTGCCGTGGTTTACTGGCACACTTGACTTTAGCCTAAATGTAATTAGTAAAACCAAAACAAAATGATCTGACATTACAGACTCCTCTGAAAACATATTAATAATCAACAGAGATTTTCCAAACTGTATTTTTGCACATTTTGTACAAAACTGAAAATTGCATTTTAAATTATATTTTTAAATATGTATTTTAATTATATTTGGCACACAACTTGGCAGCAGAGCTCACTGTTCTGATCAAGCTGCATCATGAACACAAAATACTAAAGCTGACCAAACCTCTAAAACTGCTAAAAATGTTCATTCATCTCACTCAATCCAAAAAAAAAGTAAATTTATTCTACATTTCCGCAAATGTTTAGAAGTAGTATATGAATAACACCAGGCAGTACCTTTTCATATATTCTGTGTTCTGACAGTATTCATGATTCAATCCCATCAAACCAAAGCCATTTAATTCAAAACAGAACACAGAATAGTAGGTGGTGGATGAACTATCCAGAAACTTTACTTAATACCACAGTGAGAACAAGTAACCGTCTAAATTCTAAATGACCATAAGATAAAGCTGTGGACAGGTGTTGTAAACACTAAACACAGAGTGAATGCTGTACTGGGATGAGGTCCATATTAAATACAATAAACTTACTAACTTAAGATACATAAGTATCATCAGCAAATTGTATTTAAAAACACAAAAGTACTCTCTCTTTCTGAGTCTGATATTACTATATATTCATATTGTTGGGTTATCGTTGATGCATGTTATCAGCATCTTGATGCTGTAGCTGGTCAAAATGGAACAAACTTATATATATAAAATCATATATATATATATATATATATAAAAAATATATATATAAAAAAAAAATATATATATACATTCGTGGGTGGTTAAATAGCATAATATTTTACAAGATAATACATGTTTTGTATGTATAATCTTAATTTGCAAAACTAGTAACCGTAGCTGATAAACGTAGTGGAGTAAAAGTATAAATTGCATAGAATAAAAACAAGTTAGGAATGCCCACATCTACCCTGGACATAGCTATAAATAACACATATTTCAATGCTAAATAGGAAATACATAGCGATGTTATGTGAGAAAGAATGAAAACAATTCAAAATGTTAATATAAAAAAATAGGCCGAGACACAGATAAAACCACCTTGTCTATTTCCTCTTGTTGAAACAAGTCTGTGTGGTGGAGAATAATGTAACAACAAACAGGATACACTGTATACAGCTACATCATGTGTGAGATGGCTGTGGAATACTGTATGTGCAGAGGATACTAGCTGCTTGTTTCAGCTGTATTTGCTTAAGCTGCAAATGTCATGTACAGTGCATCCCTTTATGTTACGTACAACATTACATTATGCTTCATGTACATCAAGCACCATGAAGACATCAAAAGGTTCTGTCCACACATGAAAGTCAAAAGAGATTACAGTTCGGTCACAGGTTTATATCGCCTGCAGCGACATTTTGTGGGTGGTGCAGAGAATTCATTGCCATTAAATTACTTCAGATGGTTTCAAAAGTCAATCAAAGCCAGCTTTTTTTTTTAGTAGACATTCATTTATTCAGATTTAAACATCGGCCGTCCATTAATGCTCTGAATATCTAATTTAGCAGGTTCAAATCATGTTTTTTAATAGATTTTACAGTGAAGAAAACTGTAATGACCTGTTTATGAGGTAAACTTATTCTAGTTATTCTAGCATTGTAGTCAACATGAACCAATATTTGGTTTAAGTGATCATTCCAACTTCCTGAGTTCAATGAACATGGTCCATTTTGGGTAGTTTTCAACCCTGCAGTGTCTCTCGACACAAATTGTACCAATTGTCCACCTGATCTCTGTGTTTACATTCTTCACTGTGATCGTGATTACAGTATTGTGCTCGCTCACCACTCATCAACTTGTTATATCTCTCTGAGCCAGGATTGCCTACTTCAGGTAGTGATTTCCTTTGTGTCAAAGAATGACTCTCTACAATAGAAAAAAATCATGTCATGGAATGTGAATGACTGTGGAAATAAGGACAAATAAATAGATGGGAAGTATCGCTGGTGGCACACATTGCACACAGTGACTTTCTCCACACCATCCTCCTCCTTACTTCACTGCTTTCTGAACAACTGCAGCGTTCCCTGAGTCATCACATACCAGAAAATGATATCCACAAAAATAAACAGCATTTGCAAGATGGAGGAACCAAATTGAAAACCCTCTGTTTCATTTTAGATTTCATACAAGAAAATCAGCTGTAATCATGAGACTCATCCATGAACAAGACTAGAAGTCTAAAGCCACACTTGCAGCTCTGTGAGGCTTCACTCTGGCTAAATGCGAACATCAGCATGCTAACGTGCTCACAATGACAACACTAATATGTGAATGTTGAGCAGGTTTAATGTTTACCATGTTCACAACCTTAGTTTAGTCTGTTAGGATGCACATTGTTGCCAATCAGAGGTAAAGACAATGTAAATCTGAGGGTGATGGAAATGTTATTGGTTTTAGGTATTTGGTCATAAACCAAAGTATTGGACGGATTGTTGAACAGACCGTGGCGTGAGATGAAAAGTGATGACAGTTCATCCTGAGGGGAACATGATTTTCTGCAGCCAGGGTTTATAATCGGTCCAGAGGTTCAACGTCAACTTCACAGTGGCGCCACAGGAGAAGTCAGGGAATCACCAACATCTTTAGGATCTGAGATCATCTGAGATTCACGAATGTCATGTTGAGATATTTGACTGGATTCGTAAAAAACTTTGACTCCCCGGTGGCACTGGACGAAAAGGCAGGGGATCACCAAATTCTCTAGAATTAAAGATGTTCCGATACCATTTTTCACTTTCCTAGCGATGCCTGAACTTGCATATCAGCAAGTCATGATTCCTTCTATTTACATTGCTGTGAAAGCATCTCCTTCTTAGGGCAATGAGTTACACGTGTTGTGGTTGTTCCTGTGAAGCGTAAATGAGCTGATAAATGATATGATAGCTAGTTATCGGATCGGTGCATAGACTTGCGCACTAGCCAATACCAGATCCAGCATTCTAGGCTGAATCGGAGGCATTTCCAAAATTGGTATCGTCATCAGAACAACTCTATTTAGAAGTTAGTGTTAACAGTAAGTGTTAAAATACATAACTGGATTAGTGAAAACTTTAACTCTCTGGTAAGTCATTCGGGGTCATCCTCTATAGGCACCATCTCTGTGCCAAATATCGTCCGAAAAACAAACAAGGTGTAGGAATGCACTGGAAACCACACAATATCGACATTCTCATATTGATAATGAATAGGTCAATAACCCAGTGTACATCCACAATAATAAAAACTTCATGATAAAATTTTATTCAAATGGAATTAAAAAAGTCCATGTCCCTCAAGGTCAGTTTAGACCAGGTGATTGTGTTTTTTTTTGTGTATTTTGTATTGAGACATTTTTCAATTTATTCTATGTGCTCTTATTTATCTTACGAGGTGAAAGCTCTCCCATCGCCACTAACGTGGTCCTTATGGCCAGTTAGCTTGTGTACACCAGGGCGTGCTTACTATCACAGCTATGGGCCTAACCGAATAAAAGAATGTCTTGTGTCTGTATTGCAGTATGGGCTATTGAAGGCATGGTCAGTGCAGGAATTGGTACATCTCCGTCCTCTACATCAGATTCCTGTGTATAAAGAAGTCCTTGCTCTTTGACTCTGAGGGGCCGACATCAAAACATGACATCTAACCCTAATGTTCTCCTGCTTTCCTATGACCTGTAATGAAAATTTCAAAACCTGACCGTGTCAGCCGTGTTATTCGCGGCCAGGTTTGCACTATTGCCTCACCCTCCCAAAGTTGGTGACCTTTTTTAAGGAGCAGTAGCCGTAAAGTTAACAAGGAACACACAATCCACCGTCTCCTGCAGGATTAGTTGAAGTACGGTGCAGCGAGGGAGGCGCGGGGAGAAGGGCAAACATAATCTTGCTCAGAATGCCCAAAAGCCTTGGTTTTTTTACATCTGTTGCTTCTTTCATCCTTTGTATCCGCATTCTCCGAGTCCTTGTATGAGGTCAGCTGATGTCATGACAGAAGCCCAGTCCCCAAACATCAACACAGGACGCACACGGCCTTCGCCGTTTGCCACTCCATCCCCTCTGTGACACCATCTTCAGCATGTCACTGCTGCTGGAGAGCTACATTGTATCTTTGGTGTTCTGCTCTTTGTTTCAAAGTTTCAAAGTTGCATTGTGAGTAATTTCTTGTGTCTTGTGACTCCTTGAAAATTAGGCAATGCCAACTTGTGATTCCTGATCACAGGCTTTAGTGTGGACGTGAATAGACGTGAGTGCTGCAGGGGTGACATATTATTTGTAGGCCAACCCGGAAGTTCACATTGCACCGGTTTCCTCGACAAAAAGCCAATGGATCTTTTCCACTTTATTTTGGACATCTAACCCAAAAGACATTCAAAAACCCATTGACCTCAAGCGGGGGAACCAAATGTGCACTCTATGGTTACCATCAGTTGGTTTCATTCAAAGGAATTTTAGATGAAGATGGGGTGATGTTTTATCCGTTTAGGTCTCATCTTTTTATTTCACAAGGAATTTATAAAGAATCGAGTCAAAACAAATAAACAGAATTTTCTGTAACACAATCGTTATTTTTTCTTCTTTTAATCCCTTTAATCAGCTTGTGACACCTCACTATGAATCAAAGCACATTAGGAGTGTTTTATAAAGTTTGGTTGAATAGGTCACTAAAAAAAGAAAGACACAAGTCACAGAAGGTTCAAGTAAGCATCTTGTCTTCATCATTTAGGTGAATAGATCATAATTTTTTACTATGCAGAATGAGGCGCACTTGGAAAGGAAGCAGAGAAAGCTCTGTACAAATAACTACAGATGCACAGAGGTAATGGCCAACATTATTTTCCTCTTTAGCAACAGTGTAGTGTAAAACGCCGCTGTGTCTGCGTTCCTCTCCAAAGAAAGCCTGCCAGGCAGCAGTGACCTTATGCTTTCAGACTTCCACTTGCCTTGACTCTAACGAGAATTAATTAACCTCCAATGATATTTCTCGTATTGTTAAAAGGTTACATGACCTAATGTAGATGTAGATCTTAACCAGAAAGGCAACACAAACACAGTATGATGGCAAATTAAGGTAAAAGGTACAAAATAAACAGAACTCAAACATTGAAAAAGCTGTCTTGTTTTTATTCTTTCAACCAGCGTTCGAATTGCATTTAGTGCTCATTTTATCTATATCGAAAAGTGTGTTTGCATTTAACTATTCAAATGTCGAATCCTTCACAAAACGGATGCCATTTACTGCTTTTCAAGGACAGAGTTTTGTATTCCAGCAATGGGAAGAGTTGCCAAATTGCTTCACACAACTGCATACAGTAGTAGTAGCTAACTGTCAGCATGGACATAATAGTGAATACTTCAGTGACCTGTCAGGGGGTTGGATGTTTTCTCTGCAGAGGAGCTAAAAAGGTACACCATGCGGACGACTGAAGAAATAGTGACATTGATTCAGATGCTTCAAGGCAACAAGTAACTCATGCAAACCTACAAAAATGACTCAGATATATGATCAAGTTTTAAATGGAATATTCATTCAGTGGCCGCTTTACGAGGTACACCTGTAAAATCTAATGCAATCTAATAGAACATAAATTCTACCTTAACAAGAATTAAAAAAAAGTCCAGTTTGATTGACACACTGGTCATCTATGTGCAAAGTTTAAATATAAGCTAATTAATGAATTTGACCTCCCTGACCTTGCTCCACCGTGTTTTTGAAAGTCCAATGAACCAACCAATCCACGTATTAAAGGAAGTTCCTATTTCTCCCATGGAAATTATAAAAACAGTACTTAAATCACTAGTACAGCTCAAACCGTTGCTTTACATTACAAAGCTTCTCCAACTATCCCTTTAGTCAAAACCTGTCTTTCCGTAATCTCAAATGGTACAAAGTTTGAAGTTGTAGTTTTTTATGCCTGCAATGTGCCACCCTCGGGTCTTGCAAATTGCAGTTCTTGTTTTGTTGTTCACAGCGTAATCCTCGAAAGTAAAGCTAATTATCTTCAGAGGCATGTCTTCCAAATACCAATTTGTAACTGTCTGTGCAGCTGGGTGGTGTCTAGGAGGGATACGGGAGATTTCAGGAGGTAATCTCCATTCACAGTGTTCTCAATGGCTGCTGGTGGCTTTGGTTCAGAGTGGATGTGAAACTCACAAAAAAAAAGCTGAAAAACAGTATTTTATTTATCTGCCAGGCAAAGGGAGATTGTCAGAACAGATGTCAAGGTGTCACAGCAGCTGTCGAGGCCAAAAGTGAGTCATGAGTCGCAGGCATTCAAATTCAAGTTGAGTCTGATTCAACCCAACGAAGTCTAATTTGTGCACTTAGGGTGCTACATGGAGCATTTTTTACACCAATAAATCATCACTATATCCATGCTTGTACATAGTATGATCATGACGAGCTGCTACGACCATCACTGAGAACTCCAAAGCCTTTTGTACCCCTTAAACTGTATTTTACGGTTTGTCTCAAATGCTTAAATTTGACATCAAATGTGTTATACGGCACAGTGACAGCTGGTGGTATGAGTAAAAGCTGTGTAAAAAAAACTCTTAAAGGAATACTTCAGCCACAAAATGATTATTTGTATATTATTTCCTCACCACGCGTTACCTTGAATTCTTGAAGAAAACCTAACGGCAGTTGTTAAACCTGAACCCTGCATACTTCAATTCATCTAGGATTTAGTCTGTTTTGGTATTTTCTGTTGAGGCATGCAAGAAACACAACATTTAATTCAAGTATTCCTTTAACATCGTATGTACTACATGACACATCTCAGGTTCCTGGTAAAGTATGGTCTGGGTACTACCTTTATTTTTTAAGTAAGGATACTAATGTTTTATAATATTTTTTATTCCAAGGCAAAATTTTACTAAATATCTGTCCCATCAGCCTTAACTGCAGCAGAGAAGTAGAGATCAACTTTGTATTAAGGTCTGGATTGAATAACAATGGACTTACCCTTTAGTCAAACCGAAGCAAATCAGGTCTAAAACTATGGAACAAGTTATTTGTGTTTCTGGCTATAAGCCGGAATGGCTCAACAAGTCTTTTAGCGGCTCAAGATGTCGATATAAGTCACAATAACTGATGAGCAACTACGTTCATACTCTCTCTTAGTCTTCACAAAATGAGGGTTGTGCCTTTGTATGCAAAGCACTTTAAATACACTTACATGATTACACAATCATGTAAGTGATTCAATCACTGAACTGAACCATTCTCTATTTGGTACAGGCCTGTACTTTTGGACAGAACTCTTGCTCAGCACCAATGGGAAATACTTTTACAGTTGTTCATTTAAACCAGTATGCATATTACTTACTATGAAAATAGGCTATGGAATAAGATATCAAGTACTAAATAATTCATTTGATCTAGCTCTGAGACAGTTGACAATGTGTGACGTCCGAAACAATAATGGCGGGTGAACTGAGTGTTGAGGTTCTCTGCTTCTGTGGGCGAGGAGCTCTGGGTCTCAATGTCTCTCCAATTTGCTGCCATTTTCGGTTGCTGTAGGTTAACTGCTGCAAGCATTATTTTTTTTAATCTTCCGATGGTTGGGGCGCACAAATAACATAAAAATGTCAAGCCAGTCCCGCCATGCCAGCTGCCCCCTTTTATAAAGACGTCGGCTCGGCTCTGTGACTACCTCCACTGCCGGCTCAGCGCCAGAACAACTCTGTCCCCCCGAATTCCACCTCCGTACTTTTCATACAGAACAGCGAGGCAGAATAACGGTGCAACACTCCCAACACTTGAACTGGACTTTTTCAGCCCGAATGGAGCAGGTCAGCTGTTATTTTTGAGAAATACATCTGGAAATCTACAACTGCGTTCAAACTCATCACAACAAACTAAACTGCGATAACAGAATTTGTCTCTCTCTTTCCCCAAAATCAGAACCAAATCACATGATTATCAACAGGAAACTTTCAAGAAATTATTCTGAAATGTTATTATAACATGTGACTACGATCAGTCGCGGCACAAATGTTTTAGGCATAGACTGTAGATAAGAAGTGGACGTAGTCATCGTGGCGTCACCCATTGGTTTGTGGACTGCCGTTTTGAAGCCTTGAGTTCGGCGATTTTTCCTCTCATAGACTTCTATACAATCTGACTTCTTTTTTACAAGCGAAGGAGTCGTCCCCTGCTGGTCAATCGGGAGAATGCAAGTTTTAAGACACTTCTGCATTGGCTTCACTCAGCAGAACCGGAAAGAGCCGCCTGGTTGGACTACTACTTTCAGTTACGGCACCTATGTTTTAGGCTACGTGTTGTTCGGTAGGCTCTACCAGCTGTTTTTGACTCAGCCAATCAGAAACGAGATCCAGGGCCATGAGTTTTTCTGGTTTGGAAAAAAAACAACCTGGTAGAGAATTTCGCAGAAGCTAATTGTCTTGTATCTCCGTTGTTTTGCTCCATCATGATACTCATTGTCTATTTGAGCTCAGAGCCAATCAAACTGAACTGATGCCTTCTGACCTTGATAAAGGGACGACGAACCCCCGAGGTCTCATAAGCTTTGTGTTGACGGGTCAGGGAGAGAGTTAGCTTAGCATATAATTAATGTTTAATAATAACCCCTGGTTGTTTGTCAACACTTTTCCCACTGTCTTTTCGCCGTGCCTTATAATCTTCAGAGTGCCTGCAGGCACAGCATTCACTGATAACATCTTAAGCCTCTTGTTCCAATACCCTGGCCTGGCAGTAACAACACTGGCCAGTCACTCATTTACAAGCAAAAGATAAATGCACAGTCCTTAATCTGTCTCCAGTTAGGTCTCCGGCAGCCAAGGCCCACGCCTTTAAACTCCTCCTCGGGCTTAGCTGCTCCATCAGCTGCCACATGGGCTGCCTCCGCTCTCACCTCTATCACCTGCCACACAGGTACGCGCTGATAAGCGCACACGCGGCCGCGGAAAGGTCTCACAGTAATTAGGAGGAAACTTTAGAGCTTTTGTGCCTGTTCATTATTTCATCACTGCAGAAGACACATATTGTAGAAATAGCTCAGTTGTATCAGAAGGAATTTTGGCCACTGTTGTTCCTGTTTGGTTGAGTAGTAGCAGTCGTTTGAATTGGACCTTTGGTTGTGCAAAACAAGCTGTTCGATCAAATCACGCTGGGCTTTAGGGGAGGGGGATGAGCATTACCATAGCATTTTTCTGAATCAATTAATGACAAAAGTATTCATTGATAATGAAAATAATTCTTAGTTGCAGCCCTGCTCAGAAGAACAATATAATTAACAATAAAATCGATGGCGGTTGTTGTTGCCTTCATCCATTCGGAACCAAACATTATCCCACACTATGCACATGCAACAAAGATCCCATGTCATTACATGGTAAACATCTCAAACAACTAGTTCAAAGAGAACAAATACAGCTGAACTGCAGTAAGAGAAATTACGTCAAATCTGCATGAGTCCAGTGCTGACTGAGCACATAACACATATATGTTCCAAGGAAATCCGAAACATTTGGATGAGTAACTTGCCATCTGCCACAACCCAAACTTTTTTCCCCACAACCCACTAACGTTTTCGTGTACAGGGACACGAATTGTCAGGTTTAGGACAATATTAACGTCAATGAAAAGTCACTTAGGATCCATTTTGTGGTCGACGCACGGATTAAACGCATCCACGTGAGTATGCAACGGTCAGAGCAAGTGTCGTAGAATTAAATATCGAGAAAGACCACTCATGGTGGGCCAGAGGGGAGAAGTGGATGGGTCCAACAAACACAGGGCTTTCAACCGAGAGACCGGTGTTGGACACCGCGTGTCCCAAAGTGTTGTGAAGTGACGTCTCTGTGATAGTTTTCCTTAACCTACTAAGTGGTTTTTGTGCCCAAATCCTAACCTTCGTTTTGCACTGAACAAAACACAACTGTACGTAGTTATTTTAAGCCCAACCATGATGTTTTTCCTGAACCTAACTAAACTCTTTCCGTTGCTTAAACCTAACTTTCATTTTGTAGCATACCGTTGTCCCAAAAAAGAAGCCGTGCCGAGTGATACGAACAAAACGGACATTTCATGATGCATTTCGATTGCATTTCATGACTATTTCCCGAACTGCCGTGAGACTGTGTTGGTTATGTAGAGTTTCCAATTTGATTTTACATAACTGCAACGTTGACATGTGCGATATTAGTGGTAAAAACATGCTCGTTGTCATCAGTCATGATGATCAAACACTGATGTGTTGAAACCAGATGTCTGGTGTTTAAAGAAAAGAATAGGTTGATACTACTAAAAATCTTGGAATTTGCAAGATTAAAGTCGTAAATCCATTTTTAAAAAGTTGCCAATTTACGATAAAAAAAATCTCTTTCTGTTTGAGTATGGATTAAACAAACAAGATGCAACATGTCAACTAGATGCGCACTCGGAGAGGACAGACTTCCAAGGCCAATCCGCTCCAAAATGTAATGGGTTCATCCTTGGCCCATGCTACACCCTTCCACCAAGTTTCATGTAAATCGGCTGGCAAAAAGACAAAAAGACAACAACAAACCACAGCGAGAACATAACCACCATGGCGGCAGGTAATTAGTGAGCTTTGGAGGCTGTTAGATGTATTTTTGAACTGGACAAAACCAGGCTAGCGCTTTCCCCTGCTTCAAGTCTTTATGCTAATCTTTTTTTCTTTTTTAATAAAGAAGGTTGCCCCTTATTTGTTGTTTTAACAGTTACTCTGTTTGGTTTCTCATTAGAAACCACATTTGTTACAGAATTTCTTGCTCTTAAATTGTTCCTGTAGCGGATTGTCAGTATTTCTGTTTCAGTCGCTCCAGAGCTCTTGGCAATTTCCACTGTCAGGCAAGCACAACAAAATCACTGTCAGTGCCATATAATTATTGAGAGAGAAAGAAATAATTAAATGTGAGTCACTTACACAAGCTCATTAAAGCTTATGCTATCCACTCTATTTTCCTTTTGGTTTGAATGAGACAAAAGGAGAACAATATCCCATTAAAGGCTGTTTTCCACATCCTATTCATTTGAATTGGTGCTGAAGTGTCAGTGTGTTTTTTTTCTTTTTCCTGTGGATTAAAGTCTGATAGCACTCACAGGAAGAATGATTCCCCCGTTTGAAGACTTGTGAATACACACAAGGAGAGTGAGAGAGACAGAAAAAGGCAGAGAAGAACAGACAGAGGCAGAGACTGAGGGAGAACAGAAGAGTGGGAAACATAATGGAAGAATGCTCCTAATGCAATGTCTGCAGAGGGTGAATTAGGAGGCAAATGGTGTGATTATTGTGTGATGTGGTGGTGGTGGTGGTGGTGGTGGTGGTGGTGGCGGCGATGGTGGGATCTCGCCAGCCCCCAGGATGCAGATAGAAACCACCAGGGGTACAGGAGGGGAGCAGGCAATTGTGATTTATGGGTAGCAGCAGGCTGATAAGGCGGCTCCCTTCATTTAATGCCTTATCGGCCGCGTTAAAGAAAGGCCACAATTTGCAGCATTCTTAAAAGCCCCAGATGTGACTAATCTCTGCAACCTTCCAGACAATCTGTCTCAGGGAAAAACTATAGATCACCCACTTGTCTCACTGATCTCGGCCTCTTCTCCCTCCGGCCTTAACCACGGAGGAAAATGGTGGAGGAAAAATGTGTGCTGGTGTGACTAGACCTAAAAGTGTACCCTATGAGTGGAAAGTAATAATATTAATACAACACCTAAATCATTAGGACAGAACAATATTAACTTGATGAAAAAAACAACAGTGGTAATATTTTTAAACTACCGTCTCCTAGAATTTACACTTACAAATCATTAATTTACACCATCAAATATGTTTCAATTGAAACATAAAAGCAACAAAATTACCCTTTTCTATCAACATAATTATGAGATGTTTTAATAAACTACATGTATGCAAATTTGCTAAATGTTGCATGTAATACAATCTCTGCACATAGCAACGGAAGCAGTGGAGTTAGGAGATAGTTTTCATATTTTGGGAAATGTTTATTTAGATGACAATATTGATACCACTCAAATGTCCGTTGACAGCCCGGTCTCCTAAATGTTATGTTCCCATAGAACAAAACTGCACTGTAAATTACATTTCCAAGGAAACACTATCTACTCACGTTTGACGTATCACAACATAGGTTTTTAACTTTCTTTTCTCACCCAGCAGGCCGTGGTTTGTGTCTCACATGTAAAACCAAAAGTCAATGTTAGGATGTGTTGATTTACATCCGTAACTTAAATAACGTGACAAACTGCTGGCCAAGTAGTTTTGTAGCGTTTTTGTTTGGTTTCAGTCGTGTTTAAAACTGCGACTGGGATCCGGAAGAAAATAGGTTTCCCTTGAAACGTAATTGAGAATGCAGTTAAGTCTTATGAGAAGGTAATTTTGTAGGACACAGGGTTGCTGTTGAAGCTACAGCCGGCACCAGGTTATCTTAGCTTAGCATAAAGACACGAAATGGCAGAAACAGCTAGCCTGACCCATATCTTGTTTGTTTAATTGTGTGAAAAAACAAAGTTATGGGCCAGGCTATGCCTCGACCAGGCACTTCCTGGAGTCCCCTGCTGGTTGCTAACTAACTAACTGAACAAAGATGTAGCATAGCATATAAAACAGCAAATTAATATTTTCCAATCATCGGTTTATGTACAGATTAAACGAACAAGACACAATATGTTAATGAGCGAGCCTTAGAGCTGCTGGTGGATTTTGTTACCATTGGACAGAGCCAGACCAGTTTACCCCTCCTTTTTCTAGTCTTTGTGCTAAGCTAGGCTAACAGTCGCCTTGTATGTCATGGCACACCTGCCAACATATTATGTGGACCTGAAAGCAAAGGTCGGCGAAACCAACTTCTGTCGGGGAGCAGGTACAAAACCAGTTATTCAAGCTGTACATACAAGTCTAAATGCAACCGACGTGTGAACGTTTCTAAAGTGTGTCTGCCAACATGCAGCCTGAGAAAGCATGTTTCATTCATGCTTTATCAAAGTAGCAGTGAACCAGAGTGTATTTCTTTCTTTTTTATGGAACATTAACAGTGATTGTGGACTGGGTTCTGAGCTAATGCTGCGCTGCTTACATGCCGTTTTCACTGTGCAACCTGTGTAGACACCATAGTCTGGATATAAGAAGTGGACGTAGTCAACGTGACGTCAACCATCGGTTCGTGGACGTCTCTCGTGTCAAAGTCCTGCACTTTGTATGGCCAACATCCACATCGACCACCTTCCTGTGATTCATGCTGGGCACAAAAATGCAGAACCTACTGGCAGTTAACATGAAAAATGGCAGCAATACATTTACTGCACAACATCTTTGATAAAACAAATAAGTAGCGTATACATTTGAGGACATATAGTTGTTTTAAATGGTGTCTCGTCGGCATAAAAGTGCACAGAAAAGAAAACAAACTTGAGTGAGAACCACCTGAGTGGGTTAAATATTCTCATCTAAGTCACCACATCGGAAAAAAAGCCTCCATGCAGCCGCTTTATGATTGCATTTTATTCGTAGACACGCACGTCTCCAGCACTGTGTCAGGTGTCTCGGCACTGTTCTACCAATAAAATGGAAACTTGACATAGCCGAGCCGCTGATCAATACTAATCACAGACATAATTACTCAGTGGGGCTTAGGTATGCCATTGATTTTTAAGGCAGTTGTTTGCATTACTGTCATATCTGATCTTAATAATCTTAAAAGGCTTTTTTTCTTTTTTTTTCTTGAAGTTTAAGGATCCTAAGCCGGGTTGTGTAAAATGTATGAATGTCATTGCAAGGTCTAATCAATGTCTACTGATGTATTGAGCACCAGCTGTGGTGACTTTCATGTGCATGGCTGTGTTTCTGCGGTTGGACTTCTAGAAAAAAAACCCAACTGAATTCACGCAAGAGAGCGGGTGAATATTGATCAGTTCGGATAAACAATAGTGATGTTTTTCCCCCAAGCAGCCTCAAATTAACCAGACAATACTGACACAATGGAGACCAATGGTAACCAGAAGAGATTTCACACAATGGTTTGCATATTGATAACCAGTACGTTTTTTTCCCCCCACTCGAATCAAACTGTGACACGCCATCAGGCTCGCTCCTCAGCTGAGTTCCACTAATAGTCCTGTGCAAATAGGTGGAGGGGAAGTGGAGCAGTGTTCATCTTCAGGTCAATCATCTGCAACGCGACATCGCCTGGTAATCCCTCCTGCTCCGCCGTTCGCCTCCGTGGTTAGAGCGAGTCGCTACAACCCTCCAAATGTAGGCGATGTTTGACTTTAAAGCGCTTCTCTTTCTTTAAATTAAGTGCATATATTTATTTTTCATATGCCTCACTGTGTTCTACAAGTGTAATTAGTCTGGGATACTCAGCAGTTGATTTTTACCCCCCCTCCCCCTACTCCATTCTTAAGTATTCATGGAAGCCAGTGATCTGACAAATGGAATTTTTCAGCACGGTAGCATCTTGCATCTCAGACCTTATTCCAACAGATAATCCTGTTTAAATATCCGGCCTGGTTCACACAGCCCAGGTGGGGAAAGATCAGCAATTGCATTCGAACGCTCACACGTGCATACTTGTGCACGTGTGCTCCTTTGGCCTTGCAAATACCTACATACAGTACATGCAAAACGTTAAACAATAGAGCACATTAGTAGGCTCGCTTTGGGATGATTATCCCCTTCTCTAAGAGGATTCTTGCTGTTTTTTGTTTTTTTTTGCGTTGCGTTGTGTCCATGGCTCAGCGTTCGCCTGACCTCTTTGCCTCTGTAATGTTAAATGTCCTGCCAGCTAACAGCACCCCCCCCCCCTCCCCCTCGGGCTGCCGCAGCCTTGACTTTGCTGTGCTGATCTACTCTCAGTGCACCGGGCTAATTCATCATGGCTGCTCCTCTTACGCCAAGGTCAGCTCCATAATGAGGGGGGTCAGTGTGATAAAGGCAAAGCTCCGATTGGATCACAGTTAAGGTCCAAAGATGACCACCTTAACAGCCTCACATTTAACCTGAACAGTGGCATGGGGTAGTTACGACGCACGCTAGTTAATAGTTGTAAAGCACACACACCATTGGACATATATATATATACATAAATACATAAATACACACATATATATATATATATATATAGTATATATTTACTTCAGCTATTGTATTGGGAAAGGTCAAAGAGAAAGCCACCAGGCCTTAACTTCCGTATATTGTATCGTCTCGTCACATGATCAAATAAAGACTTGACAAGGGACACCATCATATTACATATTACCCAGCAATCATCACTGCATATCTGCACATGACAAAAATACCAAAGAAATTTATTTGTTATAGCTTATTTATAGCTATTTTTAATAGTTTATTTAGAGTAAATATATAATTGTGTTATAGATTGCTAGTGATTATTATAAGGAGATGGTTTAGCCTTTTTGAGAGTCTATATACAAATGGCCCTTCAAATAATATTGCAAATATACTAAATTGACTTTTGGTAGCAATCTGAAACACTATAAAGTCCTGTTTTCCGCGGACTACATTGATAAGGAACCAGTTCTCTCTATGGCCCCCACCAAACACACACCTTCTTCGCGGCCCAGCACTGTCTATATATACGACCCTGCAACCTCTGGGACTCGTCACGACCCGGAGTCCCTGTTGCTGTTGGCGTTCCCCACATCCACCGCACCGCCTGCCGCAGCCCGGGCAGCTTGCACATTGTTTACTCTCCTCTCTTTGTTGTCACGGTCCACTGGGGAACATCCTACAAGTGAACTGGCATTTGACACGTTTTTTTTCCCCGTGATGTGAGAGGAGGATGGAGGGGAGGGGTGGTGGCGGCGGCGGCGGCGGCTGGGCGTGTTGGGAGTCACCTATTTCCTCAGGAGGCCGGGCCTTTTGGTCCGCCGGTCCACGCCGTGTGCGCGCCCCAACCACTCAGTCTCTTGCCCCACCTCCCCCTCCCCTCCACTCCCCTCCCTCTGTGTTTCCCCACCGCTCCAGCCCGCCTGCACGCCTGACAGACAGACAGATGCTATCTGCCGTGCATCTCCAAGCTCTGGGCCTCTATCACTCTCCACAAACCGCCCATTGCTCGCACACAGGCTGCAAATTTCGTCTGCCTCTCTCCCTTTAGATAAGGGGGCAATATCAGTGACAGAACATATTTTATGTATGAAATGTGGCTCACAACAAGCAGTCAAGCATTAGGTTTGTTTAAATAGGTGATCCTTATCGCTATTCTTTCAACGCCGAGTTTTGACATTGTTCTCTGTTTATTTTTCTTTGCGCACAATTCCTTCTTCTTTTTTTTTTTATATATATGCTATCTAGCCCCACGATTGGCTTTTAGAGAGGCTCCTGACTGGGGGTTGAATTCATTGCTATTTTAATTATAGCCGCTCAGTACAGCAGGACCGACCGTGTGAGGAATATTTCCTGCCCGGCCGCAGTTTTAGTTCTTCCCTCCTGAACCCATCCAGTCGACATAGCTGGATGGATTATTTGCCAGGGATTTCTCTTGTCAAAGAAGCGACTCTTTCCCCCCCCTACTGTTGGCTGTTGTTAGCATCAGATATTGGGTGATTTCCATTTAGTGCTCAGGTTATACTTGTCAGTTTGTGCCCAGCATTTTTGTAATGATGGAAATAAGATCTTACATATGCCACGAGTCTGGCTGACATAATAGTTTGGTTTGCGTGTGTGTATGTGTGTGTGTGTTTGAGACGCGGTGGCGGTATCAGCCACAAAAACGTATTAGGAGATGTCAGTTTTAATATATATGTAGTTAACATACTATTTTTACTTTTTCGACGGATATTCAAAAGCAGACAAAAGCTGCATTTGTGTAAAATATTGTTCCGTATTGAGTAAAACTGTATTTAATGTGCAGAATCTCCAGCAATATATTATTTACTGTACATGTACATTGATTGGATATGGTTTTTTGGGGGATAATTTAAGCCTTGTTTTGTTATGAAAAGCCTTGCCCCAGTACGTCCTGTTGGGTTTGCCCCCTGTAGAACCCCCCCCAAAAAAGCGAAGCCTTACCCCCACACACACACACACACACACACACACACACACATAATGGAGGGGTGTGGGGGGGGGGGGGGTTCAGGTCATTACCATAACAAGCTGGCGTGTTTCTGAAGATACACTTGTTCAGAGTAGACAGAAGCAAGAGGGGGGGTAGGCTGGGGTGGCAACACAGGCCCCAGTTTATTTCAATAACAACAGCCAGACACAAGGCCTATCTAGTCGGACTTTGAATGAAACACTTGGGCTCTGATGGAGCGATAAGACACAGATGCTAAAAAGGGGTGGGGGGACTGCCGAAGCGGCCCCTTGACCCTCGCTTCGCTTCGCTATCGAGGAGAGCAAAGGAAACTGGACGCGGCGAACACAGCGTGTAGTTTTATGACATTTAAACTTGACTTTTGTTACGCTTCCTTTTGTTTCCTATCATTTATGTAGCAGTATTTGTATCATGGGGTGGGGGGGTGGGGGATGAACAGACAGCACCCTCTCCAGCAATTCACTCTTGTGTAAACCTGAATTGTTAATTACAGAGCGATCATTTTCACATGAATGGCTCTGTGTTTACTGCCGGGGCGGCTGATCTATCCCCGGGGAACACCATGTCAAGTGCTTTGCACATAAACAGATGTGTTTCTTTTTCTTTTCGAACACAGGTAATCCTCGGGGTTAAATCTGGGCTAAACTCAACGGCGAGAAAGAGCCCCGGCGCCTTATTATTTGCACAGATAGAGCCTGCACTTAGATTTGGAGGGGAGATGTCCTAAATCTCAGCTTGATTTCCTATGTTAACCGTGGCTTACAGCTTTGGCTGGGCCGGATGCAGGAGAGCCTGTTGAGAGTTAGTGGAGTAGTTGTAAATATGTGGTAACACTTTCAGTGGTAATCCTCCTGCACAAAGAATTGCCAGAGATTATAGACCGGTTGTCTGACAGAGAGAATCCTCCGGCACAATCAAATTCCTATGGCTGCCGAGATTTGCAGAGAGAGTGGGGCGCAACACTGCACCGACTCGGCTCGCCGGCAACGCGAGGGCAAGCCGTTTCCCCCGGACGGAGAGCCGAGGAGGCGAATACAGCACCAAGTGCATGTTAAGCACACAGAGGGTGGCTCAAAAAATATGGCATACGCAGGCGAGGACGGTAGCGCGGCGAGACACGATTTTATTCCTGTCAAAAGGAACGCATGGCTGTTGCTATCCACTGGAGTGCACTTCACCAGGACAGTCTGACCCGTGCCTGTCCTCTCCTGTTGACCCCACCCCTTGCCCCCCCTTGCTCCGACCCCTCCGTGCTGACCCGGGGCCGAGGGGACGTGAGAACCGCTGCCTCTTCCTCCTCCCCCTCCTCCTCCTCCTCCTCCTCTTCCTGCAGAGCACTACACAATCGCCCTCGCTGACACATTTTTGAGTGGGGTTTAAGCAAGTGAAGTGAAGAGAGGAGTGTGAGGGAGCGAGAAACCCCACCACAGCCCCACAGCCCCGAGGATGAATAGAAGATAGAAGCCGTTTCATTTAAAAAAAAAAAAATCGGCCTCTGCACTTGGCTGAACCTACAATAAAAGTTGATAATTGAGAAGTGAAAGAGTAGGATCAATATGACTGTGGAAGAGAGAATGGGTGAGAGAGAGAGAGAGAAAATGGGGGCTCGGGCTTATGTTTAATGCAGTTTAACTGATATTTAATATTTTCTGCTTTCTCTCTCTTCTTCTCCTTTTGTCCACACTAAAATACTTCAAAAAGAATTCTAATAAAGTGGAAATTAAAAGGAGCGTAGATTGGGGTTGGAAAGAGAGGCCTCTAATCCCGCTATCTCTTAATAATTCAAAGTCTCTTTTATTTTCTGAATAAAAAGCGGAATTAATCTGGCACTGTGAAGCTGTCCTCTCTTCTCACTGTTTAAATAAATCCCCGTTCGTACATTAGACGCGAGGAGGCCCGGCTCTGGCTCCTCGCCAAGCTCTGTGTCAATTCCCTCCTGCCTCCTTCCTTTCTCTCCCAGCCCCTCTTTATTCCCTTTCTTTTGCTTTCTGCCAGGGAGGGACCTGTGAGAGAAGCCGTGCCACCAGAGAGCTGCTATCTCCAGAACCTGCTCAGCACACAGGCCTATCACAGGCAGCTAAGACCACTTAGCTCAGGCCGCCAAAAGGCACCCTTACGAAACTTTACCCAGATATTAGGGCACTGTGAAGCCAAATGATATATTACAAAGGCATTGTGTGAGGAGATGACCATTTATAGTGTTTATATAAGGCTGCCCCAGCTGTCGGAAGAGTTTTGGCCTCGAACAGAAATGCCCCGAAGGTGGGCATTTCATCCGTCAGCCTAAGTTAACCGTCATTTATTTTTTGTTATTGTCAATTCTAATAATGACTTCTGTCATTGTGTGTTTTGTTTTCATTTTGAGATTGTGTTTCCGTACAAGAGAGACAATTTCAGCGATTCAACGGCGAGTCCACTCCACAAAGGGACGGCTAAGTCGCGCGGCTTTTCCGCAAGACAAAAGACAAGCCTTTTGAAAACTGACACCATGAAATAAAAAAAATATAAAAAAAGGAGCTTAGGCTCCGGGAGTAAAACTGAACAGACGCAGGAGTGGGGATGGAGGAGCGTGGGCCCCGAGGCCTGGAGGCTCCTTGATTAGCGCCGGCCTCTCTATCAGTTCATAGGCTGGCCGTCTTCAGAAGCCTCCCCGGCAGCAGGTCCCCCCTCCGTGGTCCGGTGGACTCCTCCTCCGTGGTGGGAAGCTGCCGCCGTCGCTCTCTGCATCCCAACGATCCATCTGTGGAGATGAGCGCGGGCTGCCCTCGCTCTGATAGACGCCTTCTGTGGGCGCTCCGGCATCTAAGATCCTCGGCTCGATCCTGGATCAGCTTTGCCCCGTTCTGTCCTCTGTGGTCGGAGATTTATGGCATTGCTCACTCCCCACCCCCACCCCCACCCCCACCCCATCGCTCTTCTTCTGCATATGCTCTGGCTGAAAACATGCCCACACTTTTCGATTGTGACGATACTTTCCCCTCAGAGACTCTGGTGCTTAAAAGACGAAAACAATGGTCTTCAGACTCTTCGCGTCTTCTTCGGACGACGATGCATCCGGAGGAGGGGGGGGGGGGCGAGACGCGGAGTGTCTGAAAACCACACCAGTGTCATCCGGTTGGATGTTTGTGCCTCGACAATACGCTGGAAAATATCAGTATCTTCTTGAAGCCTTGGACGTTCTGCACTCTATAACCAACACACGCATCCCGTGTTATGTGTTTAAAAAAAAATAAAAAAAACTTGAATTTGTGAGGGCCGTTGGAAATGAGATTGACATGTCCGGTCGAGGGCCATGTCTTTCTTTAAAAAGAAGAAGAAAAAAAAAAATACAGCTTTTTTTTTTAATGCTATATTGCTCCTCGCAGAAATATCTACTTTATGTTATCAAATGATAAAAAAAAAAAAATATATATATATATATATATATATATCAAGAGAAGTAGGAAATAGAGGAGCCCCGGAGGGAAAGTGTAAAGGTGCGTCTTAAGTTGCCTGAAGGCAACAAAAAGTCATTTCCACCGAGGTGTGCGCTATTTTTATTTATGTACCTCCTTCACTCTGTTTTTTCATACATACTGTTTGTGGGGCTATCATTATACCAGACAGAAAGGTGGGGGGTAAAAACCATTTGCATTAGCATCACTGTCTGACTCCAGGCACTAAGCAATGATACTTTATTCCATACCATTCAGAGGGCCATTATCACTCTACCCCCTCTGTCCCCTCTTCCAGCGGGGAGCTCACAGACACACACACACACACACACACACACACAATTACACGACGCGCCGCACACACACCGTTCCCATCCAGGGCCCATATCGCGGACAGCATCTCGCTTGCAACACTGGCACAGAGGTACAGGACGGGGGGAGAGGGAAGTGGAGGGGAGGGACATTTCCGGAGGGGGGTCCTGGCATGTAATTGTCCTGGTGAGCACTCAATAGCACCTTAAACCAAGCAGGCAATCTACAAAGCTGTGCAGTGAAGGAGGGAAAGGCCCCGCGGCTACGGGGACCCTAATAGGAACTTCTTTCTCGCAGAGATAAATGGAGAAAGTTCCTTTTATTTATCGGTAGCTGCTGTTTGGGACTGGGGCTATCAAAGCGCAGCAGTGCTATTTATCCCTCCAAAAAGGATTCGTCCGACACAGGGCTGAGGGCGAGAGAGGGGAAAGAGAAGGCTAAGGAGGGGGGGCGACCGCTGGAAATTGGCAGAAACAGAAGGTCAAACTGTTTATCTTTTTTATTCCCATGTCTCTCCCCTCTCTCCTTCATTCTTCTGCAACTGTCCTCTCTCGGTTTACCTGTTGTGGTAAGATACACGGCCGCGGTAATGAAACTCTTTTTTGTGCTGTGTGGAAAGCGGGCGGTATTAATATCCACAGAAATTCTGTGAGAGATCAAAAACCAGCAGGGCCAACCCAATATGATGCAGTTAAGGTGAGGAAGTCATTTGTTTTCATAGACGCTTTGAAATCATGAAAAGTACAGGGAGATACAGTAAATTACAAATCAACAAAATAAAATTAAAAAAACACGTCCATACATCCAGCCATATCAGGGCTTTGACAGTGAGTTTAACATGCTAACACGTGTGTTAGCTTATCAAACGAAGACGCCGAAACAAGAATTGGGCCCTCATCCGCCTGATTCGTTAAAAAAACAAACAATAGCAGTGAGTGAAATGTCACATGCACGAGTGCTTTTCAACCCCTCTGTGTCCTGAGCGTCACTTGGAGAACAGCGCCGCTGTGATAGAGCATTCTTTTCGCCGCGGATGACTGAGCGTCGTTAAATAAGCGGCTACGTGTCAGCCGCCGTGACCCCGCGCACATATTCTGCAGAGTGGATGAGTCACGAGACCCAACACAGAGAGAGGCCAAAGCTGTGGATTCGTGTCGTTGTTTTTTTAGCTAACGCTTGGTCTGCTGATTATAAGAAAAGAATAAACACTTTCAATATTTCAGTTAATATCTAATCGATACAAATGGTTGTTTGGCGTTGCCTTCCAAAACAACCCCTACTGTCCCAGATGTGTATTTTCTGATCTGCACCCTTCGGTGGTTGGTGGTTTGGTTGAAGCTGCGCTAAATATGAATATTCTCATAACAAACTCAAAGGACTGTGTGATGTTTAAAGGGGTCGCTCATAGTGGTGAACCCACAGTGAATCATCGCCCGGCATTGCAGTTTTCCTGAAGAACTACGGAGCGTTTTAGTGACTTTCAGCTAGTTGTTTTGGTTCACTCCCTCAGCTCTCATCCTTATCGTGTCCTTATCGTATCCTTACATTACCATACAACTAAACCGCATTCTCATTTACGTCTTGAGGGAAACACATTTTTTTCCTGCATTTCGGTGGCTGTTTTAAACATGCGGTTAATGTTGCAAACTCAAACAAAACAGAAACGTAAAACGTCTTCGGTGAAGTTCAGAAACGTTTGACTTAAAATAAGTATTTTTGTCCCTTTATTTAAGTTACTGACATAAATTGAAATGAGTCAATGAGGAGAAAATAAGCTTCTTATGTCACGAAACATAATTGACAAAGCAAAAAAAAGCTCTAAAAACCTTACTGTGTGCTACCTGCCCAGTATACGACCTGGCAGACAGACAACGTTAACAAATAGCTGGCAAATGTGATGGAGCATTTAGCAAATAAAAAAATAGGCGGAGACCAAAGCAGAGCTAAAAAAAAAGAATATATTGGACTTTTATTCATCAGGCGGTCAAAAACAAAACATGTCTACAGAGTACGTAAATAAGCAACTGTTTGCTTTCATGATTGCCATATCAACTTTATAAGACTACAATGTGGCAAAGTTGTGTTGAGATAAATGAGCACTACAGTACGCACAACCAGAATTTGAACTCATCACTATTTTGACAAAATTAAACAACATTGAATTTGTTAGCGTAAAAAAAACATCACTGGATGTCTAGCTAGGAATGGATAGTACATTTGCAAAATAAATGTTAAAATAAACCTTCAGTAATTGTATGAACATGAAACATCAGAAAAAACATAAACAGATAGGTAAAACATAAAAAGGAAATTTTCACCTTTCAAGTCAAGCTATATTAGCCCCGTGTCCCAATTCTGTCAACGACAAGTGGAAGTGACCTGGCGACAGTGATGGATCGTCAAACCAGATCTCAAATTAATGTCATCACTTCCTGGCTCATTTACATCAGCCTCATCTGCAGCGAAGGAGTCCGGGGCAGAAGGAGCTCAAACGGACGGCTCTCTTTGAAGCCGAGCGTGGTTTAGGAGGTGAAGGAGGACTGGGCAAAGCGCACACTGGTGATGAATGACTTCACTGATCCATTACTGTCTATTTTAGTCCCGTAAATCCAAGTGGGAATGCCCACATCAAAGCCTGGCTCCTTTCCCTAAGAGGAATTCCCCTCATACTTGGACATGCAAATGAGCGGGGCCTCCTCCAGGCCCCCACACCTGATTGAGGCGTGCGACGCCATTGCCAAACGGCGCGCCATGGGAATTACATACCAAGGGATGGCATCCAATTGGACCAAACTCTCCCTAAGCAATTTGCTTTGGCTTTATTCGCTGGCATAGTCAGGCATGGCAGCACTTCCTTTATTTCACGGCCGCGCCGCAAGATTTCTGGCTGGACCTCGCTTGGAAGCCATATTATGGCTGAGAAAGGAGGAAAAGAGGGATTTGGTTTGTTACAAAAGAATGAAGCAGGGATCTGTGTCAGTGTCTCCGCTCATTCAGGTTTCGGGGATGTTTTCACTTGTTGCCCGCAGCTTACGATGAGATGTTTCGCGATTCCCTTCCTGTTTTCCTGATCCTATTTAGAGGAAAACAATTGTCGCTGCTCAGAGTTAGCGCTGCCAAACAAGTTTTCACTTCCAGGAACAAAGGATCGCATGCGTACGATAAGCTAAAGCTACCGCTACAATGCTAAATCGTTTGTTAACAACTCCGGGCTTGAGAGGTGCAGCGCGAAATGTGCAAAATGTGTGTGTGTCCTTTGGTCTTTCTCTCTCTTTCAACTGCACCCAACGTCACACAAATGCAGCACATGGAGGATAGTTATGCCCAACAAAATATATTGGAAAAGGAAAAAGTCGTTCTAGATATAAAAAAAAAATTAAAAAAATGCATGTGACCAAACGGATAGCTCCTCTAACTTTTAGTGAGTTTCTCTGTCCCAGAAAGACGAAGGTGATTTTTTTTTTTCAAGTCAAAGAAGAAGAAGGTCACACACAGCTCCCTGGATGCCACCGCCAATGAAATGGCAGGAGTGCGAGAGGAGAATAGAAGATATTTCAGTGAGCGATTCTTAGCGGGAAAAGGGAATTTATGTACATGTAGATGAGAGGGAGGGAAACGGGTCAGTGGCTGCGGTGGACCGTCTTTTCAGTAGAAGTCTGGCTTAGGGAGCGGGAGCACGCGTTCAATTTCTGCTCGGCCATGCGTTCACCTGACGGCCGCGCCTTCAGCCAGAGACCAGGGGTCTCTTAGCGTCGGGGTCACAATGTGGGGTTCTCCTTTTCCTTGTAGATAATGAGATAGTTGTGCCACGGCCCTTTTCTTAGAGCGCTCTTATTTGTGGCGTTCACACCTCTGTGGGTTCACGCTTTAGCTGGGCTGAGCTCCCCCCCCCTGCCCCCCGCTAGCCATAATTAATTTGTCTTAATTGCCCTGCTGCTCTGGTTGCTGTCCCAATGTTATTTCTCTACTCTCTGCAGATTTAACGTTTTAAAAAAATCTCCCCAATCAGTCGGCGGGGGGACTGGAAGAACAGCGAGCCTTTTGTGTCCTAAACAAAGTGGACTAAACAACCACAGCGCAAGCTTTTGTGTCGTCATCGCAGCAGTAATGTTTCTTATGTTTGGAAAAGAAAAGGCCGGCATCCAATTACTACTAATGTATTATAATATTAAATGTGTAGAACAGTTTTGCTTGTAAATGTTAAATTACTTTTTTCATCAGTTTTTAGAAATATATTCAAATTAGTGTTGACTGTGACATTTTTTTTTTCTCCTTTACTTAGTGGTATGTTTCCATGTAGATGGATTGATGTTACTACGTACAATAAACAGATGTAGATGCATTTCGATCTTTTACTCTGAACAAACAACACTACGATGTCTAATACTCCATTCCGAGTATTTAAAATGGTACTTTAGTGGAGGATTGTCCCTTTCCAAAGACAACCAAGTATCTCCAAATTGTTAACATTTCATGAGCCAAGAAAAACAGCCCTGTTTTCATCTTTTTGCCATTTTTCAGATGCTATGTAAGAATTCAGAAAAGGGATCATTCAATTTTATTTGAAAAATCTAAAATCACCAAAATTGAAGGTACAGGATTTTTACTGGACAGTGACCGTCCATAAGTATTATTAGAAAAATGTACTTTGTGAAGTATCAAAAGTACTGTACAGAAATGTCAGTGTTATAAAATGAAACATTATATTGTTGGATTATTATAACTGATAATACTGGAAATACTCAAGCAGGGTACTTGGATAAATGTACTTTACACCAAACCACGGAGGTAACCGCTTTCTATGTCTATGATGCATTATAAAGATACTTATAAGGTTTCATAATGTTCTTATAGCATTGTATATAATTAGTTATAAGTACTCATAAATATTCATAATGTGTTATAACAATAATCATAACACACTATAATTCAATCACAGTGTATTATAATTCCCCAAAATTGTAATTAATGACAATAATTCTTTATAAATCACTGTTATAATGCATTGTAATGTAATTATAAGTGACTGAGTGGTTATTGTGTGCTTTAAGTCCAGTAAAAACATTGTGTGTGTTGTTGGAGTAGAGATTCAATGATATCCTTTCACTTTAACAACCACTTAGAGTGGTCTTATACACACTTAAAGTCACATTGTAATGCATTAAGATTATAAATTATAATGTATTACAACAATGGGAATTATAATAAACCGTGATAATGCAAAAAATAGTATAATGAATTGATATTTCGATAAACAATGATTATATTATGATACTTTGCCCATATAATATGTTTTATAATGTTCTCTGTGTATTGTTATAAAGTATTATGAGTATGTATGAGGGCCTGTCACTATAATTATACAGTGCTAAAGGCATTATAAGTATGTCTACAATGCATTATAGTCAAGGGCGTTGTTTTTTAATTGTGTGAGTGTCACAAAATTCCTTTCACTCTTGTATTATTATAGTCACGCCAGAAATCTCAAAGCCTCTGTAAATAAAACCCAAACAATGCGGACGGATGGCTCAATAACACAAGAGAGAAATTATGATGTTGTAAAGCTTAAATCAAATAGTTTTTCTTCTTTCTTTTTTCTTCTTTATGATAAGTCAACCTCCACACCTTGCTCTTTGGCAGAATGCCCTTCTATCCTCTTCCACCATAGGACTCCCCCACCCAGGAAGCCCCGTCTGGCAGATTTGTGCCTTTCTTGTTGCTCCTTTTCACCAGGGCAGAGAATGCAGCTGAAAGGCAGGGCAGGCTTCCACGCTGCCCCGGGACCAGTCCAAATTGTAATCCTATTCCTCTGTTTATCAAAAAGAGGGAGAGAGGAGAGAGAGGGAGGCATTGAGCTGACAGCTTGATTGTGATGCTCCTGTCTGATAACTCAGCTAACCTTATCCATCTATTTCACCTCAACCTTGCAGCCATGTCCCCAACCCCCATCCACCTGCTTCATCCTCTACCCTGTGAGAGCCACACACACACACACACACACACACACACACACACACACACACACACACACACACACACACACAGGCTTACCTTACGCACACACTCTCCGGCTCTCTTTCTCTCTCTCTCTCTCTCTCTCTCTCTCTCTCTCTCTCTCTCTCTCTCTCTCTCTCTCTCTCTCTCTCTCTCTCGTTCCCATGATACACACACACAAATAATCACTGCACACCTCTGACCCCTTTATCGAGTGTCGGTGTTAATCCTCATCTCTCTGCTCAATGCAGAGCACAATCACAGAGACCCGCAGGACCTGCAGTTAGCGCTGTGGTTAAGTAGCCCACGGTAAAGAAGTCTGTGATAAAGGTGGCACAAAGGGTCAGTAGCTGCTAGGAGCACGGGGGCCCGAAAAGCCCATGACTGGCCATGGCCTTGAGGCAGGACAAAGAGGAAGGGTGATAGAGGGATTGGAGAGGAAGTGGAGGACAAAGAGAGGATGTGCGCGGCGAGGGTTAGGCTAATATACCGGGATAAAATGTCGGCACACGTGTTCATTAAAGGCTAGTCTTCCGAGTTGTTTATTGAAACTCAGCGGTGCTGAATGTATTAAAGCGAGGCTTTTCAAAGCCTGACACTGCGGGCAACCAAATACACTTCTTTCTTCTTTTTAATTTTTTTGGCCTATATTTTTTCCGATTTTTTTGAAAAGTGGCCCTCTACAAAATTTTGGCGAATTAGCTATTAGCACTCGTAGTTTGCAATGCGCCAATGAATATACAGACAACTAGCACTTGATTACTGTGGTACTGGGGAAAACTTTAAAAACGTGATGATTCTCAGGCACTCATAAGAAGCATTTTTCTTTAAAATATGTTTGTCTTGTTTTCACATTTGACTGCGTTGTGACTCGGAGAAGGGAGTGCAATTTTCTTACGCAAATTGCAGGCGATCAGCTAAAAGTAACTCTCCACTGGCTAAACTGCTTCTAGAAAAACCCCTGCATTGAAGGTTAGAATCCCATACCATGTGTTGAACTATCATGTACATTAGTCAGCCTGGCAGCCGTCATATGTCGGCGAAGTTAACAGATGTTTTGCAATTAATATCATCTAATTACTGTATGATGAAAAATGACACGCTCCCCGTTAAATTAGAGCTTCCTGAGGATTTTTTTTTTCTTCCCACCTTGATGGACTGTGGAGTGTTGATAAGTAACGTATTCAAATCGAAGCCATTTGCGGGGTTTTATGTTAACATCCGGCGGCTGTGATTCAGCGAATCAATCAAGCGGCGCACAGGTAGCTTTAATGACACCCTCCTGTGTTCACAAAACATTCATCTTCTCCGCTCATTCCGCCGTCGCGGGTCGTCCTTGGGACACCCACATGACGCACGCGAAACACAGGCGGACCCACACATATATAGATATATATTTATATACACAAACACACGTGCACGCTCGCACAGACAGACGGACGCGCACACTCTAGACAGCTTCACTGTCAGAGATAAATGATGCCTGACACTGTGGCCTGGAGAAATGGGCCGACTGAGCAGCAGTGAGATGAAGATACTCCTCACAAAGGTTCCCTGAGCCAAACAAGTAGTGTCCCTGGGAAACCTGGGCGCTGACTTCTGTGGCTCGAGGGCCACGTGTCAGTCAAAACATCCTCCAAACAACCACTTTGAAAGCGGACGAACTTTATCACCCAGACACAAACTTGCGGATTGACAACTTAATGTCGTTGGGTGGGTTCAGCCCGTACGCAGTGCCCGCTCCGATGAAGACGCCTTCATTCGATAAAAACCCAAATCAGGAATTGTGCATTTATTTCACATTAATAGACTTGTTACCGCGCGTCTTTGATATTCATGAATGTATTCTTTTTTAAATATATAAATAATGGCTGGAGCCAACAAGCGCTTTTGATTCTCTGGTTGACAAAGACTGATGTGAGTTCAAGACGATACAGAGGACTTCTAATGTGATGTCTGTCTTTTGTGCAGAGAAACAATAGCCGCTGTAGCTCTGGGGCTTCTCTGTGTTGCGGGAGCCCCCAGACACAGACAGGAAGGGAAGGCTATACACAATGTTTTCGGAGACCTATCCCCTTTAGGACGGATCGGATCAGTCACTCAGAAGGCCCCTCTGCGGGCCCCGGGGGGGTCAAGGGCCACGCCAGTCAAGACAAGACACAACAGAGGCCCCTGTCTCTAAGTGCAAGGCGATTGAGTACGAAATGCACGCAGGAGAACTGTTAAAAACCGCGCGATACAGCCCATGCTTTATCTTGCGGGGAAATAGGACACAATAAAAAAAAAAAAAGAAAGAAAGAAAGAACAGAATAAAAATCTCTGTAAAACTGCTTCAAGTGCCTCCTTCTAAATATATCTGCTGAGGGAAGAAGGATGAAAAAAAAAAAAAAAAAAAGTGAGTGTGAAAAATAGAAAAAGGAAAACAGGCCTTTTACAACTTTAAAGAGAAAGAGGGTGTGGAGTGAACGGGAGAAAATATTTACTCAGGGAATTAGTTCAGGATCATTGTGTGCGTGCAGGGCTTTAGTTCCCTGGCTCCATTTCAAGGCCCAAGTGGCTCAACTGGAGCTCCCTCCAGGGCAGGCCTAATTATCACAGGGCTAGGGCCATTAAAATGCTTAACTAACCTCGTTTCTCCAAAACGCACAGATTAACGCCAGCCTCCAGCAAAGTGTCGGGAATAACCCTGCTGCCTAATACCCTCTTTGATTTTTTTTTTTCTTCTTCTTCTTCTTCTTCTCCAGCGTGGAGAGGCGAGGCAGAGGACTGGTGTGGTAATAGTTATGGAGGATAAGAATACTGAAAGTTACGGTCCAATCGACCCACCCTTTCACGGGCTGCAGGGGGCACATAAGGAAGCACAGTTTGGTGCTGGAGAGCGGCTTTGTACCTTTCTGCGAATATCCAACGCAAATACAGTGAGATGCGCCGCCACACGGCGCGCTTGTGTAGTCACTGACGACATGCAAGGACAGCGAACGCAGGAGGCCTGTCTTTGCTCAGCGGAGGGATATCAAAGAAAGCAGAAATCGAGTCACGGTGTGTATAGAAGCCCTTTAAAACGTTTGACCACGACTGCCAGGCTTTTATGAGACACTTTTTCTGCCATTCAAACTCAATTAGCCACTGCTTCATTCAGTGTGCTCAAATCTAAACTGAGTCTAAGGATTGTGCATGAACACATTGGGAGGATTTGGATGGAATCAAACCTGTTCAGCCAGAATGGCAACTTCAGCAGACGCTTTCACTCGTCATCACAGGTAAACCGCAAGGGGCAATTAATCACGCTAACAAAGGCGCCAGTCTATTCAGGTGCTCTATAAAAGCTGTGGCACTCGATCAACATATCTGAAGTCACACCAGGAAGTGGCACAGAATAAATTAATCGGCGCACCTGCAAAATATTTTTTCTGTAAGCTTTGGTGGCCACTCACAGAGCAGGTAGCAGATACAGTAGCTGGCAAGCTAACCGCTAATACACGAGCCAGCTGGGGCATGCTAGCACTAGTCTAGCCATAATGACTCCCTTCTTTCTTCTTGTGTAAAGCGTAATTTACTCCCTCTGATGTTTTTTTTCTTCTTCTTCTCAGGACTGTGAGTCATTTCAAACAATAAAAAGGTTCCAGAGCTAACGGGACAATAAGTGAACACAACTACCAAGAGGATCTTTCATTTTGTGTTAATTTTGGCGGTCTCTGTGGCCAAAAGCGGTAGTTATTTTCCGAGCACCAGAGTCCCTTTAGAAAACCTCTCATTCCACTGCAACAGGGTCTTGACAGTCTGCCCCGTGCAGTGCTGGTTCTGGTTCTCCCATGCCTCCCTTTGGAACAGCAATTAAGTATTGCTACATAGAAATAGCCAGTTTCCTCTCTTATGGTCTAGTTTGACTCTTTTTTTTCATGTAATAAATTGAGACAGCAGTTAATAATTCCTCACATTGAATTTAAGTAAAACATAAAACAGCTTAAGAGCTATAAAAGATTCTTCTATTTTGGACTCTGCGGCTCCGTTCCCTTGCTGGTCAGCTCCATCAAGACAGCTTGCTATTACGCAAAGGCTCTAAAATTTCAGGTCACACTTCAAAACATTTGAACTCGACAACAAAAAAAAACTATTGGAATGAAGTGATTTGGCTGCACAGTTTCACCATTTTAAATGCTGGTGTGACCAGGCCTTCATGCCGTGGCCATGAAATGGGTGAACGTCGATGGAAATGCAGTCTATGGAATAAAGCCATCATGAATGTTATTCATTTATTACAGGTCTAAATTACCTCTTTTACGTTCACGTCTTCTGTGAAAAAAACTCTCCTAATGTTACAATTGGTAAACATAGAAAAAATGTACTAAAACCATAGCTGTAATTTTTATCCTTAAGAATGGAAAGTAATCGAGACTGTATGTCTGATATATTAGGAAACCAAATATATCTTAAGACCTGGCTTTAAGTTTGGGATTTATACTTAATTTAGGTCTGATATTGCTTTGCTTTGTTGTGAAAGGTCAAACACTAGTTCCTAAAATAGTTACAGGATTACAATAAGGAAACGTAGGACTGCTAGATATTGCCTTTTTTTTTAAACAGAAACTCAATTTCACAACTTCCTTGTGTGTTATTTCTACATTTGAAATGTGTTGTTTCATTATACAGCTTTCACACTAAAACTAACAGTGTGAAAAATGAACTTTTCAACCGTAATTAAAGATTTCTCAGAGATACTGTAGCTCCCGTTCAAATGTCTCCGATTGACTTTGATCAAATATCTCCTGCTGCTTCAAATAAAACAGTAAGACAGATATCAGTGATGGCTGAATGTGTGTTGACTTTTTACTTTAATCGAAAGAGCAAAATGACACAAACCTTTTTAATCTTCAGTACAATAAAAGTCAATGCATACAACACATAAACTATAGACACAGAGGTAAGAGCTGCTAGGATTTATGGGCCTCTGAAGAAGATGTGCTAATGATAGGCTCACCTTTTAAACCTTGTGAAAGAAGACCTTCCCTGGCAAACAAGCAGAGAGCCATAGTTGAACGTACGTTTATATACGACTTAACAAATCTGTTCAGCAGACAATATTCAAAATCAGTGCATGTATTGAACCGGAAACAAGGTCATTTGTATGCAGCGTGCTGCATAATGAATATAATTAATCTTGGCAATAAGACCCCACGCCTATACAGATGCCGATCATGTTTTAGCACAGCTCTAAATGAATTTGTTGTGCTACCCACTTTGTCTTTCAGGCACTGAGGAGACATGAATGAGGTGTCTGATAGCGGGATCACGGTCTTTGTTCAGGATAACACGAGGATTCACTGGTTCATTTAAACAACTGTCTAAAAATCAGTGCACTACGGCATGATTATTTTTCAAAAAGCATTTTTTTTTTTTTTTTTTTTTTTAAATAAGCAAGGTTTCTTGATCTTAAGGAAATCAAATTAAACTCAAATCCAATCTGGATGACTGGAACGATGTGGTTTTATCCTTTACATCCTAGATTCAAGCACAGCATGCTACTGAAGTGTTTTGTCAGTGGTAACCCATTGCTCTCTTGTCATTCCAGCTTTGTTTTGCATATTTTCCGATTTATTGCTATTTATTGTTCTATTGAAATCATTGAATATTATCAACCTGCAGCACAAGCAGATTTAATGTGTGGGTTGCCAGTGTCTGAACTGTACAACGGCTAAGAAAATTCAAATGCTCACTGTTATAAATGGGGATTTTATTAATGCGGTCTCATCTTTTCTTACAGGTGCTCCTCCGAGAAAGCACTTTATCTCAACATTCAGGCATTTTTTCAAATCTTTCAACTCCAATTATATCGCACTATTCATCATTCTATCAAAGTGTTATTTGTATAAACGCGGCGACAGGTGGCGGCTCCCTGAAGGGAGCCGTCACACTATCGCAATTGTGACGCATTGAGTAGACAGTTTGAGAAAACATTGCTGATGTAATTGGAAAGCAGATGCTAACTGGTAGCAAAGTAAACTGGGACTGACTTTTCATTTGATTCAACTCAAGCGCTGTGAGAGAGCCTTATGTCGCTGAGATTAATATTAGCAGTTTATGTTGTTGCAGTGTCAATATATTAATGTGCTGAACGTTTATTTGATCTGATTTAAACAGCCAGATCAAATAAGAACACGTATGTATGTCACACTTCCCCTGACGTCACAAACTCAGGTCCAATTCCAATCCGGCCCCGACACCTTCTCCCTACACACTTCCTCTGTTTGTGCGTTAACGTGGAGGGGTCCGCCATATTAAGGGCCTTCCACACAAATTAGCGGCGGAGTGGAAAAACCCGTCCAACAGCGAGTCGACACCGATTCGGACGTAACCGGCTGAGCTTACTGTACACGCGCAGCGTTGTTATGTATTCCTAACATACAGACGTTAATAACATAAAGGTGACATTCTTTTTAGAATGAAATACACCCTCGTCTAGTCATGGGAAATAGTAGATGTGTTGATTTGATTGTATACTTATATACAGCAGTTATTACCCCATAATTCATATCTTTAAATATGCAATGCTGACTTAACGGTACAATCATTTAGTGCAACAGTTCAACTCTGCAATACTGTAGTTTACTCTGGCATTAACACTGCATTTATTCATATTGTACATTTGAACTAATCTTCTATTTATTTAGAGTTTACACACTAAATAACAGTTCCCAATTTTTTAGCATTATTATTTAGACAGTTGTTATATATTGTAGAATACATAATTTACATTGCTCTTATTTATAGTTTTCCATATATATCTTTGTTATATTGTAGTATAATGCACATTTTTTCCATACTTTATATTTTCTTATAATTCCTCTGTTATATAAAATATTCATAGTTTCCTTCCTGGAGAGAGGCCAGTTGCTCCTGAAGCTTGCTGCTGTATTTATACCCTGCACCTTAAAGAAGGCGCTTCATACAGCTGAGAGTGTGACTACTAACTGAGAACACACCGTCACAGAACGGGAGGGTGAAGGGGCCGGATTGGAATTGGGCCTCAGTGTTACGGACATAGCTCCACTCAGCTTTACAGGGCTTTATAGTGTAAAAATACAAATAAAATCTCACTGTACACCACCTTCAGCACCAAACAGCAGACAGACACAGATAGCAAACAGAGAGTTGAGACCAAAGACAGCGTTAAAGGAGAGTGAATATTGGTCTGACATTCATCAGGTTGCCAGAAAAATGAGTCCAAATGGGATTAATGTCGCTGTGTAACTGCTGCTTTTTAACAAACTCGCCATATCAAAAGTGATGAAATGTCAACGTTGTGTCCACGACTGCTAAGCTAACGTTACATCTCAGCCGTGAAGGGCGCCACGAATGTCTACATGGTGTTAGCTGGTGGCGTTTGGTTTCAAGAAAATAGTCCCTCACACAGGAAACTGCTCACAACAAGGTCTGTGGATTATTTTGAGCAAGTGGGTCATAATTTCTGGACAAAGACATTGCTGTTGAGTTTTACTTTCAAATATATGTTTGTGGCACTTTGAGCATCCCAAGCCGTAAAGTGCCATACATTTTCATTATGTTGTAGAGAGGGCAGACATCTCTACGGCCGATATCTCCAAACCTAAAAAAAAGGAAAACGATGGATTTTTGATTTTGGGTGAAATTTCAAAATTGTCATTCTCATTGTTGGAAAGTTTGTGTTGTAATGCATTGAATGTGTAAGAATAAACTTCAAATTAAATGTGTCTTCAGGATAATACACTTAAGTACTGTGAAATGAATATTTCTTCCATGCTTGTACAGAACATTATTAGTCCTTTTTGCTTCTCTTCATTTACTATAAAGTCCGTCTGGGATTGATGTCCTGTTGTCCCCCTGTCTCCTCTCCTTTTTATCAATTTCATAGACTCCCAACCCTTTGTGCCTCTCACCTACATTACAGCACGCCAGCGCTAACGCTGGGATTTCAAAGGAAAATGCAACTCTTGAAGAAGCACGAGCATTGCTAATCATTTCAGTTATTCCACAAATAATCCTTTTAGTCACTTTTTTGCCTCGTAAAAAGAGAAGGAAAATGTGGTAATAAATAAATAAACACCCCCACCCCACACCAAATAAATAGAGACTGATTTGAATGCGGCGTCAGGGGAGATGTAGTGCAAAGGCGCGATAATAGCTAAGCTAGCTTATAACATCTTTGTTTTCACTGAGCACTGTGCTGCGGTCTCTTGGGCCACAAGAGGATTTTTCATTTTTCTTTTTTTTTTTTGGGGGGCAAAGCCGTTCTTCTCAAGGTCCACACTTTGCAAACACTCAAGGAGGCTTCTCTGAGCTATCGGCGAATCAGGATCCACTTACGCTCTCGTAGTATCGGAGGTGGAGAGGGCTACTCACATTCAATGACTTTCCCTGTGGACACTGTATAACACTCGGGGTCGGCTGAACGGAAAAACAATGGAGCCAAATAGTAGTCCTTTTAGGGAGATTAGTTCCACACTTTAAGGCCTTGAATGGAGCGCCGCGTCCTGGATATTCTTCTGCTTCTCGAGCAAAACAACACTCGCCGCTAAGACACTGAGAATTTATTGTGATTCCTTACATCCGCAGTGAATTTATTGTTGTTCCTCAGAATTCTGTTCTGCCGCCCGTTCGGACGGAAATAAATGACTTTGGGACCTTGAAGGTTTAATTTGAAATAGCACATGTCTAGCAGTCAAGACGGCGGGATGAAACAATTGCTTTTTTCGGCTGGTAACCAGACATGGCGGAGGAGAAGTCAGGCATAATATTTATCTCCCTGCCCCTGGAGATGTGGCACACTCATCCAATTCATCCATGTCTCCATCAGAGGGAGGAAAAAAGAAAAAATTGTCCTTTTCATTACGGCAACATGGATCATTTATCTTGTTGAGTTTGCTCCATCACATGTCATCGATTGCGAGAGTTTTTCTCGAAAACAGAGGAGCACTGGAGTTCAGGTCTTGTGTGTGGGAAGGTTTTGACACAACAACTCATCAACCACTGGAGGGGACAGCTGTGATTCTTTGCTGGGTTCACACAGCAACACATATTATTTTTTAAGTGCGGAAAGACACGAATAGACGGACTAAATGAATAAGATGAGTCCCCTATAGAATCATTTTGGGAAATGATAATAATTATTATCATCACTTACATCTGGGAGAGGAGAAAAGCAACACACATTTCAATCTGTAAAGCTCATCCGGTTTCCCGCAGACACCTTTCTCTGGACACTTCTGCAGCTCAGCCTTGGCTGTAATTTCATCTTCAATTCACACACATGACCTGTGTGCTACTGCAACCCTGGCTGGTCCCCCCCTATTAAATTACTGTTGTTATTAAACGTTATCTAACAGCTGATAAGAGGATTCACCTCGGCGCCGATCTCTTAAAACATAGCGAGGCCTAACATCTGAGATGGAGGGGAATGATTGGACGTCTCACCGTTCATCCTGTTGATCATCCTTTCCACACGAGGGGATCGGTGGTAAACAGTCCATGCTGGTACAACACTGAGACATTTAAAGTCTACAGAGGCTCTTTACTTATTTTTGTTACTGTATTCTGTTCATGCGTTGCATTTCAACCTAATGTTTAGATATAGAAGATGGATACAAATGCTGAGAAATACCAACGTACAAAAACACTGACTACTGCGAGAAAGTGGACTTGAGGTTCAGTGTCCTTGTATACATTGTCTGCATTTTCTATGTATGCACCATGCATACATAGAAAATGTAATTATGTTGACCAACTTTTGTTGATGCATAAAGAAAGGAAATAGTCCAAAAAGGTAAAAAGTCAAACAACTCTTGTAGGGTGAACGTAATATATAAAAAAACATTATAAGACCAACGCTTTTTGTCTTCTGGTCTTCACCAGGGTCACCATAAAACATGAAAATAATCAATCAATAATCAATCATACACATTCAATTATGGATCACCAGGCTGTTCTCATACAGTTCGTAGCTACACCTAAAAAAAGTAACGCACTATAATTCATATTCTCACATAATCAATTCGTATGTTATCTACGTCATCATGAACCAGGACAGATGACGTGGTATAAAGCAGTGTTCCCCAACCACCGGGCCGCGGACCAGTCCATGGGTCCCTTGTCCACTGTTCATCTGTGCGTCTTGACACATGTCTCGTCTCGGTCACGTTACCCCAAAAATTGTGAGTAGAAATGAGTAAAAACAAAGGTCTTTGGAGAGCTTCTTTGTAAAGGGGAAAGGCAACTCTGCATAATATGCGGCGATAATTCAGCGTAATGGTGAGTTGTATTTCTTTATGTACTTTATATTTGTTTTTATGCCGGTCGTATCATTTTATGTCATATTTATTACATCATATTTAATACGTCATATTTATTACGTCATATTTATTCGGCCACACTTTGAAGGCCGGTCCGTGAAAATATTGTCTTACACGAAACCAGTCCGTAGTGCAAAAAATGTTGGGGACCGCTGGTATAAGGAGTCTGTATCTAAAACCACCTGACTTTCACCCAGGAGACCGTTGTTCGTGTCCTGTGTGAAACCCAGAAGTCAACACTGACTTATTTGTCATGTAACTTCCGTACTTAAGTAATGCAACTTCCGTAGTTATTCTAAACCAACCAACAATCTTTTCCTACCAAGTACTTCTGTTGTCTAAACACCTCAGGAGGTTGAGGAGGCGCACCGATTGGTGCTCGTGTTACTGGACATTAAAGGGAAAATGCACAAAAAATAACAACTAACTTATCGTAACATTTCATACAAACCGTTGTGTGAGGACACATTGGGCTCATCAGTGTGTCAATGTCATTTTTTTCTTTCATGTTTACCCATTTCAAATGTTTCTACAAGTGCTGCTGGAGTTAGTTAATTAGTTAAGGCTCCAAATGAAAAGCATTCCTGCAAATCCTTCTTACATGAAATCAATGTCGGTAGTTAAACCTTTTTATTTATATCTGAAGTAACATCAGAACACATTCCTATGAAAAATAATATGTTTTATATCTCTAGTGTCTGAATACAAATGGAAAAATGTGACCGTTCCTCATGTCTAACCATTTTTAATTGGACTATTTAACCACCCACTTGCGTATGAGGATTGTATAGCATGCTGTTACCAACTTTCACATCTGAGAGCACTCGTGAGAGTGAAAAGCTCAGCTGTCCATCTCAGCCTGTTTAGTATTCCGCCCATGAAACGGTTTAAACCTCATCCCCTATCCATCTATCTACCAAAAGATATGAGATAACTTTTTTCTTCTTCTCAACAGATGATATTAAGTGCCTCCTATTATCTCAGTAGGTCTGTATCATATTAGAATCTGCAATCGCAGGTCAGAAAGTATGTGGCGCTCTTGTCTCGGCCGGGGCTGCAGAATTACTTTCCTGCACACAATGGCTGAATGGGTTGAGGCTTTGTCATTTAAACTGCATAAAGAGGCCAGAAATTGATTTTTATTGTAGATCTTCATATCTAATAAAGCTCTGAGGATCTCCTTTCTTCATTGTCTGAATGGCCGGTGAATGCTTTCAATCTTCCTCTCTGTTTCATGCATAAAAGTGGTAGCTGGAATGATAGGAGAAGAATGAGAGGGAGGGATGCTGCCACGCAAGTGAAAAGCATCCCTTCTCTTTTTCTCTCTCTCCTTGGAAACGAGACCTGGGGAGGACGAGAGAGGTGAAGGAGCTGGGGGTAATTGAAAAGTGAAATGTTTTTTTCCTTCCTCTTTAGAAAGAATGTGTCGTTTTCAAAGAGAAAACATAACCAGGACTCATTTCTGCTAAAAGAAATCCCCCTTTAGGAGCGTCCACAGCACAGAGAGCCTACAAAGATATCAATCCTCTTTCATTGGAGGTTGGAGCAGATTTCGGCCCTATTTTCTCATTATGACAGTTTACCTGAACAATAATAAATCTGCTCAATGTTTCCTTCTTGCTGGGAAAGCTGTTGTTTTTTTTTATTTTTTGACATATTCAAGCCTTCCTTCTATAAGCTGTAACATGTGATAGGGAAAAAATGCACACTGTCTACAAAAGTAGAAGAGGAAGACAGTCTTTTAAAGTGTTTATTGATGTAGTTGTCAATAACTTTAAGTCCTACTGTGAAGCATCCATAACTGGAAGCTGGCATAAAACCAGACTATGATATGGCAGACATGATAACACAGTTGAAATTCTACGAGTCTTCATACGCGTAATTTTAATAGTTGACAATTCTTCTTCAGTGTGCCGGCAGTGTATCTCGTGATATGGGACTGTTTACCCTGACAGTACTTCCTGAAAAGTCTGGATTCAAGAGCAGCACCACAATAAAAATCTGAGATAATAGAAAAAATAATATATAACAAGTAGTTCTCTGGGCTTCGTACATATGGGGCCTCAGGGGGCCTTCTTCCTCTTTTAGAGCATCTTTTGTCACGCCTGTAGAAATAAGTGAGACAACAAGTAAACACATGCATCTGTAATGGTTATTTTGGTTATAAGTAATGAAGTGTAATCACAGTACATATAGTATATATGTATACTGCATTACTGTGTGAAGGCTTCAACAGGTTTTTTAGGTCTTCATGATACCTTGGAAAGCATAAGGCCATGGTTTCAGTTGTCTTTTCAATGCAACTTCTGTCACGTCTGTAAGCCCCAAGATCTGATCTTGCTCACATTGAGTTCAGATCTCAGTGAGGTGTGGACAGCATGTGGGCACAATCCGGACAATTTATCAAACATTGGTGTCGCATCATCTTCCCCCGACACAGAAGTTCTTCTACCGAGGAGAGCAAAGGGAAAAACGGAGGAATACCTGGGGCTGGAGCCCAGCTGAGACCTGTTGTCTGAGCTGACCTTCACTGCTTCAAAATAAAAGCTTTTAAATAACAAAATAAAGGGGGACTTATATTGATTAGAGTTTTGTTGGCGGCTATTCTTCAATAGAAGAACTATTTTTTATACTAAAGGGACGAAGAGTATGCAGCAAAAATAACGAGGGACTTCCATTGTGAAATATTTATAGTAAATGAAATGCGTCCATCCAGCCGCTCCTTTGACCACAAAATATACAAATACGTCACTATCCGATCAGGCAGGTTGCATTGAAATGTTGCGATCTAGTGCATCCGAAGAGTCGCATTGAAAAGACGAGCTTAACCACGGCCTAACTATGACAGCTGTATTACTGTATATCATAATAAAAGAAAAACAAAGAAGACTTCATCTTTTTCATTATTAATTGCATGATGAAGATGAATTAGTTTCCAACAAGTGGTGGCACAGTCTGTAGCGACATAAAAGCAGCACTATCAGACTTTAGAAACTTGATTGACTGGCTTTAAAATCGGAGAGTTTCATAAATAATCAACTCAGTTGAAGTTATTAAACTTTTCTGAAGGTTTATCTTTGTCAGTTATGTTTGTAAGCACACTAGTAAAATGGAAAATAACTCTGGATTTGGCTACTAGTGCATTTTTACAGCTTTTAGGACCTAATGACTTCAATAAGTGCTCGTACGGGGAAACTGGTTTACCTCATAAAAAAAAGATGCACTGACTATCTGATAACTCGTTTCCAATCTAAGTCTATGGGGAAAAGCCTTTTTGGGCCCAATGGCATCAGATTAATCTGCAAGTTGTGACATGAGAACGTACAATAAAAGCTTTATGTTTTGTGTTCAGTAGCCAGTGCACAATGTATTTATACGGCACTGTTTGTTTTGTTTTTGTCTTAATTCCCTTTTTTATGTATTGCACTTTGGCCCTGGAGAGGGGGCACTATGTTTCCTTCTTGCTTTTTGCTCAAGCTGTAAGGAGAGGAATGACAATAGACTTCAACTTGAAATGGAGTATAGTTGAGACGTCGACTGTGTAGCGGTTCAGTGTCAGCCTTTATTATGAGCTACTGAAATGCAGGAAATCAAGGCAGAAGTGTAATTACTCCAAAAGCACACAAGGATTAGTTGCGTTGCACAAAAAACTGAGTTTCATGTTTGACTCAACTCAAGAAATCTGCAAGTTATGAAACAAAAAACTGCCCCCTGTTGCTCGAGTGATAAAGCAGATTAACTCTGCCCGCCTTTGGTGCAACACTGAAGAGTACCATTTTGCATTCAGCCCATCTAAATGCACAAGGAATCATTGATGGGATTTGTCGCCGCGAGTTTGTCTCTTAAACGAACACAAACCTGTCAAATTAATGACTCTGCCTGTAAGAAATATAATAAGTTAAATAAAATGCTCTGATCTGAATATGATTTGAATAAAAAATAAATGCCCGTGTTCATCCCAGTGCCGCTCTAAACAAATCATTCTCTGCCGGCTTCTTTAAACTAAATGTTATGCAAATGCACAACTCACCTAACTCGCAGGGCTTGCACACTCCTCCCTTCGTTTCTCTCATTTTAGGTGAAGCGCAAACACGTAAACAAAATTTGTTTTCATGCATTTGAATATGATTAATTATCACAGAGTAATCCGGCCGCACTTGTAAAGACTTTTCAGACGAGATTAGGAATTTCAAAGTGACAACCATGATAGATGGGAGCATTCTGTAAGTGGTAGATTAAAGGTCACAGCGATGAACCGGGGGAAACTCGCGAGGCATCGTTTAAGTTGAGGCAGATGTAATCAAAGCCGTGCGGCAAATAGACGAACGTCTCAAACAGGCGAAATGATTATGGAAATGGGTATCTGCACACAACTAAACATATGGCGGCGCCTAATGCCATGTAACACTAGGGGCTGGGTTTAATCAAACTTCACCAATTAAAAACACAAATGATATGCAAACATCTGAAAGTCTGAAGAGAAAATGAGGAGGATTGTTATTAATGATAGGGGAGGAATCTATCCCCACTAATTCTCGGAATGTTTCCTCCGCTGCGCTCCTTTCTGCAGATAAGACTGATCGTCATCGGCGAAACGGTTTTCAACAAGCACCGCTTCAACAAACACGGCCAAGTGGAAAAATGGCACCATGTCAAAATATAAATATGGCTTACATGGGGACTTATAATAAAAAATTATATATATATTCACATTTTTTAAGAAGATTTGCAGTGTGTGGATCAGATCCGAGGACAGATCACCAACCGCGCAACTGGGTCCAAAAAGCCCAGGGTTGGCTCTATATGGATTGGTTGTACTAGATTTGACACATTGTATATTTGCTTAAACATTTGCACCACTAAAGTGCAGCATCATCAAAGATAGGCCCTCCATTAGCGAATCCTGTGGCCCTGGTATTGTAGAGAAGTGGTTCCGAACTGCTTTTGTCCCCCATCCTCAGATCAAGTACCTCTTCATCGAAGCCCACCGGTCATGTGTTCTTTTGAATTGGGTTTCATTAAAACACTATTAATCATGTGAAAGTGGATTTATTCCAGACAAGGCATAGTGGTCCTGGAATTGTCCATGCTAAGTCTCTTTTTTATTGTCGTCAAACGGTTTGGTTGGCTCCAAAATATATATATTTTTCCAAGTATTTATCAATTACTTTTATGTATTAGATATTTTATCCATTTCAGCCCTCTACTCAATTGCTAACTAGTTTCGTTACTTTGTCTCACAGTTGTGTTCCTCACATATTTTCCTACATAAAGTCGTTGGGGGTATATTGGTATTATTTCAGCTCTGTAGGACTAACGATTATGATATCTGTCGATTAGTCTGCAGATCATAATCTTCATTAATTAACCATTTCATTTTACAAAACATCAGAAAGTAGTGCATATCCATTACAGCTATAACACGATGAACTGGGGTTAAGAACCCATATAGAGACATAATTGATGAAGTCAATAAAAGACAATAAATTGTAAAGAAAAATGGCCATTACAATTCACCCAAACCCAAATGAACACATTCAAACTTGTTGTCTTGTCCAACCAACAATCAAAATCCCCCAAATCATTAAATATAATATTAGAGAGGACAAAATATTCATATCTGATAAACTAGAAGCACAGGATTGTTACAAAATATCCTTTAAATTATGTTTTTATGAGGAGAGGATGACACATGTTTATACCACACACACCCATAGATCAATCCCTGTCATGAAGCAGGAGTTTGTAGTAATGGCCACTCGGGCAGCGAGGAAACACCCCGTATTCATACGCTGATCTGCATGTCAGGCCACTGTGGGGGCCGCTGCCTCAAAAAGCAGCGCCCCAGTGTGGCTGGAGGAGACATCAGAGCTGCTGTCAGGAGCACAGAGGAGGCGTGAGGAAGCACTGCAGCTCGGTAAGGCACACTGGGATTCACTGCTGCCATCGGCGGCTCAGAGTCGAGGAGCAGAAGGGAAAAACTCAAAGTTAATGAAATCAAATGACTAAAACATCATGGTGCATGTTTGTGCTTTTTTGTATTTATTTGTTTTTATTCACCAAGCAACTTTGATGTCCGTATGATGGGATTTAATTAAAAGTTACAGAATTTAAGAGGACGGAAAGGGAACGGAAAGTTGCCGAGCGAGGTTTGAACGGTGCATTCAGTGTGCAGGTATCTTCCCCGTTTGTACGCTACATATATATTTTTTGGGCCTCCATAAATGTGCGAGATTCCAATGAACATTTTAAACAGGAGTCGATATTGCTCCTTCTGAAGGGGAACTGTTGCCTGCGACACAGTGTGTCAGCATGGAGTCATGGGTATTTGTGAGGAATTTGGATCCCTTAATGACATGCGACTTGATTCAGGTGTCTGCCTCCATATCTGCACTGATGTCAGTATTACTCCAGCAGCGGCAGCAACACACACACACACACACACACACACACACACACACGATCGAGCTCAATCATCCCTCCCTGAATGCACAGTGTTGTTATTCCATCAGCTGGTACAGTGTGTGTACAAACCAAATCCATTTAAAATCCTGCAATACTTTCACAAAAATATAGACTCACAGAATATAGTATTGCATTTGCTTTATGGTCACACAGGTTAAGTGAATGTAGGTGTGTATATATAAATATATATATATATGGCTGGAAAAATACATCACGTCTTGATCAAATCTGTCTGAATATTGTTGTGACATTTTTTCTGCATTTATGGAGCTTACAGGAAGTGGAAATCTGTTGTCTGCACACGAAAAATCCTCACATTTAAGAAAAAATGTCTTTGTGTTTGTGAAAAAAGAATTAAGGACGACGCACCTCTCGCTCGACAACAATTTGCGTTTCAAGATGTTTTCAAGAGCCGTGAATGCATTTCTTTTTCCATCGTGTCAGCATTGCGCCGCTTTGCTCGTCCTCGGCGACTTACTGTAAGCTTTAATGTATGTGAACATCACCGAGTAAATCAGAATATTTCTTTTTATTTTTTATTTTTTTACTCTAAGCTCCGCCAGCACAGGCAAAGGTGAAACCTGCCACTTGTCCATTATAGACATGACACGGGTATCCCCCCACCCGGTCCCTCAGGAGAAGGTAGGGATGTAGGGTGTGGAAGGGGGTTGGGGGGGGCTTTGAGAGGATTCTTTATGCAGCTCTGTGTATTGCTTTCATGTTGTCCAGCCGGTAACTAAGTTGGGTTGCCCGGGGCAATGGCTAATTCACACCCTCAGATCACGAGCATGAAATGAGAGAGCAGGGAGCGCTAAAGCCCTGGGGTTAATGATAGCTCCCTGGCACCACACGCCCGACACCCCTCCATATATAAATCTGGCCCAAAATGGTTTCATTTTAGATGATCCCCAGAATCTCCCGCACACACACACACACACACACACACACACACACACACACTTAAGCGAGGGGAAAAGGCTAAGCAGGACACACCTGAGATAGTGGGTGTGATTTTTAGTGACGGTAGAGAAATAAATAAAAAAGTAATCAGGCTGTCCAGGTTTTTTATTTTTTTTGTTGGAAGCTGCTCTTCTTACACACAGCTTATTGGTGTAAGTGAAGCACGCGCAGCGTTGTTTGTATTATCACAATGCCAGCCGCATGAATGGACAGCCCACACACGAGCCATTTTGTCATGATGATGGAAGCCCTTTTTTTTCTTCCTATGGAGATCAACAAAATAAAGAAATAAATGTTTGAAAGAAGAATACAACTGTGAAGGACTTTAAGAATATTTTACTCCTCAGTCGAACAAGCTTGTGGATGAAGACCCCCCCCTCCCCGCCCCCTCCTTTACACCACCCCTCACAACCACCACCCTCCTTCCCCCTCCTCCCCCCCACCCCAAAACCCCTCTTTAAAGTTATTTCAAATTTCCCAGCAAGGCTTTGAGAAATCTGTTTGTTTGAGGGCAGCATTAGATGTGACCAGCGTTTTATTGTGACATAAAACCGCATTTCTTCCTTGGCAGATTAAAAATAAAATCGGTTAATAAGAAAAGCTGTCAGCAGCAGAAAATGGCTGACATAATCCGTTTATCCTCCAAGCAATAAAGATATTGGTCCTTGGGAGTCTATCTTTCCTCTTATGTTATTTCGCCCAAAACATTATCTTCTATGCATTCAGATGGATTAAGAAGTCATATGGGAGATAGAAAGAAAAATGACAGATACAAAAAAAATATATATATATATTATATCCCTTTCATTCCACATCACACACGTTAGCAGGAGGGAGCGAAATATGATCCTGCGTTGAGTTAATGAATAAATAAAAACAAAACAAAAAAACAGAGAAGAGGAAGAAAAGGGAAACGGGTCGCGAGCAGCGAGCCTTGAGTGTGATGGGAGAGATTACGGGGCAACTAGCGGGGGTCAGCGGAGCGAGAGAAGAGAGTGGAATCTAGCACGGGAGCTTCTTGCTCTTATCCAGACAAACAGGAATTAATTGTGGCATCACAGCACAACCGCTGCGAAGGAGAGGAAGCTCTACAAAACGCAAAGAGTTTAACATCAGAAACTGGAATTCACTGTGAGGCACTGATCAAGAGTCTCACGGGCTTATCGCACCTAATGCTACATGGCATGGATCATGCTCTTACATGAGACATATTCAGGGGGAAAGAATCTCAGTTTTAATATTTAATGTCACCTCTTCTTTTTTTATACGGTGCTACATAATATTTCATAGTGCATCGTGGTATTTTATCATGTAAGACATGATGCAAGGCAGGTATTCACTGGGCGACCGTTGTCTTTGAACAGACAGGCGGTGTTATCCCGCCCCGAGAGAAACCCAGCCATCCGCTGAGGGTTTTCAGGGGAGGCCGTCGACAACGGCGGGATCTCCAGACGAGCCGGTCTTCGGGGACTCACATGACTGACAGATAAAGGCACGAGCGGGAGCGAGCGTGTGGTCAAAAATGTGAGAGGCCGGTCAGGAAATGCTGATTTGGATCTGTGTGGGCCTATGCTGGGGGCAAAAGGGGTGGGGTGAGAGTTTAGGGCCAGGGGGAGGGGTGTTGTGAATGATGAAGGGGGTGGACACCGTTTCTGAGTGGCAGCCGACGTGTGCCGCAGTGGCGAGGCTCTGAACTCGGCCCTTGTTCTGTTTAATCATGTCGGTTTGGCCGGTAATGAAATTTGATTATGCCTCTAAAAGGCAGCAACGTCAAGCAAGGGGGAGAGGGCGGGGCCTGATATATTAATATCTTCTGAGATTATGCATGAAACCCACGGTGTGTAATTTCCCCCTCGCTCCTTGGCCGACACCAAATTGTTAGCAGTTCATCATTAGCACGGAACTTTTGCATCTCCATCCGTCTTTCTGTGCGGGCTGTGATGTGATTAATGCGAGCCTTGATTCATTAGTTTATCATCAGTGTGGTTTTAACTGATCACCGCAGATCCATCATGCGGGGGCGCCTGCAGTGTAGATAAACACTCAGCATGCTCAGAAAGGCCTATCTACACATCTATTTTGGTTGGCTCTTGTGGGGGGACACACACACACATAACTCACAATGCCACCGGCCCCAGCCCACCACACTCAATGAGCAGCCATTGTACGTCTATGCCTGAGAACACCCAGCTATTAAAGTGTCATCACATTCATTTGTTAAAAATGGAGTAACTTCCCATCGCCAACCAGCCACCCCTTTAAAAAAAAATATGCTGGGATGGGAAAAGAGCGCATATAATTAAGTACTCATGATCCGGTGAAGGAAAGTTCCACCGCAGGGTTTCATAATAATAAATGTCAGTGAGCGGAACAGTAAAAGAATGGGAAACATCGGCTTAGGACGTCGAGAGCTATTTGCTGAGACAACTGCGCATGTCAGCATTCTGCTGACTATTGAAGAACTACGGGCCTGTGAAAAATACTGAAGCAAAAGAAAGTTTGCTATAACAACTCTTTGACAACCAAAAGTGGTTGTATAATGTGGAGGAGCGTGTTAGTAACGTCTACTGAACTTGTAAAAGTTATAGTTTTTGACAGTAGTAGTTTGACAAGTGAGCTAAATGAGTCAAGCTAGCTGGCTTGCTAGTTACTTTAGCTCAGATGGACTAGCTTACACTGGTGCCGTGTCATTGTTCTGACGGCCCATTATTTAGAAAACCCCAATCGTCCGACTCCAAAAAGGTGTTGAAAAAATTGTTACAAAGGCCTATTGCTCAGAAATTGCAAAGAACAGAAGCACATGGCTTATTATTACGCAAAATGTTGCATCAAACCATCAGAGTCTAAATAGATATATTTTTCCTATACCAATTTGAACGCATGACCTGCCCTACTCTCTAGTTGGCTTACCCTGATATTCGAACCCTAATCTCACTCGTTGACAACAAAGGCATCAAGTAATAAGAGGCAATGGGTTATGTTTTCAACCGTAGGAAAATAAATAGAAATAGGGAATGTCCAATAATGGCCATTTATTTTTGGGATAAAGGGATGGCAGACAAATGGGCTTTCGGTCCAATGGGACAATTTTTGGACTATTGAGGTCTCGGAATAATGGGCTGTCATAACATTGTCCCCCTTACACTGGCCAATGTCAAAGTTCTTTGAACTGCAGCTAGGTGGTCAGAGTTAGAACCATGTTGTTGTTTGTTGTTTTTTTTCTTTAAAAAATTTGGATAATGCACAAGATACCAAAATCGGATATGGGCTCATCGGATCATTAAGATCAAATACTTAATTACTGTGCTTAACCTAAAATTGGCTAATTATCACCTTATAAAGTTCATATGATGACTGTTACCTATTTGCACAGGCAGCAGTCACATAGCAACATCAGCATTCAAATACAAGTCTAATATTCACTCTTTTAGCTCTTTTTTGGTCTCCACCAGCGCCTGAGTAAAAATAAAAAGACCAAAGAAATAAAACCAAAACAATGACCTTAAAGGGGCTAAAACGCAGCTCTGAAGAGAACTACAGACAAAGGTGACCAAACTACTGACTGTGTGTTTAAGTGTTTCACCTTTCACATTACAAATAGTAATTTCCTATACTACAGCTGGATTTCTTTGCAGACAACTTTGATAACTTTGTTATTAAATGTAAGGAATAATACTGATACTATTTAATCAGTATTAAATACAATGGCTTTATTACTCACTACAATTTTAACTAACAATCCAAAATGAACTAAACAAATCTCTTCATTTTGTAAACAATAAATGTTTCACCACAATATATTATCTTATATTATATTGTCTGTCTTTTCTTCAATTTGGAAAGTGCTTTTATGGAACAGAGAGAAAAATAAGTAATTATGATATGTGATTATACTTACATAATACTGAGATATGCTTAGTATTTTACCATAAGAATTTCAGTTGCGCTTTGATGCATACAAATACATGGTGTGCAATGCTGCTAGTTCACTGGAACGGTTTGTCTTTTGCATTGTCAACTAAGACCGGTACAACCGGGTCAACCAACCGGGCCAACCATGTTAATTATGCCATTTTTGAAGGGGGATAATTTTGACTGGATATTGATCAGCTTTAATTGTTGCCACTATCAGGAAACGGCATGATGTGGCTCAGTCTGGCCTGATCAGTGCTACATATTGCAGGAATACAATTCACTTATTTCTTGGCAAGATATGACATTGTCTATAATTATTCTTTTGAATGGGCTTTTTTTTCAAATTGCAATAGCTGATACAATCAATAAAAAATAATCTCAGCGGATCTGATCTTCACCACTCTGTGTCTCCTTGAAGACCACCCTACAGCTGTTATATATATATGTATAGATGAATAGAAATATGCAAATAACTAGAAACACACCTTAATAGGAAAAGATAACTTCAGTACTTTGACTAACACTGAACCAGATCAGCTGAGTAACAACATTTAGGCTCATGAGGACAGCTTTGCTGCCATCTTTTTTTGCATTGGAATACAGACTTCTTAACTTTACTAAAACATATTTAACTCACATTGGCCTCTAATCAAGGTGATGGTTGACTTTCTTGCTTGGTTATTGAATCGCCCAAAAAACTCACACTAAGACATTTTGAATTTCATGAATGCAACAAAAATTTGAATTTATACATTTTTAAAATTTGAACACATTTGGTGCCATGAGCACAAAAAAGTAATGTTACATCTAGTCATTTATTTTTCGACTATGCAAAATCAACTTCCACTTTGTGAACAGAATGAAGCGTCAATAACACCAAAGATACTTAAATAATATTGTTAGCAATCAGCTCAGTCTTGGATGAACACATTATATAACAGAATTGGTGTCTTCAGCCTTAGACTAACTGATGATCCTCAAAAGAGAATTGTTTTTTAAGATGAAGCAGCTTCCATGCAACTCAAATGTACAAACTTTTATCCATTGTATAGGCCATCCAAATCCACACAAAAAGTAAAAGTCTATCCGCAACTATATCTTATAAATTAAAAAAACTTGCATGCAGTTCAGTTGCAATTATTTCAGGGATTTCGCTAAATGTTGCAAAGAAACTGCAAAGACTAAAAAGGAACTATGTCGTGCAGAAAAGGCACAAGTCGTTCAATGGAGTGAAATTTGGCCACATTAACACAGAAAATTAGTCATATTCAACTAAAAAAAGAGATGAGGTTCACGATCACTCTGAATTAAGAGAAGATGAACCTTCAAAATGCAATATTGCATTTTGAAGGTAATTAATTTGTAGCTAGAATTTATGAATCGCCTGAAATTAAATAAGTGTTCACAGATAGTTCCCTCCTAAGGAAGAATCTAGCGGCCAATGAGAGAGCGCGGACGACAGCTTCAGTTACCACAAACCTCACCTCAGAAGTGAAGATAAATGTGGAGAATGAGGAAGATCTAATATAATTGGCCATAACAGAAAGACCTTGGGTATTTTGTCTCTAAAAGCCAGCCAAATGAATGTGCCGCTTTGAATTAGAGGGGTTCATCTGCTTCATATCTGCTTTCACTGCCTTATCTTTTATCTCAACCTTGTGTGAAAAGGATTTAATTGATTTTGGAAGACAAATTTTTTTGATGAATGTCTATACAGAACAAACACAGAACACCGTGCCCTCATCTTATTTATAGTTGCCCATTGAAAGGATGCAGCTATGTATGTTGCATGTTGACAAGTTCACGGGGTAGACATTGGAGGGGTTGCACTTGGATGTGAAGGTGAACAACGGGCGATATTCAGTGGTCCCTCAATGGCCTTCTCTTTTTCTAATGAAATGGTGAGGGAGAATATAGCCGTGTCTCTGCAGAGGGGGAAAGTGGCTAGTCAGGTGAGAACGTTCCACATGAAAACACAAGCAGCAGGGAGAGCTTAATGGGAAATTCAAATATTGCCCATCGTTGCACTGTCGCGACAATGTCACCGCGGCGGCGTATTAACTGAGAGCCACTGATAACCGGGTCTAAGTCCAGCGCAAATCCACCATCGTTCATTTACCGTGGCCTAGCAACCCGTATCAGCCCAGGCCGGAACAGACGCAGACTTAGAGCATCAGAAACTTAATAAGCACTTGGTCCCACTTAACACTAAGTGCTACCAGATATGCGTTTAATATCTGCTAGTCCAGGTAGTCAGGAGTGTAAGCTATAAAAATGTCATTTCACGTCTGTAATCCTGTCTATTAGTGTGAGGTTTTAGGGGTCTAAATGTGAGTTGAACGCTGTCACATAAAGCGAGCGGTGAAAAACCTGACTGTTCGGCATGAAGGAGTTGTAATATCCCTTCATTTGGCAATTGCAAAAATCTTTAGTTAGTGGTTGTAACTACAACTGCTCAAAGGCAGTAATAGGTTTGTATACAAATGATTCCCAACATGTAAACTTCAAGCTGGAACTAATCCGCCAAACCAAGTATTATCTATATATTATTCATAATATACTTTGAATATTATAGCTGATTTGTGACAGTATTGATGGTATCGTATTTGTATTTATATATATTGTATTTTAGAAGGGAAGGTGTAGGCCATGAAAAATAACTCAACTAGCAATTACTGTAATATTTGTTTTAGGCACTGTACACAAATTATTTGTAGGGAAGAAACGGTCACAAAAGAGGGGATGGCATTTATAATTTTTTTTTGCCAAAAGCAGAATAGTCTGGAATTTTGGGGGTGTATTTTAAGTTTTACTCATTCCAGATTTTATATATTATTTCACTCTTCTGTTAAAATAAAAATAGAATTTAAAAGATGAGAAAGTAACATAATAATGGCTTCGCAATAAAGACTTTGCCATGTGCAGAGGCCAAAAAACCTGCCTATGTGTCACGGTTTTGTTTTCCTCATCTAAATTAAATACTAGGTAATAGAACTTAACTTGTGTTTTAATATTTAAAAGGTGCGCTGTTTGGAATACCTGCCAAGAGGAAATAACCCCTTGTTGAGTAGTTAAACAACACAAACATCATGGGATCAGTTTAGCTACACATCAGGCTAACATCAGCTCACTTTTATATGTACACATTTTGAATTGAATCGAACAATAGCTGAAAACCTTCAGCAGCCTCAGGGCTCACCTGTGCCTATTGAGCTCATTCATTGAAAATAGCAATAGCTGCTGTAATAACATTAAGGGTTGTTCTGCAATTGCTAATTCCACTTCGAATTTTAGTATTTAGTCACTGTCTCAGTAACACATTACGATTTAAATTCAAGAGTATTGTCTAAAATTCCTTCTACACTTTTAGTTAATAATGGTGCGACCAACTGTACCGATTTAACATTGTAATATTATTTTGAGATATCGGTGGAGAGGCAAATATTTTAAGGCAAGGGAGAAATCCAAATAAATAATAATAATGATAGGAATGGTCTGTGTATTTTTTTTTTAATTTAAATCAAACATAAGGTTCAACCCCCCTCCCACTCAAATAATTTACACACAGACCCTTAGTTTATAATGGTTTGAATCCAATCGAAAGGTTTTATATATGAGGTTCAAATGTACAATTTAAATATATTAAAACCTTTCCATCTACTGGTTAAAAAAAAAAACGAAGCTTGCATTGTTTCAAACAAAACGGCTGTTTCCTTGTAGTTTAAAATAGGGACAGGGGGCTGAAATTCTCTTTCTTTCAGGCAAGACATACACAAACTGTGACGCTCCCCTTGCTGCATCTCTCCCCTTCTCCAGCGCGCCTCTAATGCGCCCTAATCCTGGCTGAAGACAGACGCTGGTTGTGTGTGTAAGAAATATCTCTTTGCTTTTTCTGCCTCAGTTCATTATTTTTCTTTCTTGTCACTTAGTGTGATAGGTTGGACAGAGGCGCACAGATGAGCACTGAAGACACAGTCACAAGGCCTTAATCTAGTCTTTAATGCGTGACTTCAGAGATGTCATTTATCTTGTGACTGCAGCAGGCGTCCACAAAACTTTATCTCTAATAATATATTGATGGATTAAAGGGGTCAGGCAGGAGACCAGGCAAGAAAAATTGCTTATTGACATCAAAATACAGTGCCCCAAAACCTGATAAACATAGGGACAGGAGAGTGGAAGTCAGAGAGAGAAGGAAAAGAGGGAGACGAGGGAGGGAGGGAGGGAAGGAGGGAGGCAGGGAGGGAGGGGGGTGGGGGGTATTGTGAATGTTTGCACCCGGTAATTTCCTTCCTTCACAAGAGCCTCTGGTGGTCTGAGCCCTCGGCTTGATAAAAACCCCAGCCTCTCCTGCTCTCGAGCTAGGCACTGTGCGGTTGCCGAAAGGAAAAAGCTGGCGACTGCTAGGTCATTTCCACGTTTATCTTGACATAAAACTCCCCCACCACCACCTGAACCCCCCCTACACACACACATGCACACAACACTGCACCTTATTAATCACACTTAAGTGCCGTGTGAGACTGGAGCACTCGTGCGAAGGCTACTGAAAGCAGAAACCCCGAATGTGTGGTATTATCAGGGAAAAGCACTGCTCTACAAACTTGGGCGACCACCGGCACTCTCCTCCATTTTGCCATTTCTTCACAGCTTAGAGAAGAGTGTATGGTGTTTTTTTATCTGAGCAAATAGAGGATTCTTTAGTCGGCTCGATTTTAGGATCGACTTTAAACGCTTTCAAAGGACAATTTGTAGATGGAGTGAACTTATTTATCCCAATATGCAGATGACACAATAATTAACCTGAACATAAAGCCGATTTTTCTTTCAAATGTTTTGAAGGCCACTGACTTTGCTCGAGGTCACCGCAGCTGGCAGGCGTTTGTGTGTAAAGCGCACTCTTATTGGCTCGTTATATCCGTCCGTGAGTCAGTCACGAAAAAAAAGGTGCGAGATACGAATTCTCTGTGTGGGCTCAAATCTAATTACGTACAGCGGCGTGAAACGTACGCGGCCATGAGAGCCTTTCAGTTTTGACTGAAAGTTCGCATAAAGTCACGCCATCTCCCTTTAACACACAGTAACAGTCTGTGCTGTGCAGTATGTATGACAAACACACCGGCCTGCTACTGTGACCGAGAATAGCTCTCTACCGAATGGCACTCGTATTATACAGTAAATTAGCGTGAAGCACAACTTCATAGGTAAATCCAATGCTAAGTGGAATCTCAACTCCAATTTCAAGAATGCCACTCCTGGAAAAGTCCTTAATTACCCAGATCCCACTCCTCGTGATGGATTGTGATAAACCGCTAGGCTTACTTAAGAAATCTACCAATTGAAAGCATGCCCCCCCACACACACACACTCCTTCAAACGCTTCATCTTTTGCAGCCCCTTTGCGTGAAAAACACCACGTTTGGAGTCAGTGGCAAGTCGGCTCCAATCCCAAATAGAGTCAATTCTAACCCCTCATACACTCCCCCAGTCCGGTGAAAATTAATACACTTTACTATTACAAGATAAAGCTATGGGGACATATTACACCGGGCATATCTGCAAGCCTGTAATACCACAGAGTCAGCATTCAATAAAAGACATTTGCAACCAGGCATTTCTCACAACAACACTTGCGGGAGATTTAAAAGCTTCCAAATTAGGTGCAGCTCACGCGCGAAAGGTGCCCGGTAAGCAGGGCGACGCTTACTTAAAATGACAGGGTTGTTTATGGAAGGAGGGTGGGGGGGTGCCTCCCTCACTTCGAAGTGGCACGCAAGAGGAGCAGTTTACGATCCACACACTGGGTTGTTTAGCCTCAAACAGTGTGCAAAATGCTGGGCGACAATCAGTGCGCATAACTCAAACCAGGGCTTCGAGTGATCCGCCACTTCGTGACGTCGCCCCTTGAATACTGATTGCCCTCGTATCACGCCGTTCATCTGATGCAACCTGCTGATGCCCGAGTTCAGACAGACGTCTTTCTAATTCGCAGCATCGGTGTCGGGAAGTTGCGAAAAAATAAATAAAAAGCTGTTGTGACGCAGGTGTTTGACAATCCTTCCGGAGAAGAACGGGAATGTATTTTGCAATAACCCCCTCTTTCACACTGGTTTTTTTATATTTTATTTTTTTACGGCCAGGACAACTGTCCTTGGAGCCATTAAAAATGTAATCCAGCCGGCGTGCGCACATATAATATATCACCCATTATAAAAGCGACAGGAAAACTGGCAAAAATAAAAAATATAAAAAGTGAAAAGAAAACGCTCATCCTGTTACGAATCCCAACGCATCTCCGGCTTTATCGCCCGCACACTTTTAAGACAATACCGCCGTTTGTGTTTGCGATAGAAACGGCTTGGCCACATCTTCTAATGAGCTAACAGATCATCAGTCATCAGTCACTCGTATTTACTGAGAGATGGCTATAAAGTGCGGTACGAGTTTGGATTGCACTGTGCGTGTCACCTGAAGGACAGGCGGTGCTCGTCGGTTAATCCCCCCCCGAACCCCCGTCCACCGCTGGACAAAAAGCCAAGGGAGGGCTGTAAAGCAGGTTTACAAGCGTGTTTGTTGCAAACTAAAATCGTCCGCATTAAACCTGGTAAATCTGTCTGCCGCTGCGACAATGGCAATAAAACAGTGGAGTTTACCACGGAGGCTTCAAGGTTGCACAACAGACCGGCACCACATACACTCAGCACTCAAAAGTAACAATGATAATAGTCGAAGCAGCTGCTGTTTTCCAAAGTGGCAAAGTCATTGTGAGATGATTACATTCTGCCGAGAATTCTCGCACCGCTCGGCGTCTTTATCGTGATCGTAACTCACTCCCGGCTGCGCCCGATCGCTCCCAAAACCACGATGTGAACTGCCCAAACACCAGAGAGATGATCGAGGCATTACACCCCAATGCGCTGTATTGAAATGACCTACTGCATCAAAAAAAAAACATAATACATCTCAAATTCCACCAGGGAGTAATAAAAACACCAATTTCCGTGATGAATAAAACGTTTCCTCTTTTTGTTGTTGGTCCCAAACAGAGGAAAGCATGGCCAAAAGGGTTGCTACGATGTAATCTACCTTTGGGCGTTGGTACATTAATTCCATTTTCATATTCAGACCCCCCTCCCCCCTCCTCACGCTCAGCCCTCTGCTCCCTCAGAGCAGCAGACGCCGAGGAGGAGGCCCGGGCGACTCTGAGACCTGGGAATACCCCAGAGCCCGCACGCCAGCACTACATAATTCTGGCCAGCCTCATTATTTAGCATGTCACCACTATTTTACATGTTAAAGCCCCTGCACCACCATCTAATTTATTATAGGAATATAGAATGGGGCGAGGCCTGGAATGGGGTCACTTGCTTTCACGCGGCGCCGGAAATAAATTCACACAAAGTCAGTCAAGTCAAGGTTAAAAACCTGTGTCAGATAGATGCATTTTATTTTTTTTAATTTTTTTTTTTGTCATTCTTTGGAACAAGAGCATTTGAAAAAAGCAGTGAGAACGTTCCCCAGGCCCGTTGACGTCGCCTCAGTTTCCCCCTCAGTTCACTGCGAGTGTTTAACTACTTTAATCTTCACTTTCATGCAGGGGGAAACTCAGGTTTCTCGCTGAAAGAAAAGGAGAAAAAAAAGAAAGGGAAAAACTGAGTCCTGCCAAGAGTTGAATTGGCTTTGATGAGATTCAGCTGTAATTATTTCTCAGCGACAACAATAAGGACAACAACAACAGAAGACTTAATCCGCCAGTGAGAGGGCCTGATTCTGCTTCCTGGTGACAGTGATTAGGCCTAATCTAGGGTTTTGGTGTGTTCATTGGAGAAATGCGATTTTTAATGGCAGCGGGTTTTGTTTTGTGTGAGTTTTATTTGCACGTAACATTTGAATTTATACAACACTGTGAAGTGCCATGCACATCTTTTGTGGTATTGATTTTCAACAAGAGGGGGAGTAGGGCTGCAACTAAAGATTGCTTTCATTATCAATCCATCTGCAGATTATTTTCTTGATTTAATCGATTAGCTGATTTTGTCAATTAAATGCCAGACGATAGAGAAAAATGCTTGTTTTAATTTTCTCAAGGCCCTCAAATCTCTTGTTTTGTCCCACTAGCAGTGAAAGACCCAAACGTTTACTACTGTATCAGTGAAAAAGATCAAATCAACAATCAAAAAAGAGATCATCGAGTCGATAGAAAGTCGGCATAAAAGGGCGTGTTGTCCGAAAAACAGAATGTTGATTTAGTGACTCAACATTTCAGCATTAGCTCTGCGACTAAAGATCGTTCCCTAAGTCTAAGCATGTCTTGTTTGGTCTGGAGAACTGTCTAAAGCTAGAGATACGCCGATGCTGATATCGGATTGGGTATCGTAACAATGAGGTTATTCAATACTATGTTTAAATACCGTATACATTATATACTGGTCGTTTAAATCCTGTTCAAGTTTTGACCAAAAAGGGATACACTTGACTTGGTATTCCGGTTAATTTTGAAGATTGTTTTGCTGGTGTACGATTTATTATTTTAATAATAAATAACAATTCAGTAAACTTATACTTATGTATATATTTGTTACACTTTGTTTTAGTGAAGCAATGCCTGATGTTGCGTTACACAGACAAGAATAATCCCAGTATTGGCCGATCCAAAGCCCAGGTATCTGTAACGGGACTGAAAAAGTTGGATCGCTGCATCGCCATCCAAAACATAAAGATACATTTAACCACCATAGAGGACGAAGAAAATGTTCACATAGGAAAAGCTGGAAGACGAGAATTTAGTGTTTACTTCTTTCTGGTTGCCTTTAAATGAGTTTTTTCCTTAGATAAGAGCTGAAATGATTACTGGAATAATCACTTTATTGAGGAAAAATGATTGGAAACTTTTTTGAGAGTGGATTCAAGTCTTTTTTTTTAAGCCAAAGAAGTCCCCAACATTCCCCAATTCCAACTTCTTAATTGTAAATATCCGCTGCTTTTCTACATTTTCTATAGAATTTCTGTAGGTTTTGGACAGTTGGTCGGACAAAACATCTGCAATCAGGAAGTTGCGATGGCTACGTTTCACCAATTTCAAAAATGTTATTGATTAAACGTTTATTCGAGCAAATAACCTGCAGATTCCTGTTCGTTTGATGCAGCCCTATCTTTGATAACATCATTCCTGTTTGAAGGGAGGACGAAAAATACCTCAGCAACACTATTTGAAAACCAGTCATTCTAATTTAAAGCTGGACTGCCCTTTTTTTTTGTTATCTTGAAAACGACTTCTCTTTAATGTTACAAGAGTAGTAAAACACCTACACAGCGATAATTTTCTTTCATGACCCCCCTACACACACACACACACACACACACACACACACACACACACAAAAACAACAACTGGGAAGCAAAGAGGAACGGACTGGAAGTGGGAGAAGGGGAGAAGGAGAAAGGCCAGATGTCAGGGCGCTCCAGGAAGAGGATTGCTAAGCGGTGTGAACATTTTTCAAAAATGATGTTTTGTGCCTCAAACATCTTGCTTACAGCAGCAGGGTCTGATCCAAGCATTATGTGCGAATACATCAGTAGCCCTGGACCCCCCCTCCCTCCCCACCCCCACCCCTCTCCACAGGCGTACAAGCACACACACACACACACTAGTAACTGAAGCTCGCCACCCCCCTCCTCCCCATCCCCCCGCCACCCTTCTTCTCCTTCTTCTTCTTCTTCTACAGAAGTAAATTATCAAAACTGTGTTTGAAAGTGAATGAAGGGTGACTCGCTCTCTCTCTCTCTCTCCCTTTCTCTCGCTCTCTCGCCCCTTCCCGCTTTGACATCTCAGTTTTTTTTTTCTCTTTTTTTTCTCTTTTTTTTTTCTCCTTACTTGCCACCGTCTCTGGGCTAGGTGATAACTGCCGGTAATAGGATTAACATTGATTTCTTTTTGCAAGAACAGAGATGTGCCAGTTCCAGCTATTTATTGAACTGCCAGCTTTGAACTATGAAAACTGACTGCAGGAAAAGACCTAATGCAGCATTTTAAAGAAAAGAAAAGCCTCTGTGCAATTCTTTCTCTCTTTCTCTCGCTCTCTTTTTTTTTTGTTATTTCTTCCTCCTCTGTCTTCTTCTTCTTCTTCTTTTTGTTGTTGCGGGATAAAAGAGAAAATCGGGTTCCTCTGTTCTAAGCTCTGGTAATGACTTTATTTATTTACTTTGTTGTTGCTTGCTTCTTCTTTTCTCCCCCACCCCCCTTCTTTTTTTTTTATAAACCTCACCAGTCAATATTTTCACGATTTGATCTATAATTCCTGAGTGTGTTTGACTTCTCTTTCACCTTGAAATAAAGATCCATACATGCGTTTTTTTCCCTTTTGTTGAGGCGGCGTGCCGTATGGGTGCAAAGCAATTCTGTCAAACCCAGATGTATTAAAGACAAAAATGTAAGCGAGTGTCCTGATTCCACGCCACGCGTTTAAAATAAGCTTATCATGGTCACAAAATGAACCATGTTTCATTAAATGACTATGGCTAGGACACCCTTAAAATGCTTCATCTTCCTTAGTATTAGTTTTAAATGCTATATTAAGACCCATAATTCACATTGTGATATTTTACTACTTGAGTGTGACTCTCTTAATGAGCTCTGAATGGGTTCATTGATTACTGAGCCGCATCTATTGATGACACTACTTAAGCAGCTAACGGCTAAAGCCACACAAGTGGTGACTGTTCTCCAATTAGTGACGCAGGCGTCATCATGCTGCGTGTAGTTCAAGCAGTCGTAACCTCCCGTAACTGTGTCGCTTCAGAATTAACACATGTGCATGAATGACAGCACGAGTAGCACATTTAGTGCTGTCGCTTGATGGAATCATTGAGTCATTTTGTGAGATAATAGGTTGGCTTGTGACAATTCATTTTTCAGTTGATTAATGAATGAGTTGGTTTTGTCCATAAAATGTTGAAAGGTTGAAACAGTTTGTTTTATTCAAAAGACAGTTCGAAGCTCAAAGACATTGAATTCACAGTGGTTTAAAGAAGAGTACAGCAGCAAATCCTCACTTTGAAGAAGCTGCAAGCAGAGCATTTTATTTTTGGGGGGCATTTTTGCTTGAAAAGAAATAAAATATGAATATATTATCAGAGCAGTTTTCTGGGGTGGGACAAATCGATCAACCAACTATTGGGGCCTAATAATTTCTGTTCTACATAAAACAGAAAGGTTATACCAAATCAAAATAGTCTACAGTTTGAATTGTATAAATAAAAACAACTGAATGTTGGCTGACTTCACAGTTAAAAAAAAGCCCTATAATTCCACTGCTCAGGTTAGAAGTATACGTCTCAGATAACTAACAAATAATGTGAGATGTGATACCATCGCAACACACAAGCATCATGGTACATTTTGGGAAAGCATGACACCACAATAACACATAATAAAAATAACAATAATTCCCCCCCAAAAAAGAAATGTTTCTATTAGAAGCATCTGCTTTGCATAAACTGACTTGGAGAAAGCGTGCACGCAGGGTACGAGACAGAGATTGAGCGAGGCGTTGTGTTGCGCCACACTGTGTCGTGCATGACAGCAGCAGCACCCCCCCGCACACGTCTCCTAATATCAGCTCAGCTGAAACAAGAAACAACTACCACTGTCACTACAAATGCACCCCCCATCTAAACCAGACGCCTGTCAGCCAGCTAATGTCCCCTGACAAAACACGCTGTGAATTAGAATAGCCATAAATGTGTGTGTGTGTGTGAGAGAGAGAGAGAGAGAGACAGAGAGAGGTGGAGGGAGGGAAGGGGAGTAGAGAGAGTGAGGGGAAAGAACTCATCTGTGTCACAGCCTATCCCCTCGGGCAATCAAGGAAGGAAGGGGGAAAAAAAGAGTCATTAGCAACTGGTGGTGCTTGCTCCAGCAAATCGCCGTTTGAGTGGAGATTTATGCAGACTCCTGACTGGAAATGATTTATTTATTTTAGCAGAGGCTGTGAGATCATTAACCTCCGCTGTGTCTCTGGGGAACGACATCTGCGGCCCCCCACACTGCTCAGACAAAAGGCACCACGCGTCCCCGTGGCTTCACAGCGCAGAAGGAGGAGGAGGAGGAGGTCGAGGAGGCCCCGCCGACGGGGCCTGTCTGTGGGCCAGAGGGGGACACAAGGCCTCTGGTGTACAAGCTGGATCGTTTAGCAATGATCAGGCTCACTTGTTGACGCTGCTTTGACATATGGGGACACTCACATGGCTCGGTGTTTTCACTGATATTGCTGGTAAATTTAACTGCTGTACATGTAGGTTCTGATTTTAGCTTTGACAGTCAGATACTTCACACGCGAATAGGGCTATTTTAAGCAACTTGTGGTCCACTTAAAAAAATAAAAGAACATGCACAAACACGCAAATGTTGAAAGTCACCCTGAAATTAAAGTTTAATCTTCCTATGAAATCAGTATGTATATAATCTGCGTTTGTTTTGACTTTATATTTGTGATTTTATCTGGTCAAAATTGTAATTACCAAGAAGAAATTAAATTTTTTAATCACGCGGTGATAGCGCCCTCTATAGAGTGCTACAGTAGTGACGTATTTTCATAGGCCAACCCCAGAAGTTAGCATTGCACTGGTTCTACTCGACTAAAAACAAATGGGATCTTTCCACTGAATACAGATTATTGAAGAAAATAAGCTCTGAGGAAAGCACAATAACACAATAGTCTCCACAAATGAGCACCACTGTTTTGATTTTTCAAGTGTGAATGCGATCAGACAGAAGTAAAAAGCTAACGTTAACTAACTATAAACAAACCACACCACAGTCCCATGAGATCAAGTAGACTGTGAAGGTGGACTAGTCAGACTAGTTTAGCCACTTGATAGCAATCGCCTTTTTTAAGACAATTAACGTCTTAGAATTCCAAGAGGTGGAGGAGGGAATTTAATGATGTATTTTATACTGTTAGAACAGAAAGTTAAAATCTCTAAACGCTTGTGTTAACCACAGACTTTAGTTCAGGCATCTTACCCAATTTTTTTTACAAATCCATTGACTCTGTGTGAGACGTGGGAACGGGAAGTCCAAAAAAAACTGACTAATTTCTGTGTTTTCAGAAGGTGGTCTATTAACTCTGACTAACAATGTCAGTCTTGAAATTTGATTTGTACAATATTTGTGTTGGCGGGCACCAGAAATAGTTCGTAATATCACGTCTGTTCCAACAGCCACAAAGGCAGTGGGCAGACGGCATTGTTGACCGTCCCATCAGTGATTTCAGAACTTCGTACATTTCTACGTGACTCAGTCATTTGTTACTTTATGTTGTGACTCAAATCCCCGTATAATGTACGGAGTGCTGAGGTTACAGGACTACCTGTTACTGGGAGCTTTGAAAGTCTGGTCATTTGCCGTCACCACATCACACAAAGAGAGACCGCTAACGCTAGTTATCTACGGTCTTAACTATAGTGTGGGACAGACCCAACAGAAAGTGTGCAGAAGCAGTAAACTCTGCATGTGGGAACCAGCGCTAACGTTAGCAAGCTAGGCTAACAAGATTCCACTTAGGCATCGATTCTAATATGTCCCAAAAAACATTTTATCCTGTTTTGAAATAATGGAATAAATATGCACAATATAGCTACAGTATCATTACAGTTTATATTTCTTGAGACAAAAGGTGAGTAGAATATGAATATAATTTTGACTCACAGAGACAAATATCGCCCGTGTACCAATTTACAGAAACCACACGTATACACCGAAATGTATAAAACTTCTCTCCAATGCCTATCATGCTCAACCAGCCCTTATGAAATGACCAAATGAGATGAAATCTCAGTTACATTAAGAGCATTAATGATCAAGTCGGATGATCCAATGCATAATTTTGCATGCTTTAATTTGACACAAGTTAAAGAACGTGGCCTCTTGATATTCAAAATATCGCGGATCAGTTGGTCTCCAGGTGCCGTCACGGTCCCAGTGCTCCGTGTACATCAATACACTGTTAATGACATGTACCACTATATTCATGTCCATCTAATTAGAAAAAGTTGAGGAGGTCCTGTACAACTCCAAACGGATTCCTAGTAACAGGAGAAATTAGAAGGGGTTGAAGCAAAATGACAGTATAAATCTGAAATTAATCAGGGCTTGAACTGAACGCAGGGCAATGTGTGGCCTCACCCGTGCGTTTTTAAGTATGTGTAATTGAACACTTATGGCAATCTCAAAGCCGCGGCAAAGAGCGTCTGCATTAACCCAATGCACCTGGAGTGAAGGAGGCCAGATTAATTAAATAATTTCCCCCCATCCCCAAGCGTTGTGATCCTTTAATTTCATATGATTTTGAACGACCCAAATCGCGGTTTCTTTGGAAGACGGTATGGAAATGTATACGGGGAGACAAGTGGGAGGGAGATGTAGGTTTGTCAGTTCACTGGAAGTGATGACTGTGCTCCAACCTTATCAAGCAAACACTTGAGAGCACAACAAATCAAGATTTTTATTGGGGGCAATAAACTCCAGCATCCAATAGAAGATGAGAAGAGTAGAAATTTATGAGAAATGTTAACGGTGGCATAATTTCCTCCCCAGATGGTGTGATGTTTTTGGATTTAAGGTGATATAACCATCTCAATATGTGCTTTAAACCAAAATGTAATCCTCTTGACCATAAACATGCCAGAAGTAGAAACATCCGTCCATTTTTCTCTCAAAAAAGACTTACAAAGGGATTGATTTCATTGCAGAAATCCTTAACTTTCACTTCACTTTCACAGAATTGCATTAATATATTACCCCAATATATCAAAAAGAAAGTCCTAAAACAAAAGCCATGAACTTATTTTTTTAGGTCACTGTGTCTGGTTCTATAAACAGCTACACAAATGAACAATGAATTATCAACAAAAAAAAGGAAGCATGTTTCAAATTCAACAAACACCATAGTTTTTCTAATTTAATAAATGAAGTTGGGAAATATGCAGAATAAGTTAGAAAGGGGGAGTGGGGAGGGGGGTAATTTGGCATGGTGGGAAACAATATGGTATGGTGAGGGTAGAAGGGAGGATCAGGGATAAACAAACAAACCTTGACAAGGGCAGCGGTGGAGGATCAGCCTGGGGAGCAGCGAGGTCTGCGGTCGGGTGCAGACAGCCCTGTTTGAAAGGGGGGCTTGCCAAGTACCGACCCTGAACTGCGGCACTCTGGTGCTGCCTGGCTGCACTAAGCAGTGGCTGCCAGCACGCACTGATTTATCAGGGGGGCAACGCCAGCCGCCACCTCGCTCTCCCTCGTGCCCTCCCTTTATAAAGAGCCTCCCTGACGGCTCTGATAGTGCAATCAGGGCTACGGCAGAGCCAAGGCAATTTCTCCTTCACTCTTTGATAACCCCGTGCCTTATTGAAAGCCAATAGCGATGGCAGCAACAACAACTCAATTGGAAAGAGTTGCTGCATTTTGAAAGGGGAAAAAGGTTACGCCTTGACAAAATGAGGGGGGAGTAAGGGGATGTCTATCCCACTTTATGTGAAAGAGTCATTGTCCTCCAACAGGTGGCGTGATTCCTGAGTGACCACTGTCCCTCAGCTAGCTCGTCGTGGGGACTGTCAAAATGTTTTTTTCTTCCATCATTGACATTCTGACAGAATGGCTGGAGTTCACATTTATTGTCCATGCTGAACAATAAATAAACAAAATTTCTTCAAAATACATTCAGTAGTTATGAGACATTTCACCATAAAACAAGAATAGCAACCTCATGGTTGCACTGGAGGACAGGTTAAGGGATCACCAAAGTCCGAAGAATTCATCCTCTTGGAACCATGAATCTCTGAACAAAATTCCATGGTAATCCATCCAATAGTTATTGAGACATTTAACTAAAAGACGAGAATATCAACTTCATGGTATTGCTAGAGCAAAGGTTAGGGGATCACCAAAGTCGGTAGAATTCATCCTCTGGGAACCACGAATGTCAAATGTACAAAAGTTCATGGCAATCCGTCTTATAGTTGTCTCAGGTATTCCACAAGTTACATGGTTGAGGAGTTTGATCCCCACCTTCTCTTGCCCAAATATTCAAGTGTCAGTAGGCAAGATGCTGACCACAAAATTACACCCAATGGTTAGGTCAGCATTGAGCATGGTCTACAATGAGAGTCAAATTGTTAAACCCTTTGGATAAAATCTATATATACAAACAGAGAAATGTGGTCATCGTATATATACGTGATGACCACATCTCTCTGTTTGCATTTGTTCAATTTCTCCCAGATGTAAGGTTTGAAAAGTTGAGGGAGACATAGACAACGGCTATTCACAAGCCTCTGATACAAAAAGTTGGTCCTTGGGATGAAGCAAATTTGTATGAAAAGAAACACAAAGGCAGGATACTGCGGATGTCACATGGAATTATTTCCTAAAAGATATGTCTTTCAAACAGTTAACACTTCATGAAAATAAAAAGTGAAATAAAAACCATTCTTAGCACACAAACTTTTTATCATTGGAGTGGGTTCGAGGTTTTGTGTTGATGTCACCATTGAATAAAGGCCTCCTTGTCAAAAGCTGGTAATGCTGAAAAAAAGGATTTCTAAGATACTGAACTTCACTGTAATATTGTTCAAGGCTGGCGTAAGTCTGCTGTCAATTGAATGAAACAACAAAAACACGTTTGTTGAGTATCTCCATTTAGCACATTTGCCTTGTATCGATTTTTCACATTTTTTCACTTCCAGATGTGTTTGTCTATGTGGGGCATTTATGTCATGGTACATTGTTCGAGCAGTCAGACTTAAAATATGATGTAAAAGTAAAGGAGTGCTGAAAAACCGCCGGAAGACAAATTGATTTTTTTTTTGCAAGGTTGTATTTTGAGGGAAGGAAGAGGTCTCAGAACAAGAGGAATTTGCAGAAGGTGAAAGAGATTGAAGCGGTTTCGTGAGATGAAGGGCCAGAGGACAACATTTTGCACATCATTGAAAGGATGCAGAGGAGGAGGTTTTAGAGAGTCAACAAGTTCCGAATGATTACAAAATTACATAATTTTAAGGTATTTTAGAGGTTGCAAAGGATAAAAGCAGCGTGGCATCAACAGGTTACAAAGGGCTAGACAAGGTTTCCGAGTGTGAGGAGCTTGCAGAGGATGAGCTTTACAAGAAGATTGAAAAAAAATGCAGCATTTTATGTTTTCGAGGCATTACTGTGAGTACACCCACAGCGTACCAACTTGGCCTCTCTCTGAGGTGTCATGTTATTGCCTGATAGCCATTACTGTATGTCACTTTTGTATTAGAGATCAAGGCTTCTGTTGGGGAAAGTGTGGGCCAAATATTTACACAAAACATTGGATTTAAGACAGAAATCAAATATATAATGAATGAATAAGAGATTATCTTCAAGGACAAGTGCTTAAAAGTCCAACCTTTCAATGCAGGCCAATGGAATACGGTCAACTTTGGGTGATGCAGCGGTCATACCTTTCAGCAGAGTTTTGGTGTTTGCAAATCTCTGAATGCACCAGAAAAAAAAAACATTCGCACTTCAACAAGTTGTTTCGTCTTTTACTGTGCGTAGTCTTTTTTGAAGGCTTTTATTACCCAATCCACAATTATATACATGCAGTAGAGTGCCAAATTTCCTAAGAATACAAAGTGCGTGATACGGACACCAGAGGCCGCGATTGCTTCCCGTCTCATATCAACAGTCACTTTGCTTTTTTCCAACCATGACCAGGATATTTGACAAACCTTAACCCGGTCGTTTCTTTTGCCCACTAAACTACCTGTGTGGCAAACCGGAAGATGTTTGAAAGCTGACAATGTGGTTTAATGTACAGGTCCATATTTGCCAACAAAGTCATCTTGGGAGGCTGACTGGTTATGTATAGTCAAGCCTTTTGCCACACCAGAACATTGATACCCCCCAAAACAGGTTCAATGGCAAAAATATATATATCCAATTGGTATTTGGTTTTAATTCTTTTTACAAAAAAAGGTCTTTGGTATATTTTAGGTCCACCAGTTTTTTCCACACTCTCCGGATCACATCTTTTAAAGATACTGTGTATGAAGTGCTCTTTGTGCCCCATAATCTCACAATCTAAATGTCCTTTTCCCTCCTGGTATAACAGTCATAGCGCCACGCTTAGATTCCTCCGAGTCAATATTGCCTCCCTTTTCCTCCAAGTCAATCTTGGCGTTTTTCACTTCATTGTGCATCAGGGTCTGATATGCGAGCCAGTGACAGAGGCCTTCCCTGGACTATGTACAGTAACACTTGAAACACTCCTGTTGAGTGGAAAACAGTTTACCAAGATAAGCAAGAATTAGGGCGATGTGTCGTTTCATTTGTTTGTATAGTGCAAATTTATCTACAATCAAGTTTTGTAAACCTGCACAGCAGGCTTATTTACAGACTAAAATGAACTTATTAAATTAGATGACGGCTGGACTTTAAATCTTTTGTGTATGTAAGAAATGCCCACATACGCACTACATTAGCAAGAATTTCTTAGTATGTGACGTAAGCTTACTGGACATATTCAACAGCCCCAAAATGCATTGCAGCTCTTCAATGGTGAACTGTGAGGCAGACGGTTAAAAGAATTAACTGCTTGGATAAAATAATTCCGAATGATGGAGAGTGACGTTAAGGTACAATTAAGAGGAAAAACCGCTGGAGAGCAAATACTGTAAAATGTTCAACACTAAAATGTTTAATAATTCAAATTTTTATAATACGAGTGTAAAATATAAAAAAATGAAGCGGAAGAGGTAATGTGTTAAACTATTTTCATTCAACAGTAGCTCGGACCGGTAACACTGCAACCGACACAGTCACGTGATGCAGAGAAGATATCTTGCTTGAGTATATTTCAGCGTGAACAGCCTGCTGTTAATGACATAGTGAATATTTGATTGAGTAGGCAGTACCTACAGTACTACCTACTTACAGTACATACTGACTAAGGATGTAGTACGCAGTACCCATGTACTTCAATGGTTTCAGGAATCTCCAACATAGTCAAGCGTAGTCATCCAAAGTCAATTCACAGAAAGTCTTAGTCGACTTACACTCTAATCTAAACTAAGCGATTAGTTGATTTAATTTGTAAAACTGAGTTTCACCACAAAGAATCACACAAAAGCACCACTTTAAATATTGTGTTTACAAGAGAAGTTCATACAAGTTTCTTAGAAATAAGTCCATCGGAATGAAAAAGCTTAAAAAAACGACTAATTGACTGAAGACCAAAACGACCAATTAGTCAACTAATTGACTAAGAGTCGCCCTAATATTAAGGATTTTATCTTACATTATATCATATGTAAAATTGAGACCCCCGTTCAACCGTCATCTGCATGTACACCTTGTATTAAGAGTTCTGTTAATCAAAATAGAGAGAGCGGTAATTTATTCAGTGAGAGAAAAGAGTGGAAAGATGTTAAATAATTGATAGCAGATATGATATTGTAGGATGTGGAGAGAAGCTTTTGTGCTCAATCACTCCTTATCATGGTACCGAATGACAAGAATCAGCACTGTGGGCCATGAGAATGTTTATTGGGAGTAACTGGGGACGAGACCCTGATTCATGATGTCACATTTAAAGTGACGATTAACAGATAAGGTCGTTCGATTAACATTCCGTGTCAAATTTTTGCATATAGGAACAACCTCAACGAGGCGTAGATCTTGAAATAGATATTGATAAGAGCAAGTGAGTTATTTTTTTAATGCACCACCCCCAGGTCACAAGTAATATAGTAAAGGAATGTGTCTCATTGTAATGGGAATTACTGTGGGTGGTGTTAATTGGTTTATTTATCACAACTAGCTTTATTTGGGGCCCTGTTTTCTATCTTTTTCACAGTGTCTTCTATGTCCTCAAACAGTTGTCTGTAGTAACTCTAACTGCGGTTAATTACAGGTTCCACATCCTGCATGTATTTAATTATTTGTACTTACTAACGTCACTAAATAGAGGGAGTTGCAATGACAGGCTTTCTTTTATCACTTAGGAAAAGAGTAAAACAAATGCACCTGTAACTGTTGTATCAACAGTTAATGAATGGGGAACACGGTGCAACATAGCTATGATCTGTAAGTGTGATGATATGTGAACAAACACATTCATACACATGTACAAACAATTCATAGATTACATTTTTATGTTGGAAATACTAGCTGGGCAAAAACAATTCTGAACTCCAAGTCCAAGTATTTATGAATAAATAAATACTTAATTGATGATTATAATGAATATAACAAACACATACTTTATATTTCATATTTACACAAAATATGAAATATTTTTCCCGTTTAACTTTGCTGTATTAAATTGTTAATCCTTCATTAACTGTTGGATGCCTCACGGGAGGAGCTACAAAATGTCCTTATCTGCATTAAAATGCATTGAAACCGGTCACAAACTATTTATCATCTTTACAAAGTCACATGGAAAGTGAGTCCGGGTCCGCTGTGCAATTGCAGCGTGTTGGTGGGCTCCGCCGCACCAGGTCGCGGGCTAAGCACTGATCCTCAGTTATTCCACATCTCTCTGAACTCGGCTGTCCTGCGGTGGAGCCGCCGCTCAGCCGGTTTGATCAACTTCAGGGGGCCTCAAGGTCGGAGCACAATGCCATTCTGAGGTGGAAATCCTAGGTCTTATCAGCGTGACCTTCAGGACTGCTGATACTCCTGATGCCACACAATGCTACAACCCTTTGCTACCTAAACAGTGCCACTGTGGCTTTTCTTCTTCCTCAGGAGTCCAGTGAAACAAGAGAACACAGTGATGACGAAGGAAATAGACTCTATCTCAGTCTCACTTTGGAGGTTTGTCTGTCAGTGCAGGATTACTTTCATCTGATCTACAATTTATGAACTGTTGATACAGTTTTGATTCGTGATTGCTGATCTACCAGCGCTTTAACGGCTGTTAAACCCTACATTGCACTTTATTTGTAGTAATGAAGGTTATTTTCAGAGATAAAACTTGAACTATTTCCAAATCCTTTTGTGTATAATTTAGCTGGAGAGTGGAGATTTCTATCATAATAAATATTGTTTGTTTTTTCTCTCGGTTTTTTCTAATTCAAGTTTCTCTATCACCATTTGATTTGTTTTTGACAATTTAAAAATTACTGTTCATAGTATGACATAGTATACTGTAATGTTGAAGCCTTCAAACTGTTTCGCTAAAGCACTACACTCAAACTAGAGGACCACTTTTACCATGCGGCCTAAATATTGAATATTGAGTTTGAACTACAACATTTTCATTGAAATAATTTCCCACACTTTTAACTGTTTTCTCATATCGTTTCAAACAGTGTGTTCCTGGCGTTTCGCACTCAGCAGCAGTAATAGCGGCGGTGGCGGTGATAGACTCCCACTTTTAGCCAGATGTGAGCCCCACTCAACGTTCAAGGTCCACTCTTTTGAGACGAAGAGTGCGGCTGTGTAACTTTGTAACATGGTAATAAAAATAGCTCGCCATTGTAAGAGGCGCTGAGCTTCGGCGTCGATCCAACATTTCTGACGACACTGCGAGGGCTTAAACAAATGAATCACGGGATCGACGATTCCAAAAGGCTCACGCCACTCTTATGCTAACTCTAGCAGGGTGAAGAGCGCGACTTGATTGCCACTTGAAGCTTCGGCGCAAATGCTTCATCGCCTCAACAGGTGGTCGGATGGATTCCAACAGGATGTCTGTGCAGATGCGTAAAGGCCGCACAATGCAGGAGATTTGTGTGTCATTTGGAAGCAAAACTCAGCAACAGTTCTGAGAGATTAGCAGCAGGGGAACATTGAAAAAAGGGCCTCTTGCTCTGCAGTGCTCATTTGTGAGATGCAGCAACACTGGTATTCATTTTTTGTTTTCGTTTCGATGACCCCCGATGAGCTGGATTTGAGGAAAAAAACGTTCACTTTTTTGATGCGTTACATTTGGAAATTGACGGAGTCAAAGAGGTCAATACGGACTCACAGTTGAATCAATTGGTGAAATAAATTGTAGTTGGTTGGTTTGTTTCTTAATTTGTTATCGATCTTAAGCGTGAAATGAATCCTCCAAACTACCAGCATCCAGAAACACAAACAACTGTCTTGATGTAGTTCGTTTACGTCCTGAACGTCTTGTTCCCGTCTTTTAATGGATAACATGACTGCAGATGAAAACTATAGCGCTTTTTAGCTAAATCTACACAATGTGTCGTCCTCAAATAAAGTAAAGTAAGGTAAAGTGAAGTAAACCTCCCCTCTATGCCAACGATTCGTCCCATTAATCTTTCGATAATTAAAACGTTCCTGCAGTGATTGTCAGTATCCATGCATGGGTGAAATATTGTTTAGCCATGTGTTGCATGCACGATTGCCTTCACATTCTGGTGTTTTAATCCAACATGGTGAACTGTTGCGCTGATGATGTTATGTTCATTTTTTACAACCACACACACACACACACACACACACACAAACAAACACACACACACACACACACACACACAGACCCTTTGTGTCAACGTCAAAGAGAATCTGAGGATATATTCAAGGTCAATCCAGTGTTTAAAAAATCGTCATAATTAGGGCACCGCCACGACCCAACAAATCCATTTAATGATATATATATATATATATATATGTAAGGTACGCAAACACAGATAAATAATTGTGAGACACCGTCGATGTGTTTACGAAGAAGACTTGTGCGAACATTTGTGACGGTTAAATTACTCGAGAGTCTCGTGGAGTGAAATGTTCAGTGGGACGACGTATTAAAAGAGAGGTTGAAATTGAGTGTAAAAGTTGCTCAATAAACTCATCAAGAATAAAAAAGTGACTTTGCATTGTTCCTGTTTGCTATTGAAGTACCACCCCCCCCCCCACCCAAATTTCCAAAGAGCAAATTGATGAGCCCCTTAAAAAGTAATTAGGCTATTCGCGTCGTGAGGTGCGGAAGCGGACGGGGGGCTTGTTGGCCGCCGTGCAGCCGCCGTGCAGGGGCAGGCAGCCGAGCTGTTGATTTGCAGACTGCGGGCCTTGCATTGTGAGGGCTTTATGGTCCCTTTATGGTACGCCAAGAGACACCTGCATGGGCGATATGTTGCCTGGGACATTTTTCTCTCTCCCACTCTGCGACTCCTTTGCTTTTGTATCATTAGCAGAGCAAGGGAGCCGTGAATCACTCGTCTCACCCCCTTGTCCCCCCCATCTTTTTCAGACCTCCTTCCACTCCCCTCCCTCCCTCCTTCGAGGGTGCTAAACGGCTTGACAGAAGGGTGCCCAGACCGTTGGCAGTAGCCATCGACTGGAAGGGAGAAGCTGCCAGGAGTCCTTGATGGATAGGCTCATTTTCCAGCCGGCAGCAAGTCTCGGCGAAGCATCCGTGTCATTTGTAATGTCAGCCAACAAAATGTAATCAAACATTCCAGCGGTTTAATCACAGAGGGCTGCTCGAGAGATGATTGTAGTGTCAATATAATGCTATTTCATTATCTGTTTGTATTTTATATTGACAGTGTCAGATAAACAGTGTGGAAAATTAAGATTAAAAATATGGTAATTTCATTTCAATCATCCCGGCTACAGTTGCTGGCCCATTATGCGATTGATTACTTCTGAATTAAATTTGGGGCTGAATGTAAAGTTTAATCTTCTTTCTTCTCTGCAATTCAGCTCCCCAAAGGCCTCTTAGTAAGTAAGTACCCATTTCATTTGATCTTTAATGAAAAGTAATGGCCCAAATGAATTGTATAAATCAGCTGTCATGTGCACCTAGTTGACATTCTGTTTCTCTTTCCCTTTCAGTTCTAATCCAGCTCTTACACGTACAGTATTGTGACCCAAAACTACGGGGCCACACTCCTTCTGAGCTATTTTCTTTTCTTCAGTAAATATCAGGATTATTTGACTCACTCTTAGGCTACTAATACTGCAATGATCCTCATCGCAAAATTATATTTTTGTTTGACGTATTACAAACTTTGGTCTTTTTTTCCCTTAATCCAGTAAAGTGAGAGCGGATCTCATTTTTTCTCCATGAAAACAAGGTCACGTACATGCATTCTGCAAGGTGCTTAGTGAAGAAATTAAGAGGACTGTTTCATAGCCTAGAGTGCCACTTTTAGGAGAAAATGCAACCTCTAAACCAGCCGAGGGGTGATAGACATTTTAATTACATGGTAAATTTTGATATTTTTTTCCCCGTGCCCGAGAAAGAACTCTTAAGCGCTGTCGTGTGCTCAAGATTTGGCATTACATTCACCCCACCCCTCCCCCCCCCCACCCCTTCCATTTCTGCGGCTATATACGAAGTGACACAACTGTTAACGAGAGCTCAGCAGAAAAGACGGGGTTGAAAAAAAAAAAAAAAAAAAAAAGGGAGCTCCTCTTTGTGAGTCCCATTCAGCGCGATTTGTCCCCCTTTGTAGTCCTAATTATGTGCCAAAGTAGGATAACAGAAGTTCTCAACTCGGCCATTATGCCAGCACAAAAAAAGAGACGCATACAAGAAGCTGATCACTTTGGAATTAGCAAACATGATACTATACGAGGAGAGAGAAAAAAAATCATTAATACCGTCAGGGATTAGAGGTTCTGATTAAAGGGTAGCTTCTACCGTATGCAAATTAGTGATAGGCATTTATCAGCGCCTGGGCAAGCTGTCTTAGCTGCAAAGCCACATATGTTTTTTAGCTGATTAAAAAACTGCTTGAAGTTGCAGGCTTTTTTAATGGCGGGGAGGGAGAGGGAGAAAGAGAGGGAGACGGAGAGAGAGAGAGGGAGAGAGAGAGAGAGAGAGAGAGAGAGAGGTTGTGAGGCAACTCATTTCCTTTTGGCCAAATTCCCACAATCGCTCAGAGCGTTTGCCTTAATTCCCTCCTTTATTAGCTACATTCTTTTGTATATAATTAAAACATTTCTCAAGTGAGCCTGTGTGTGCTTGTTTTATTATTATTTATTTATTTTGCGATATTTTCTTGTTTTTTCAGCAAACATATTGTATTGCACACAGCCCTTTTTTTTGCACCGTATCACCACACAGCCTTGATGCCTTCTCCCTGAAAGAGCCCACGTTTAGAATGGTGGATATGAGGGCAGAATTAGGTGAGAATTTGTCAGCAGTCAGCCATTGTGTGTGTGTGTGTGTGTGTGGGGGGGGGGGGGGGTCCTCTGTGTTATTATATTTCCTTTCATATGGAGGTGACCCCCTTTGTGTTAACAAAGAACACGAGGATGAAACTGAGCTCTGCGCGCTTCTCACCCGGCGCTGATAATGCCGTGGTTACCCAGCACCCCCCTCTTCTTCTCCTTGAGGGAGCGCTTTAATTTATGCTTTTTCATCTCCCTGGGCGCGGGACTGTTAACCTGCTCCGTGCACGGCTGATTCAGGGAAAGGGAAACCTCTTTCTGCACACCAGACTGCTGCGTCAAAGTCTCCCCTCCTGACGCATCCCCGACCAAACAACAAAGTAAAACTAAGAGATATGTGATTTTTTTTTGCGTAATGAAGACGTCACTGTGAATATCTCACAGGGAGCACCGTTTAACTATACGCTTGCTATAGGACGGCTCTGGCCACTTCCATCATCATGACAATATAATTCAAATTTGCTTTCAGTGACTCACAACTGACGTCAGACCAAGTTCATTCCACCCATTTTTTTTAAGTCGCAGCAAATAATCAAACAAAATACTAAACCATCAGGGACACAAGGTCAATGGGGGGGGATTGTCTGTTGTGTCATTTACGGCGGAAAGTCCTCTCGCACTCACTATTCATATTTGAGTTTGAATCATGAAAACTCACAAATTAGTAAGATTTTAAAAAGCAATTGAGTCTTTAATGGGGTCTGTCAATCAAGGGGTCTCTCCCATATTTCACACACTGCTTTTAACTGTTACTTTCTACATTTAAATCATATAAGCAGGACATATAATAAGATGCACTGTTATAGATTCAACTGCCCCACAAGATATAAAATGATCAATGAACAATATGAGAAACAACTTAACTTTGTGCATTTCTTCTTTTAACGTGAAGCAGCCACAACAGAAAATGCAGCCACTTAAAACGCGATACACAACAATAAAAGGTGAGGCTGATATCAGTGAGATAAAGTTTGAAACAGTAACACTGGATTATGTGCTGCATCATTTCCTGTGAATACCTTGTGCGCGGTTAGTTAGGCTGTTTGAAGCTGGCCTGGGAATGGCGGACTCCGCCAATGGAAACTACGAAACAGAGAGGTCATTAATGAATGGAAATACATTCAAAGGTAAATGTTTAAAATAAAATCGAGCATAAAATATCAAAAAGTATCAAAAACAGGGTTTAACTTGATAAAAAAAAGTTTAGGGTTATAACTTTAAGAAACATTTGGAATGCAGGATTTTTGTTTGGTATAAAGAACCTCAGCACTTCTTAACCTGCTGTCCGTCTCACTGTGAGATTATTTTTACTATTATATATAGCTTTGTAGTCTTAGTGCTAATAAATGGTAACTAAACAGATCAAATGAATGGTAAATAAACCTACATTGTAACGATGGAAATAATATTCATGTTAGACCTCATTCAGGAGCGCATAAAGAATCCACGAGTGGGCCACATCTCGTCCCATGGGTGGACCACATGCTAGACACACGAGTGGAGGCCATTGTGGTCTGCAAAAACCATTACTTATTCACGGTGGACCAATAATACAGTGCAAACCAGTGATTCAATAAATGACATTGTGGCAAAGAAGCCATATAATTGAAATATCTAGATAAGGATAACAGTGACTCTAAATGATTTAAAATGATGAAGACAAAAAAAAAAAAAGCACGGTCCAAAGATGGGCTAGCGGTTGCCTTGAACGGTCTGGAAGGAAAGGCCTAAATAGCAAAGCCATAGAAATATGATGAAAAGATCTATTGTTGCTTTTGAAGGCAACCCCTATCTCTCAAGGACATCTAATTAACAGACAACAGCTGAGTCCATTTCAAATGGTAATATTTTTTTCTCTTAAATGCATCATTTTCAATGCCTTATTGCTTACTTCATCAGACGTTAGCAGTTATTTATTTTTATTTTTTTTACAGGGCTTTCATGCTTTATTTACAATACACTATATATATATATATATGGATATATATATATATATAGATATATATATATATATGGATATATATATATATATATACACACACACATACATACATATTGTTGATGCTTGTACAGGCATTTCTCTCTTGACCTCCTCAAACATACAATAGTGAATTGGTGGGCGATGAAAGGTAAGCATTTCGACATGCTTTTTCATCCTTGGCACATCAGAGTATTTCAATGAACTGCTTTCACACTGTTTCAATCGGGTCTCATTTGGCCAAAATGCAGCCCGATTGAAATAAATTACGACAGCCAGAAGTTCATATATATATTTTCAAGAACGAGTGCTGTAGTCGTGCTTTCGGGTCAGAGAATCATTCTGACAACTTCTTTGTAGAAAATACTAGTATGAGGTGGCCTTACATGCCACAGTATACCACTTTTACACCTCGTATTAACAGCACTCTTGATAGCTATCCACTCAAACAGGAACATCTGAACACACATTATATCCACAAATCTGTCAAATTGACTTTTTTTTTTATGTAAAGAAATATACAGTATACCGAAATATGTAATGGTAGTGCAGCTCAGCATATTTGCTCGGTGTTTTAAAAAGAGGATAACATTGGTTTTGGACATATTTGTGGTTGGTGTTTCCCATGGCAGCGGTTGACGGATGTTAACCTGGCGTTGCTCGGAGACTGAGTTGCTCGGTGACTGAGTTCATTGAGTGTGCTGCTGACTAGAGAACATACAAGCTAACATAGCATTAGCTATCAACTAACTGTTCAGTTTGTGTTCCACTCTGACTGCTGCAAGCTAGGCTAACTAGCTTCCAACCGTTACGCTAGCTAGCCTAGCTTTTTAACACTTAGCAGTGACTCAACGAATTTCTTTCCAGTCATGTTATTCTGACAGCAGCTTCTACTCATGACAGTTGTTGTGGAATCCAGCGAATGACCAGACTGTGACCTTAATAAACACACAGACTAAATGCACACCAAATATACATGCATGCTGATTTGTAAGCAAAACATTGTTTTCATTTAAACAAATTGTACTGAGCTGCTAACTCTCACTTTTATCACGCTGTGAAAAAGTAATTTATAACGTCACAGCAGGAAAAGACTGACGGTGCATTGACGAACAAGACAGAGCTGCACTGCACTAGAGCAGCTCCATGTAAAACCCAGGTCAAGCCGGCCGCCACGTTGATTTTGATGTCTATTCAAGCTGTTATGGTAGCAGCGCGCGGAGCGGCCTAAAGGGACGAAAAAAGTGGCATTTCAGCAATAATTTATTACACATTACAAACAACAAAATAAGTCCAGCTGAATATGTGACGTCACCAAAAAAGAAAAGCGTCCCATATTAGCTTTGCTGAGAAACTGCTCAAAAGTAGCTTCCCTGCATGCTGCTGTGAAAGGGAACGTCAGCTCAAATTATATTGTAACACATAGAAAATGTCATCATTATTTTAAACTCTCGTACATTTAAGAAGTTCCAAGAAATGCTTCTTCCTTTAGAGGTTTGCTGAAATTCTGATTGGATCTGGCCGAGGCTGAAGCGCAAAGAAAGAAGAACAAATACACCAAATTGTGAGAAAAAAAACTATTTGGTGCATGTGATTTGGAATGTTACATGCACCTGTGCGTGTAGACAGAAAATATGCATTCGGGGGCCTGTTTATGCCTACTGTCAACGCCCTATAAGAGATTTCATTAGATATAAGTGTGTACCTGATGCATTCACACACACATAGTCACAGACAGAGGCGCTAACTACTTACACTGTGCACCTGACGTTCTGTCTCTCTCACGGGGAGAATCTAAAATCAATAGCAGCAACGTTAAAGATGTAGCTCGCCCATCTGACCTGTCCTCCCCTCGTCTTCATCACAGGCTGTTTGCCTTTCTCTCTCGATACCCTTCACCCCTCCCTCCTTACCCCAAGTAAATGATGTACCCGCATGCTCTTAACAAGGGCCAAATTGTTTAAGGCAGTCAGTCTGGGATGAAGTGAGTCCAATGTCCTTGGGGGCTGACTGAGAATATATGCAGAGGAATAGCAGGTCAGAGTTCAGACAAAAGACCTGATCCAGCCCTTTAGTTTCCAAGGAGGGGAGCGTAGTGTGCTTAAATGTCTTGGGAGTCGTTTGCCTCTTGATTTTGGAATCAATGAAAGAGGAGAGAAGGGAGGGTGGAAGGTTTCTGTAGCAGAAAATGGCATTAGAGTTAATGACCAAGTTTGTCCCAGAGGGGTAGTCCATATTAAAGCTATTTCAGCACTGACAGCACTCACCACATGACCTGACTGATTAATAACAAAACGGTGCTCAAATAGGAATAACAATAAGTGTCAGTCAGTGTAAAAGGAAAACACTTATTTGGTTGCATTTGTGCTGTTTTTTCTAGGTTTGTTTTTTTGTTGTTGCACTTTATAAAGTAACAGGAAGATTTTACAGTTTTGTTGTTTTGTTAGTCCCTCAAAAAATTTACTTTTAGTTACAATTTGCTTATGTTTTTCAGATTTAGTTGATTCTTAATAGATACATGCAATTAAGTATCTATTTTGTCCATTTTATCTGACTATTTTACGAATACTTTAGTCTACAAAATGTAAAGAAGATTGACAGACTCCAAAACCCAAAGATAGACAATCAACAAAAGTTTGAAAACGCTCAAATATTTACATTTGTTCCTTAATAAATTAACTTAAATAATTGATTATGAAGATGATTGACAAACAACTTATTAAATTATTATTTGTTTTAGCTGTGAAATAGTTAGGTCACACACGTAAGCCATTTGAAAGCTATTCAAAAAACTTAATTTGGATTGTTAAAAAGCAAATAAGAGAAGAAAAGCCTTCAATAGTTTTTGCTATTTTTGCCAATGGTTAGTTGAGAAATATAACTAAAACAGAAACATGTACACTAAAGTCAAATCATTGGCATCTGCAGTCATTTGAGCCACAACGGTAAAGAAGGAAGTCAGAATAGAGAGCTGCAAGGATGACGTATTTTATTAGACCAACCCCGAAAGTTGGCATTGCACTGGATTTTAGATTATTGCAGAAAAGAAGCTTCATTTTCATCTTCACAAACACCATTTTTATGACTTGATGAACCACCTACACCACGGTCACATGAGAACGAGACTGTAAACGGCGGAGTAATCGGCATGATGACAGTCTGTAGTCTCAATTAGCCACTTGTTATTTTATGTTGTAGAACAAAACATTAAAATATCTTAAACGTGTGTGTGTTACATTCTGGTTACTTATGTGGACAGTCAAAGAGGATTTTTTCATTTTTTATTATTTTATTATATATATATATATTTCATTGCTCACATCTGGTGCTTCAAACCACTTTCGGCTCGTAACCACTAGTTGAAAAACTCCTGTTATGTTGAGCATTGTTCTGAATGCTGATTCTATCGTTGCCGCGCGGCAGCAGAGGCCCCATCTGATATTTACCACCGCGAGTCTGCTGGGGGTGACGAGGGGGCAAGGCCAAGTCCCCCGTGTCCAGCTGGAGAGCAGATTAAAGTGCTCTGAAAAGCCGCACACCGCCGCCCGCGATGAGAAAAATAATAATGTGGACATGGCCTTCCCTTTATGACAGTAACAACACATTCTCCAGAGACCAATCTTTTTTTATCAATCCCAAAGAGCGACAAACAGCGCACACCCAAAGCCAGGATTGTATGAGAGGATGTATGGAGTATTTATGATGCTTGTGTGTCTGGGAGGCGATGATGACAAAAGCAGTCAAACAAACTTATATTACTGTCTGACGTTTTTTTTTCATCCAAACAGGTACATTGTAGCTTATTTCTTTCAAATAAATGAGGCACTAGCTGTACCGCACAGAAAATCAAAAAAAGGAAAGCATGGATCAGATATGAACAATTATTATGTAAAGTGGTATTTGGGCCAGACATCATTTAATATATGACCAAGCCTGAGGTAAGCTTTGGTTTTCATATTTCTTAAATACCTAAAAACGGACAAAAATGGAATAAAACCCATACCACAAACAAGAATTCAGCATTCAGCGAGTAAAAAAAAAACATATATTTATACCAGCAATGCATCAAATTAATTTCTGTACTATGAAAGCAATCACCTGGAGAACATTACCGTTTTGGTTTTATACTGTAAATTCACTGTTTTGGTTCAGTCTCAGGGCAGGTCTAAGTAAAAGTATAGAAGTATTGTCATGACTTTATAATCATACCATGACTTAGTATTGACTTTATATTGTATATTAATGGAAATCTGATAAATGTCCTCAAGTGATGTCACTTGAGTCGGTGTTGTGGCTGAAGACTTACCAGCTTACCAGAGCTCTGTAGCCCGCTGCTCATCTCTGCTTGAGGCTAGTAGCTCCACGTTAGCGCTATAGGACTCCCAAATCTCCGACCCAACTGTCGGCCGTCGAGTTGCATTGTGGGTAATGTATTGTAGGGATCAGATGCTGAAGAGGAAGAAGAATGCATGGTATATAAAAGATGATATGTCCAGTTCTGCTGCATCGACTCTTCATTGTGAGTCCTTCGGTTGTGGAAATGCAAACATTAAAGCAGTCCTTTAATGTTGGTGGTGTAGGTGGAGCTAATTTTACTTATGTGCTTTACTTATATTTTGCTTTACCTTAAATGCTGCTGGGTAGTGTCATCTTTAAAACAAATTATCATATTCTATTTGTTGATCGTACGCGTTGTATATAAAATGTTAACCAGTAAAGCTCCATTTATTCTTTATTATAAGACGGGTTGCTGAACTACGTCATAAACTATTCAATCATAGTATACTGGCCCCTTATAGCTGTCAAAAAAGCACAACATTTCTCTCGGAAATTTCATGGCGTTCATGTTTAAACTAGCATCAAATAGAAATATTCAAGTACCTCAAAATCGTACTGTTTTTATTTCTTCTAAAAGCCGAGTGTACTCACTTGATCATGTATGGGATGCTGAGGGTCTTTAGTTTTCTCCGTCAGGAGGACATTTTACGCCATGCGCCATACCTGATGATATGAAATAACAAATGTCGTGTACAATGATTAAGAAAACAAGTCAGTCATTCTTAGAGCTCTTGTCACATCGGGTCATATAACAGCATGTTGTCTTGAATATTTAACACTGTTAAATGTTTGCGTCTGTGCCATTCATTATCGCCAAGATAAGCCCAAGCTACATTTTGTATCATAATAATGCATGGCAGCTGAGTTGATCTTCACTTTTCATCAGTGATTAGTATCCTTCAAGAAACAGTGTGTGTGTGTAAGACTGCTGCTGTGTGTACAGTAGCCAGATAAAGAGGCTGAAATCAGACTTGTAATCTGGTGTGATTTAAACGTTTCACGGTGCGTGAAGGGTGTGTGGTTTCAGACTAACGCGACGGTTTGGAGATTACTACGCTGACCGCGCTCTGTGTAAAAATTAAAGTTCTTGGGAGGATCGGCATTTGAGCCCACGTGCGTTGCTGACTCCAAGGGGGATTGCATTGGTCTGATACATTCTAACAGAGCGGCGTTACATTGTGGCGTGACTTTGGTGGAGGAAATAAATGAACATGGAAGATGGAGAAGTAAGATTGTTTTATGTTGTGTGTGTTTCGCATTTTGAGATTTAACAAAAAATACATCAATAATATTAGAAAAGTATGGGACATGGACATTTTATGATGTCAGCACAAGACCCACAGAGATATAAAGACCAAAATCATTAGACACATAGGAACGCATGAACATACGCAAAAAAAACATGGGTAAGACTTTATTATAAAGTACCTGACACTTAACGAGTAGGTCCTCTTAACTTAAGGTGTAATGTTGTCGTATGAATCAGTAGACGTAAAATACTAACCGGTTTCTACTGGTACTTAAATGTAGGTCCAGCAGAACAAGGGAGTAACAATTGGGAATTCTATAAAGAAAAATTTGACTCATACTGTAAGTGTTTTAGTAAGAACTGTGTACTTACAGGGCATTTTACAGTAAATATAAAAAAGCTTTTGTTTGTTTCTAACAACATTTACCTCATAATTTCTCGGAATTTAAGGCGTAATTTTCTCACATGAATCCGTACACATAGAGTACTTCCTGGTTCGTTCTTGTACTTAAATGTAGGTACAGCACAAGAAAACAAAACGAGCAACAAAGGAGTTACGGGCGGGGATTTAGAGTGTAACTTCCGGACAGTTACCATGTAATGCAGCAAAGCCACACCCACTCCGGGGATTTCATTGTGCATACGCGTTTGCCAAAAAGAAGGGAAAGGGAGCCTGGAACTGGTTTCCTTATGTGGCATTTTGAGAAATGTTTCCAATGCGTTAACATGAATGAACTTCATCCAGATTTAATCGCAGTCATCAAGAAGACATACGACCTGAGTTGAAGGGGAAGAAAAATGGTCAAATCATCTTAAAAATGTTTTGTTTAAGCAAGTCAATGACCTAAAATTAAGCATTTATATTAAAATATTTTCAGCCGGAAATGGTCACCATGTGATAGGGGAGATGAATGTTGTGTATCAGGCGCGCACGGACTCCTAAATATTTCAACACAACAAATGCATGTTCGAGACAAAAGCTATAAATCTCTGCGAGATCTCCGCACAGTGAAACACAAAAGCCCTTGATCCTTTTCTCGAATCTCACATTATGGAGCGCCGCACGGTAAATAGACGCCACTGAGGGAGTAAAAAAGAGGTATAAATAGATGTTGTTATTTCTAAACCATCTAATGTGAAACAACGTCATTTGCCCGACAATGCTTTCCCGGCTCCTTTTAAAACCAAACAGAGCGCTTTAATACCGCCTTTTGTTTCGCCTGTCTTGCCGCTCTATTATTGCAAAGAATTGTTGCTCCAGATCCACAGAGGAACTCACATGCTCCAGATTAAACTGGTCACCATAATCAGGCTGCCGAATTTAATTGTAAGAGCCTCTGCTGGCACTGTTTTCTCTCTCCTTCTCCTGTCCTCCTTGACAAAAATCTGACAGTGGCTTTGCATGGCAAACCTGTTTAATGAATGACTAATCCAGGAAGAGCGCATTATGGCAAACTGTCACACACACATTGTAGCAATATTAACTTGAATTTACATTATCATCCTCTGGTAATGCTGGAGTATTTGGATTTCCATTAATGCATGGCCTTTTCTGTGTGAAAAGCAAAAACAGCAGTGAACTAAATCTGTTTCTTTTTCTCTCTCTCCCCCCTCCCACCTCTCTCTTTTGATTGGATGTTGGCGTTAACGCTGTACATTTGAGCTTTCTTTATTGGGATGACAGCTCCGAGGCTTCCCTACTCCTCGCAATCAAGCCCGCAAACAAAAGACCCAGCTCGCGTTACTCAAAAAACCTCTTCCCAAGCAGCCCGAGCCAAACTCCTATTACACCATTGTGCTGGTGCTGTAAATCAACAAGAACAATGAGAGGAGAAGCACAATCACACAAGGCCGGCACCGTCATCCACACAAAAACATGAACCCAAAGAACAATGAATCAGACACTCAAAGTCTCACACAAAGTACTTTTCCTCCTCTGGTTATTTATTGTGTTTATCTTCTAGCTCTTTATTCAGTGTTTATGTTTTTATTATCCGATTTCTGACGCATCGGACTCGGAGCAAAATACATCCAGAGGGGATACGTTTAGTTTTTCGAGGTGGGTACATCAGCGGTTCTCAACCTGGGGGTCCCAAGATCATTTCTGGGGAATTAAAATAACATAACGTATTTTAAACTGGGGAATGTTTTTTTTAACATTACACTTCCTGTACCAGTGATGTAGTTTGCCTCAGGAAATATTTTATTCAGTGGGGTTGTGAGAGTCAAAGTGCGGCCTGCACATGAGGGAGAGAAAAAACTCAATCAGCTTTAACTGAAGCACGTTCAACGCCTACGTACCTAAGAACCACTGTACGTGACAATAAGGTGTAGCAGTCTGCACTATACACGGATCTGCATCAAACACGTTGTAAATACTTTGAAATATTATACGTCTACTTTGAACTTGGTGACATGTTGAACTGCTGACTGATACCATCAGGAAGTATTAGCATATAGGTTCAGCTGAGATTCAAATACACAGTAAGAGACAGACTACAAAAGAGTCTTAGTTTAATATTGCAACAATATGATAAAATGAATAAAGATTTGTAGCTACCAGCCTTGATTCCCTGACACAGATCTGGCAGGGCGATCTAGTACATCACATTCAAGCCTTATCATTTCGTCTGGAGGCCAATATTGTTTGCAATTTGCAAAAAGTTCAAAAGTTGAATAAACATTTTTTTTTTCTATGAAAGTAAATCCTTTCTAACTACTGTTACAATAAGATAATGTTTGAACATGACTAGTGCTGTATACGGTAGAACCACCTCGTACTGTACAAAAGACTAAAAACAAGTCCAGTCAGTTCACATCTGAGGAAATGGAAAAAAATGTTTTAAACAAAATTAGCTTACCCAGATGTTTTCCAAGAAAAAGAAAAGCAGATGAGGTTAGTTAACATGACAGGCATTTAGTTAGCAAAGTTAGCTCGACTATATGGCTTTGTGCAAATATCGAGACCAGTGTTTCTCAAAAGGGGGTACCAGTACCCCTAGGGGTACCTTGGAGTACTGCACGGGGTAAAGAATCTCAATGCAAGTTCGATAAACCCCATTTTACGTTCAATATTCCTATTTTAAATGCAAATCGCTAACATGGCGGAAACTGTCAACGACCGCAAAGAATGCAATCGCGCTCACGTTCACGTTCGTTCAGAATCCGTGTGACCGGGAAACCCAGTTTTGATATTGAATGAAAGTCAAGGAAATGCGGTTGCGGTTGAAACGTCACAGCACTGCAGCTGAAAACACAGAGTACAACAATATACCGCCCGTATCAGAAAGGAGGTATTTTAACCTCAACAAGCTGCAACCCTCTTAACGCGTAGTGGTTTTTGCAGTTGCAGCCAGCGCTCCTCACAATGACATCTCAGCAGAAAACATCAATGTCACGTTGGTAAAAAACTGGTTTGCCATGAATTTAGTGTTGGATTCTAAACATTTAAAATGTAACATTTAAGTGTTTTTCAGTTCCAAGGTTCCTCTTTATACGGGCTCTCTTTTTTTATATACCAAATGTGTTTTTTTCACTAATCAGGGGTTACTTGGCTGAAAAATATTTTTCAAAAGGGGAACATACATTATTTAAAAAGTTTGACAACCACTGATTTGACAGATAAATGTATGTATGTATGTAACCCAAATTAAAGTGACAGTTTTCTGTGTGTGTACAAACGTTGGTTAAACAAAGATACATATTTATTACTGTCACTGAAATATAACTACATTAATTAATACAATTTTAGTTTACCATGATAGACGTAGGATCAAATGTAGGGATGGAAGAGGACAGGAGACCTCGAGGAGGGTAAGATGAGGAAAAAGAAGAGAGGAGGCAAGGATAGGAGAGAAAGATGAGACAAGCTTCCAAAAAAACTTTCCAAACACAGGAAGTCTGGACGGGACCCAGACTGGCCTGGAATACTTTAGTTGTATTATACTTCAAATAGCAAGGTTCAAGTTGTAGTTTCAGCACGATATTTCTCTAGGCCATGGGAAATTACTTTTTGAACTTTATTAAGTAACACATGTCTCCATGAAACTTACCCAGTTTATTCCTAACATTAACGCAATAATTTTTTTATATGACAAGTTTTCTGAAATGTTGTTTAAATTTCAAGTGAGAAATTAACTTTTCAAAAATGTGCTTATATGCATAACCTTCTGGAACAGAAATCTGGACACTGGATAAAGCATGGTTTAGTTTTGTTGACATTAAAGTCAAAGGGGATTTTGGTTATCTCTTTGTATCACTCAATAAATCAGAAAATCCTGTTAATAGCCATAATAAATACAAAATGTAGCCATGTTTTTAGGAATGAAACGTAAAAAATCAAGCTATGAATGATAAATGAACAAACCCCTGTGTAAAAAAGTTCAGAACATAGAGAAGAATGAAACTGGAAAGTTTGGTGGATGAAAGTGCGACTGAAGTGGAGATTTCTGGCTCAGAGTCTGAGAAAAATCTAATTTAGAGAAAACGGCCTTTAAAGATTTGTTCTGTAAAATTACATACATTTTGAAGACACTACAGGTGAATAGAGTAAAACAATTAATAATAATAACAACTAATAGAAATCAACATGAAACTTCCCCAGTTGATTTTTTTTATTAACACAACTAACGAGTTTTCTGACATGTTATGTTTAAATATGCAAATGAGGCATTATTTAATGGAAACTTTTGGTGAATTTAGGAGAAATCTACAGACGCAAATAGACAAAGCAGTAAAATAAACTTCAATGTGTATTTTGGATGTTTTCTTTCCACTAGTATGAAAGAAGACGTGTTGAGGAAGCAAAATCTCATAACTGACCAGTGCATGAAAAACTATGTTTAGCCTTAACCTAATAAATATACTGGTTCATAAAAGTAGCATTATGTCTGCAGTTATGTATGATTTATCTTGCTGAAAAAATATGCATCGCCTGTCATGCTTTATTAGTCCTGCAAACACACACAAATGCACAGGAAATTGTATCATTTGGGGTTTCCAACAAATGAAATAGCCATTAGCACCACGATACCTTTCAGAAAACCGACCTCTGATTTCATATTCCAATGCGTACTGCATGTTATCCTCATAAAACATTGTTTCGCACACTCCCATTCCTTCTTTGCACCACGTAACTGACTGATCACCACTGAGGTTTTATTCATCATGTCATTGTGAGCAGTCCAGTGAAAGTCACTTGGTGTATGTAGGGTATATATATCATAACCACGGGCTCACACCCTATATGAATATTTGTCGCCATCAATCTGCACTACTTAGTTAATAATGCTTACACTTAGTTTAGTGCGCTGGCAGCTTTTCACCAGTCACACATAATGAGGAAAGAGTAGGTGTGGAGAGGACATCCATAAGCCCCGAGACAAGCGGAGCGGTGCTGGGGAGACGGAAGAGCAAAGCAGCAACTTTTGAATATTACTGACCCAGCACTTGGGGGAAAAAGGCAATGCACAACAAGACGGAAAATGAATGCTTTTTTAGTCTGAAAATCCTTTCACCCTCTCACATTCAGCAGATCAGATTAAGAGAGAGGTTTAAGAAGATTTTGACACGCACAAAAAAAAGGAAAAAAAACTTCTGAGCCACGGGAGGGGAGGGAGGAGGGAGAGGAGTCGGGGGAAGGTGGTAGGGAGCAGTTTGTAATTCAGTGGCTTCAGGCAATTCATCACAGAAATTGAGTTTCTAATGCAGCATCTTGTGAATCCCTTTTGCCCTGTCAACGTTTTAATACATTACATTGAGAATGTAAATCATGTTTGAAATTTGGCACAAACTACACAGCCCCCCGCTGCACTCTGCGCCCTCGCTGCTTGCACGCGCACGTGCACGGTAGGACATGTGCACGCATGTGTGCAGCATCATGCAAAGACGCACGCTGTAGTCTATGAGCAGAGCCTCTCCCATGTCCTGTCGTTATTTAGCAATCCTCACCATAGGTATTTTTTATGTTAAGAAACTATCAAGATGGGATTCTAAGTATTATTGTTTCTCTTGATTATCATTCGAATCCAATTGGAAAAAGGCATGGCAACGTGAGACAAAAGCCGATACACTAAATATAGTAAGTCAGCAATGAAAAATTAATCAGAATCGTCCATTTTAACAGAAATAAAAGCTACTTTTGTATTCAAACCAACATCACTGTTGCTGGCATCACGTCACTCATTTTCTTGAGGTTTAGGTTTAGATCACGGAACTACGAGAAGTACAGTTGCCTACAATTACGCCTAAAAAACGTTTTGTGTAGAAACACTTCCCTAATGAAAAAAATGTTTTACCCCAATACTTTGTTGTTTTTATCAAGTCATAACCCCATTATTAGTCTGCGGATGCAAAGATTTTGCAAAGACCTTATTACTATGACATAACTTGATTAGTGGAAGCATATTAGCCTATTAACAACATTATTACCATGTTAGTACTTGCATTTTCCTTCCCCATTATAAACCCCATGTTTGCCCTGTCATTACCAAAGACGTCCCGAGCCGTTCCTAAGGATCCGTATTGGCATTTAAAGTGGCTGGGTGTTGGTCAAATAATCTGTCATTAATTGATATTAACTCTGGAAATAAAGCCCCTTTCCCAATGGACAAAAAAACTCACTAACACCCACTAACCACTTGGCTTAAGTGGGAATGGTTTTCATCGCCATTCATTGCCAGGACAAATGACTCGGAAGTAGTCACTTGTATTTATTAGAGAAGCACCGATACAGATGTATGATTTACTGACACAAATAGCTGGGTTGGGTATCGGTGACAATGGAGCCTACTCTACTTACTTCTATGTTTATATACGTCACATACTGGAATAATTTCAATTCCTCTTTAAGTTTTGACCAATGTGCTGCATTATAAAGGTTTACACTTGAATTATAATTCCTGTTCATTTTGAAAATATTTTTACCAAATTGCTGGTGTCCAATATTTATTATTTTAATGATAAATAATAAGTAATGTTTAAGTCAAGCCTGACACATAAAAGAATGAGCCTAGTCTCTGATACACAGTGTGGCACATAGCTTATTAAGTAAATACTGGTATCGAATTGGTACTCGGTACCGGCCAACACCCAAAGCCCAGGTATCTGTGACGGGACTTAAAAAGGTTGCATTGGTGCATTCCTAAATTGCAAAGTTATATTTAACCAAATATTCATATTTGAAAAGGTGGAAGCTGAGAATTTGGAGTGAGTTTGCTTCTCTTTGGTTGCATTAAATGTAATTTTTTTCGGGACTGAAAACGTCTGACCGGTACACCCCTAGTATTTATCGGCTCCAGAGGAGAGAATGCAAGTTTTAAAAGACACTTCCCCATCGGCTTCACTCTGCAGAACCGGAGGTTACCGTCTGGTGACACCTCTTACTATCAGAGTGGACTGAGTGTTTCTGTAGTTCTGACGAATCCAACAGGGATATTCTACTCTCTCGTGTCACGTACTTTCAGGACTCGCATTCTCCCAGTCAAACCTTTCATTCATAACATATCACTTATTTAAGCTTTTGAATTTTGTATCAAGGCCTCCAGTATTTGGGAATTGCTTGTGAAAAAACACGGTGTTTCCAAATGTAGAAGTCTAAAGCTGAATGTGTCAGATACATATTTACATTTAGATACATAAATATATATAAGTAACAGATCAAACTCAATATCGTCAGATACCGGTTATGAAAGGTTGGGATTGGGGCCAAAATAACTTGATCCTTACTTATCGCCCTATTACAGAAATGAAACCATTTGATATTCTCCATTGTATTGTCAAGTCATCACCCCGGTATAACCCCCTCCACAATCTTCACCCTGTTTTTCTTTGTTGTTTTTTTACAATATTTAATTTTTCTATGAGTTTGGTAATAACTACAATATAATAATGTGCATCTACTCAGAAGTTTGTTTGGACTGACTAGACTCTTTAGACTGAAGTGGTGTCTAACCTTTCCTTTTTCTGACTGCAGTAAAACTATTTTGCTGGAGTTGACGGCTTCTTTCATGAATAAAAAGTCATGTTTCAAATTTTTACAGAGGAAGAACACAATGTCAGTTTTTAAAAGAAAAGTCAAGATGCAGCAAAAACCACTGCATTCACACATATAATCGGATCACCCAAAGTTCATTGAATTCCTCTTGAGTTGAGCGACCAGAAGCAGTTTGGGAAATGAGCGGATGTTCAACAAGTTTGTCAGATGACAACAGTCAACAATCTGCTGCTGTAGACAGTGGCAGAGCTTGCAGCGGATAAAAAGAGTCGACAGTTACATTTACAGACTTTTCATGGGCAACAGTTCTGCCACTTGATTACAGAAATCAAAAACAATTATCTTTGATGAATGTCTTAAAAATATCCAACTGTTTCTTATTATTAAATAATCAGCCTATTCTTTTTTTTTATTAGCACGACCTAATTGGCTCCACATTATGAAATAAAATACAAAAAGAATACGACATAAAACTGGATTGTGCAAAAATTTGCTTCATGTACACAGATGTAGTCAGTAATGCATTAAGAAATGAAGTCGCTTCAGGTTCAGGGTCTCTACATAATGCTGAAATCCTTAAGTGTTGAGTCTTTTATTTCCAAATACTATGCATTACTTATTATGACATAGTTGAATGGGAGGACTGTGTGAGCGAGGCCAATACACAATCTGACTCACAAAAACAAATTCCATGTTTGTCAAATGATATGGCACAAGAAAGCTTCTACAATGTGAGAATAGAAGCTGTTGGACATACTAGACTGCATCAGGCCTCAATATTTATTGCACCTACATTTTGACAAAAGAAGAGAAAGGAAATCCATGCTGCATAGATCCACATTGCTGCAAACATTCTTAAAAGAGCAACTAAACCAAAACTGAAAATCTTGTTTTTAAAGAGCTTCAGTAGTTTAACTTATCACTTTTCCGCAGTGATATAGAAATGGACTCCGGGGTATGTCAGTACACTGTGACATCACTGCTGAGTGAAGTTACAGGTGCAGGAGAGCACACTTCTGAGTAAACCCAGCCACTCCCATCAGTGTCAGAGGTAGAAAAAGACTTGAAACTTTCAACCACACTTTTTAGCCTCTTTAAAGTCTTGGAGATGAGTCACCTTTGTGAGCGTCTGTGCTCTGACATTTTGTGCAGACATTCATGGTACCCAGAGGATACATCCTAATGACTTTGGTGATCCTCTGACTTTTAACGTAGCGTTAACATGCTGAAATACAACGGCCAACATGGAAAACATCAATTAGGCAACACAGGATTAACAACATCCCTTCGTCCAGCCCTATCGGTACTGCACATGTGCAAACTAGTACTACACGCCAGTGGTTCAACACTCTCGTACACCCTATTTTTTTCCCTGATCATGCCACATTGTGAACAACAAATCTGTGTTGAAACCCGCAGGAGAAAAGCTAGGTAACGTTAGCTGTTAGCCGGTGGGGCAGCATAGAGTCCTGCTTGGCTAAATAACAGAGCTAACAGCTAACATTAACGGAGGTTGCATTGAGTTAAATCGTGATGCGTTCAGGCTCTATTCAGTCAAATTGAGTATTGGGCAAAGGAAAATTATAACTTGAAATAAATGATGTGTTCAAATGTGATCTTGTAAAATTTTGTTTTTGGTGGGAAACTTGAATAAATACAGTTGTTTGAAGGAGATATTTTCACAACAATATAAAATAGATGTTAGAGAAAAATTATGACTTTTTTAAACAAACTAGTACTGGATCGATACTCGTATCTGCCGATACACAAGTTCCGGAACTAGTAAGTATTTCACATTTTACACATATACATACACAAGTATACACACACATATACAAACACAAATATATACATACACATATATACACATATACACTCACACATATACACATATATACATAAATATATACACATATATATCTATGATATATATATATATATATATATATATATATATATATATATATATACATACATACATACATACATACATACATACATTATGCATACATAGCAGTAGAGCTATAATCCACTAGAGCAGCTGGGGTTAAGCGAGATGTTAAGGGAAACATGATGGTACTGTAGGGCAACATTAAGGGAGCAGAAAGCATTACACATTCACTTCCCTCCCCACATTTTTCCGCTCTAGTGATTCTGGTCCAAAGCCTGCTTTGCTAACCTTTAGGCTACGACAGCCCCAATTAAACTTAAGTACAACAAAAACTCCTCCAACAGTGGATTTCTTCAAGTCAGTCATTCTTCATAATGCTTTTTTTTTTTTTTTGCTACCACAGCGCTGTGAGCATGTCTTCTTTGGTGGAGTGTGGCACTCATGCTGCTCCGCAAGGTAAAGTGCACAATGAGCACATTTGCTTCAAATACGCTACTATCGTTTTCAGAGTGGGGGGATCATAGTATTCAAATCCGTATTTAACCTTTCAAGGCAGGAGGATTATGCAGCAAAGTCTCCATTCCGAGCCGTTTCCTCGCCCCCTACTCCCCTGCCATAATAATGATCATTATCATCATTGTGTGAAAAGAGGATTATCATATCGTTATATAAACCCAGGAACACCCCTACTATTATGAAGTAATTTCACTCTCATCAGTGGACCGGTACCGTGTGTGACAGTCAGCTGAGCTGTCACAGGTGACCATGGCAGTCTTCCATCATTCTCTGAGCTGGCAGCGTCTGCACTGAAGGAGGACAGAGAGGCCACGTCTCATTTGAAACCACAAAATGGAAAAAGATTAGGAAGCTGAAATCATTGTTTGAAAAATGGCGTCTAAAGGAACTTTTGGGATATTTGTAAATTATACTTTGTAGTAGACTGAGTCATTTTTTCCCCTCTCCCCTCCTGTTAGTCATTGTATTTACCCTCTGAACCCCGAGCAGTTTCGGGGCATTTTCTGTCACATTTTTCTCTCTGCGGCCTTGATTTTTACTACAATATACAAGTCCTGCACCCCTATGGAAACAGCACAAGCATGACGTAGACAGAACTCAAAAATTTTAAATGAGAAATGTAGAATAAAATGTTTTTGATGAAATATCACAATTTTTATGCTTAGTTTTGGTTGCATTTTGCTGACAGAAGCGTTCTTCACACATGTGTTCAATGACCGTCGTATAGATGAAAATCTGGCGATTATGACCTTTTCTTCTCTCTATGATAAACGATATAGCTTTGGCGATTGTTTAAAGAAAACAGGCTTTTTCATCCCCCAGCGGGTTGTAAGGATCAGAGGGTTAATGATGATTGTGCCGGAATGGCTGTTTCTACTCCATAGAGAGAAAAGGTGCCAATGACGGAAATAAAGACTTAAGCAGTTACAGCTGCTAAAAATAAGTAATTTTAGGTATCCTAGTAATGTAGTTATCATCAACTAATGTGTCAAAGTCGGTGCAATTTGGACATGCGATGCTTTCAATATGAATAATCTTTGAATGAATACGCAATGGCGCTCTGTGCTGAAGGGCGGGGCTTCAGGGGCTCTGTGGGCTGATTCGAGCATGTCGTCCGCGGCAGGGCCTTTATGGGCTCATTGAGTGCAGTTCACGTTTGTTGCCGGATTTCTTGATATACTAACATTGTGACCTAGCTCTTCTTCACTTCACTGGAGCCAATACGAGCTGCAAGCGGCACTTCTGGGTGTTCAAGCAATCGGACCAACTGAACGGGCGCCGCACTCGTCCAAATAATCTTACAATTTCTTAAAAATTATTCATTTCTCTATTGTAATCGAAAGATCGAATATAGTTAAATGACTGGCAGTTGGCAACAGCTTTCACGGTATTGTTTAATTTCCGAATTGGATGAAGCAGTGTCCTTTAGAAAAGTACACACTCCTGACTTTAAACACTGCAGGCATTAAGGTTGTAATGTACCGTCTTTATTATTTAATGCAATTGGTTTGCATAAGGATGCAGTTTCTTCTCTGAAAAGGCCACTAGCACCATATTGTGGATAAAGTCAGCACTACTGGACATCGATTAAAAAAAAAAACACACCTTAACGCTGGTGACAAACATACAGCGAGCCTGATTCAAAGGGTGCTTTTTCTCTCGCTTTTCCCTTCTAATTATTTATGGCGCGCCGCTCGCTGTCATTTCGAAACTCAATGGCGAGGTCAGTCCCGTCACTCCCAGGAAACCCAATGTGTCCGCAACTCCGTGGGTACAGTCTTAAACATATGGACTCCTTTAATTAAATCATACCTTGACTCGGTCCTCCTCTCAGTCTTACTGACAGCAAGGTCATTAAACTATTAAAGGGAGTCGCAGGCAAAAATTGTTGTGAGCAGATTGAGGCAGGAGAGGTTAATTAAATGGCCATTGCTTCTCCTTACCTCAAGCAAATCAGCATTCTTCTATCCCAGACAGGCCAATGTGAGAGAATGTGGCTTTTCTCTCTCTCTCTCTCTCTCTCTCTCTCTCTCTCTCTCTCTCTCCCACGCTGCACAGGATGTGAGTGCACCGCTATTTTTTACTGTGCTAAAGGGGGAAAAAATGGTTTATCTCCCAAAAAAAATTCCCTCACAATGCTGCATGATACAAAACTGTGGCCTCTTCCTGTGAACCCTGCAACACAGTAAAACTGAGGAAACAAAAGCAGTGAGATAGCACCTCTCTTGTCTGCCGCGGTTAAGGACAAATCGTTTGAGAGTACTTCAGAGATTATTCGAAAACATCCAGATAGCGCGTGTGCGTGTGCCTTTCCTTATTACTGTTTGCAGAAAGGGTCGAGACTTGCCATCATGAAGCTTATTTCAAATAATTACCTTTTTTAATTCAGCAGCACTCTGTATATTAGGACCTGTTCTCTTTTCACTCGGTATGTCCTTGAAAATTCCTAAAACATTGTAAAACATTAACACGCCCTTACACAGACTTGCAGCGAGCTAAAGAGCTTACTGCTTACACCGTAACAACATCATCTCGAGGTTCAGCACTGACAAGGTTTGGTCGACCTAACTGCACTACCGTGGCATCAAGACATGCTCCTTTAAATATACTAACGCGTGCTGCAAATCACATACTACTACTGGGAAAAGTAAAGGTATTCATTGCTTTTCAAAGCAGCCAATCGCTGAAGAAAAATATGTAATCTCAACATTCTTCTCCACGCTGCAACTTCACCTTCCTGCCACTGTTAAGATTTTGCGGTAGATTGGGGGCGAGATGGAACCTGTATTGTGGCTACAATCATGGCCCACTATTATAACCAACTTTGCCTCAGACAATACAGCGTTTTGAACTGTAGACAGCTCTGATGGGTTTTACAACAGCTGGAAGTGATACTTTCCAGATCTGGAGAATTTTATCTCCCCATACCTGCTGCTGGAACTTCACAACAACCTCCCAGATGTTTTGTCTGCGAGTTATCTTCAAACGCTCACCTAGTCTTTGTGATAATCTGCGCACACAGTATATACAATAAATACCAGGACTGGTATTTTTATTAAGTTGTGTGTAAATTACGTTCAGGAAGGCTGCATGGCATTTTAAAGATCAGTTCAAACTAATTAAAGATGCGCAACCCTGTCCATTCCAAAGGTGTAAGCAAATATATGATATATGTGTGCGTTCTTCAGGATGGTTAGTGTAAGTTCAATTTACACAGCGACAGTGGTTCAACATGCTCGCTATGACAACGCTAACGTGCTGATGTACCTATTGAACACCAAGCATTTCAGGGCATTTCTTTTGTCATACTATACTCTGTGGCCTTGATTTTAATATAAAAGTCCTGCACAAAGTCCTCTATGGAAACAGCACAATCATGGCTGGAAGTAGAGTACTCAAAAAAAACTTGAAAGTTGCCAGTTACCAATAGCATGACGAGTGACCTAAAGTACAATATAATTAAACTATTTCATGAATTGAATAAACTAAGAGGTATCGGTGAATTGGTTTGAATGATTTTATTCACATTTACCAATTTGCAGCCAATTAATTTGGTGACAGAAGCCCCAATAAATACTTATATTACTTTTATAATATGATATAAAAGGATATAAAAGGTAATAGCAGATAAAAAGTTAAAAGCATAATTATATAAATACGTGTTTTGATGGGATTTCGTCTTGTTTTCAGTGAGAACCTAAGGTTGAATCGTGTCATTCCCATTTATAGTTTTAATAATTTTGCTGATGTGAAGCCCTTTAAGATTTTAAATGTACCTATGAGACTAGATTTTGATAATGTGTTTGCTCTCTTTTGCCTGCTCTGATCTTTGTTCTGTCAAACACAGAGTCAATGATCTACGCAATACCATGCAACAATTTGGACAGTAACAAAGTGGCAGCAGAGACAGACCTGTGGGAGGAATAAAACCAACGTTGTTGACTGACAACCAAACAGCTCCATCTCTTTATGATTGTACCACCTGTCACATTTCATCACCTGCTATTACCCCCATATTAAAGCTTTCTTTCATTTCAAGAAGTTGCATCAGAATGCTAATATCCAGCGATTAACATTTACATTTGGAAAGAACTTCCTTTGGTTTCATGTTAATGTTAATCTAGCAAAACCACATTAGAGGCAAGACAAGAACGCGCAGGGTGTTTTAAGTACCCACTAGGGTTTTTATCATCGTTCCATGGTCAGTGATCCAGCAGGGATAGTTTTAAGTAACCAACACACTGGCCATTTCGATAATAATGTAAACGTTTATAGCTTGTTTCTTTACCCCCAAAGTAGCCCAAATTAAATCCGTTAACGCAGGTTTCAAGTGACCAGTGGAAGTTTTTATGGACAACCTTAACATGAAACTGCTCCCTATTTCAAGCACTATATAGAAATTCCACATCAATCATATTTTTAACCACAGGGCATACAAAAGTAGCCCACTCTTCCCGGTCAGTTGTTTACAGTTGTTAGTTTTGTTTTGTTAGCTTTTGTTGTATTCCAAATGACTGGCACCACATTTAAAGTTGTTAAATCCATGTTGGCTACAATCTACTCCTTTGAAGATGTCTGGAAAAAAAAAAAATTTAGCAGCAGAGTCCATTCCTCCACTGCACATCCATATTGTACGCCAACTATAATATTTTCATTCAAAAGTACATTCACTCACATTAGAAACCGATGTAAACAGCTCATGAGGTGAGCTACAAAGGGAAAGAGTTAGCCACATTAGCCATAAAGTGTTTAGGACCTGTTCCTACATCTGGCACATGTGTGTTTTGATACAGCTACATCATTGGCATATTTGTATCCAAATAAAAAATTACAATTATTAAAAATGGGAATCAAATCTTAACACAAAATCAGCTTTACTGCTCTTTTCTTTTTTTTAGAAGTGGCCGTAAACAAATACATCTTAACATGTTTACTTTAAAAGAAACAGGTAAAAAACAAAAAAAAAGGAAATAGCAAATATATCGTGATGTAATGAAAGCAGTGGGAAATGGTTGTCCTTGCCTTAAAGCGGTGGTCCCCAACCACCGGGTACCGGTCCATGGGTCCCTTGGTACCGGGCCGCACAGAAAGAATGAATGAAAAAAATATTTTGAAAAATTACCAGATAAATCCGCCTGTGCGTCTGTGCCTCGGTCACGTGATACGTTACCCCAACAATTAAGCCCACAAGCGAGTAGAAATTAGTAAAAACAAAGGTCTTTGGAGAGCTTTTTTGTAAAAGGAAAAGGCCCAATGAGGAGACAGAAGAAGAAGAAGATTCTACGACTTCCAAAAAAAAGAAAGCTGCATTTAAAAGACAATATCAGGAGTCTACTTAAAATAGGGTTTATCGCTAAAGGTGATTCGCACGCGCCCGCTCTGCATAATATGTGGCGATAATTCGGTGTAATGGTGAGTTGTATTTTTGTATGTACTTTATATTTGTTTTTATGCCAGTCGTATCATTTTATTACGTCATATTTATTGCGTCATATTTATCGCCCACATCTTGAAGGCCGGTCCGTGAAAATATTGTCTTACACGAAACCAGTCCGTGGCGCAAAAAAGGTTGGGGACCGCTGCCTTAAAGGACCAGTTTAGGATTTAGTGCCATCTAGAGGTGAGGTTGCGGAAAAACGCGAAAGGCCCTCCTCTCTACAGCCAGTGTTTGGTTTGTCCGTTCTGGGCTACTGTAGAAACATCCGTGGAAGAGGACCCTCTCGCTGTGTAGATGTGAAGGGCTCATTCTACGCTAACAAAAATGTGATTCTTAGTTTTAGGTGATAATTACACTAATGACAACATAGTGATGAATATTGTATTACATTTTTTTCTAGTAAATACCCCTAAATCCTACACACTTATCCTTTCAAATGGAAAGGTTTTTAGCACTATACTTGCTAAACTGTGGCTATACAATTTGTGTAGCATAACTAAAGTATGTAAACTACGTCGGCATCTGTGTAGTGTGATTTAAAAGTGTGAATAAGGAGGTTTCAGCCATTTAACACACCAGCAATAAGTATCATCATTCTATCGGTTAAGTGGAGCCTTGCAGCTGCACGAAGACAACAGTAAAGACAGAAGCACAGAGTCCCAGGCGAGGTGTTCGAACTTGTGCCCGTGTAATTAAAAAGGATGAAAGTGCTGGACTCAATTATGAGACACAGCACATTGTTTAAAGCACAATGTGGGAGTCTACGACGGCTGCACTCGGAAGATGAAGTTTGCATGGCCTCGTCTTTTGTGTCCACATGGCATGCAGGCATGATCAATGAATTACTTCGTCAGGTGGAGGTGCCAAGTGGGCAAAGAGCTACAGCGCACGGGAGGCGCAGGTGTAGGCTCAGCCTCCGGTTCGATCTCACAGCTGCTCAGACAGTGTTTAAAATGGGATTCAAGGACTCCACAATGAACTAAATGAATGGGTAAAATGTGGATTTTCTTTTAGGAGTTCACTTGACAAACAGGTAAAAATACAGCAACTAAATCCACATTACACTGGGTTGTACTGCTAGTCTGTTTTGTTTCCCCCAATGTGACCCAAACTTACAAAATATCCTGGCTATCAGAAATGTCGCTGGTCCACTGCTTGTTTCTCAGCTACTCCTTGACATTGAAAAGAATGCGGTGATTGCACATCAGCTTTCTGTGGGTATCTTCTCTATTGTCAGTTTGCGACTGGGCAAAGGTACGTCAGATACATATTAATTACTCTTCACACAGCTAATCGGAGAGAAATGCGCTGTTAGAGAGCTGCGATAGAATTAATCGTCATCAATTTGCGCAGGCGTTCTTTTGTCCCGCTTTCACCAGGTATGATCATCCTTACTGCAGTTGGGGGGAATCTGCAGCGCTCAATTCATCCTGTGAAACAATAAGCGTTGCTTATCTCGCAGTGGAACAGATAACTGCCATTCTCTTGTCTGAGGACAATGTCACACCAAACTGCAAAAAAAAATGGGGCAATTTAATGTGGCCTTGATTGACCGCAAAGGTGCATTAATGCACCGTATATTGTAATATGAGTCCTCCTTGTCATCTTGGCATATGCTGGGGGACGAGCGAGAAATATTAAAATGTTAAGGTAAACCACCGCTACTGTTGCTGGAAGAGTATTTACAATGGGCCTACCTGACGATGGTTGCTATAGAAGTGGATTGTAAACTCTTTGGGGCTGACTTTTTGTCCAAATAGTTGTGGACATTTTTTTTATATATTTATTTATAAAATGTATTTCCTGTTTCATAGGCTTTATTTTTGGTGGCCATCCTTTGAAATTCTCCAAAAGAGAACGAGTTTAAATATGTATTTGATAACAAGATGTGACTATGGCAACTAGCTTATTTTTTTATATCTGTCTTTCAAGTTACTGCTTCTAAAACTAGGTATCTTTGCATCCGATTAATGGCAACAGTTTACCTTTGAAACACCGCAATATAGTCAGCAACACATCTTTTCCGTTGTTCAGTTTTAGTTTCAGTTCTTATAAAGTTATGGTTTGATGGGTTGTATTCCAGCTGTGGGTTTCATATGTACACAGCCTTTAGAGACTGGAAGCTCCACTGAAATGTTTGAACACTAGAAAACCTTGATCAGCTCCTTATTATCCTAAAACAAAAACGATTTGAACATGTATCTCGCCTGCCGACATATTTATAGAGAATAGAGTTGAGGAAGTTTAAGAAGCAGACAAAGCTCAGGGTTAAGCCGGCAGATAAAGTGTGAAGAGGCTGGCAGCTCACTGTGCTGCACCGCTACTAATTATATACAACAAAAACTGCTATCCATCTCTTTCTTTGACAAGGGACAGTGGTCAGAGTCAGGGAGCTGAGTTAAACGTGAGGAAGCAAAAAATTGCCTTCATTGCTGAACTGGCATTACCTATGCAGATCTTTATCAGGAAGGCCGGTGACTCTATTGTGACTGTTTTGCTGGCCTTACAATGGCTTTCTGTGCACCTATGCTACCAGGAGATTGGCTGAAATTATATTCTTTTCATGCTTGGCTAGGCTGCAGCTTAGAAACAAGCTGCTTATGGAAGCCAGGGGAAGATTGCTGATAATAGAAGCTTCACATCCAGTTGACCTTTTTCCTACTCTCTTTTTCCTCCTTCGCAATAGCTCAATTGCAGTGACAGGAGAAAAGGAAACAATCTGTTCCGTAGAGGACACACGACCTGCACCATCTAAGCCAAGGCCTTGGCACTGAATGGCAAGGTCTTGGCTCCTTGCAACCAATACTGTGATTTCCACGGGGCCTAAAAGGGATTGCCCAGGCTTACTCATTATTTATGTCTGTCAATTTCCACATCTCCTTGCATCTCGTTGCCTACAGCTGGGATTCCAGACCATCAGGTCCTGGACCTGCAGTTGGCCACGGGCTGTTTGCCTCAAGGCAGCAAAACATCCAAAAATCCTCAATTTCATCTGCCCTTTGTACAACATATAAATACAACTTTATAGGCGGAGTTACAAAAATATTGCAAAGCCTCTGGAAAGCTGTACACAAAGTTGGAGGCCCTCATACCCTAATATTACTTAGATAAATGTAATAGTGTCTCTCCCAAATAGGTTTTTTGGAGAAAACATATTCAGACGGAAAGTTATTGAATGAATCTAAACCTCACTGCCAACATCATCCTATCTTATCTTCCATACAGTATTTGTAAAAAAAAAAAAAAAAACTTTTAACTGCCATCGTGATTACAGCCGGATTAATGTTAGAAACTAAAAGAACTTGGTTAAAGATTCAGTCCATCCAAGTCACACAAAAAAAAAGCATACACGCTGTCAATATTTTAGGAATACTACTTCAATACTTCCAATGACAAGCATGCTCTTTGCATTGTCCAGAGTGATGGAAATGCTGAATGATATTGTTGTAATTTTTCAATATAGCCTCAAATTCACCTTCATTTTACTGGGATCAAGGCAAATAATAGCAAAAATTATCTACGTGACTAGATCAAAATAGCATTTGTGGTCAAGGGGTTGAATGTGACACAGGACAGGAAACCAGTCCGCCAAAGTCAAAAACAAATGCCTCTTACTTTTATTTCAACAAAACTGCATCAGTGCCACAATACTTCCTGCATTAGCCCCAACAATGCCAATGAACTCAAACTGCAAATGCAGTAGTAGACATCCTGAAGTCCTGCGGGACCATTGGTTACCATTGTGGTGCTGTGGCGGTTCAGTCCCACACTGGGAGTTGCAGTCCTTCTGACACTGTTCGCAGGTGTAGGGGGGTGGCTGGTCTTTCAAAGTGGCTTCTTGCAATTCTGTAGGGCCCTCTTCTTGTCCCAGTGAAGTAGCTGTTGTTCTTCAAAGCTTTGCAGACGCCTCTGGATTTCAAATCTCCAGTTGTCGCTGCCTTTTGCTGAGGCTTCCTAAGTATTTGTGCCAATGTTTTTGCTTTCAGGTCACATACAGCTAGCTATGGCCACCCTGGTGGCTTTTCTCTTAAGCGAGCTCTCCATTAAGGAGGTCTTCGGGGATTCTGCCATTCTCCATGCACGTGACCAAGCTAGCGAAGGAATCGCTGCTTGAGAAGCGTGCACATGGATACAATCTTTGCTTGGGACAGAACATCCCTGTTGGGCACCTCGTCTTTCCAAGCAATGCAGAGTACAAATGCACGTAAGAAAGGCATGGAGTCTCCTTTCCAGGTGAGCCTTGAATGTCCTTGTCTCGCTGGAATATAGGAGAGTGCTCTCATATAAGTCCTGTACACCTGCACCTTGGTGTGCTCCGTGAGTTTATGGTTTGTCTCGACCCATTTGATCCACCTTTTCAAGGGTGATTGAGGTTTTTCCAATCCGGCTGCTGAGCAGAGACGTCTCTGGAGACAGAACCGAGGTATGTGAATTTGTGGATCGTCTCAAGTTTGTAGGATGCTATGCTGTAGTGAGGGGGACTGTTCACGTCTAGGCATATAACATTTGTGTTCTTGACGCTGATGGATAATGTAAAGTTCCTGCACGCCCTGGAGAAGAAGTCCATCGTTTGTTGTAGGCTTTGTTCATCATGCGTAACAATGGCAGCATCATCGGCAAAGAGAAAGTATCTTCGAGTGACTTTTTGCAACTTGGTTTTTGCCTTCAGCCTTGACAAGTTAAACAGCTCCCTGTCAGATCTAGTAGTGTGTAGATGGACTTTACAGTACTCAGGAGTGTTGGGGGGCATCTGATTCTCTCAGACCACCTCTGTACCAGTAAACATGTGGTTTACTTTTGGGCCTGTGAGCATAAATTACATAATAATTTGATATGTGATATAATCATCCCTAAAGGGCATAAACTACTTTTGGCGATTACTGGACTGGACTTATTACAACGAAATAAAGAATAAGCCTGAAGTTATTGATTTTTATGGATTAATATATTTTTCAAAATTATTTCTCAATATATTTCAAGAGTGAAATGGACTTATTGTATTGTACAATAATTGTACTGTATCTTATCTGTAAATTTACTGACATTATCCCCCAGATATAAAGTAGAAGCTATATATAAAAATACAACCCCAAATCACAGAGATGCCAATTTGCACAGGACCTTGGCTTAACACATGACCTTGGTGTTTGGTGAAATATTGTAGGTAATTTGTAGGGCTGGACCCAAATATGGGACTATCGGTTATTCGTTTGTTGGGTAGGTATTTGTTTTTTATATTTTAGTATCGCCGATATAAATTACTCTTTTTTTTTCTATATCCCTCTGGATTAAAAACATTTATAAAACACACCAGACTTTTTGGTAAAAGCTTCTCACTCAATGACAAATAAAAATACAAACAACAATACTGTAGAATAACAGAATCCTTCACTGTTGATTACTATCGAAGCTCCGGAGCCCAAAAAATGGTATTCGGGACAGCCTTAGTAACTTGCAGTGGAATTTGACAATGACAAATTATGGACATGGCAGATTCACATGGGATTAAGCAATTATTACAAATTACTAGAGTTAATAGTAGACCTATTTGCCATCCTGTTAAAAGGTACACTATGAGGTTTAGATCACTGAATGTGCTATGGAGCATTGCTCTGCCCCCCTTTTGCTGACATACATCCCTTGAACCGTGGCAGTGGGACACACCCCCGCCAATGGTTTCACATTACTCCACAGACTGACAAGTAGTAGCTGTAATGAACCAGAAAAACAAAAAAGCAATGATCCAGTTAAGTATTTGACACATTGTGTACATCAAGGATACATACAATGCATTTTTATAAGAAACACTCAATGTAAACATAACTTTATTTATTTACAAGACAAATGGTACGGGGTACAGGGTACCTTTCATTTCCTAGCAAATGGGAGTCTTAACTCACCAGCCAGACTGCTGAATATTGTTACTCAAGACAATGTGCTAATGTACGCTGCTTTACTGCCTGTTTTCTATCATGTATTTTATCTACACGCAAGTTTGAATAATTCCAAGTTTGAAACAGAATACATAGTGTTTGAGTGTCAAAATTGCCCATGCAAGAATTGTTGAAATGTCACTGCGCTTGTTAGTGGTCATTATTAAGGAAAGCTTTTTAAATCAGTGCATCGACAACTAGACAACTCACATGAGCAAAACATTTACCAGATACTGGTATTTTCCTCAAAGTACCAAAGTAGTTTCTCAATATAACATGTAAGTAAAATAGCCTTATTTACCCTTGTCTGCGGTATGTGATGTATGTCTAATGTACAGCACAGATTCATTTAAAATTGCGGTAAAACTTACCATCTGTTCAGCAGTACAGACTTTGTTCTTCCACCACCCTTTTCACATTACATTGAACGGCACAGGGAAGCTACGAGAGCTACATAATATTCAGTTTGAAAATAAATTTGGTGCGTCCTTCTGAAGGTGCTTGGTGCAAATGCTGGTAATCTCTCCATGACCAGGGGGTCGGTCCTGAAGCCAGAGGGTGAAGTTTGCTAGTCACACTGAAGGAGTTCAAAAACTTTAAACAGCATCTATTCATCCAGACCAGTAAACTGTAAACACAATAAGAAATGCAGTATAAGTCCACAGTTTAATAAAGCTGAAGTTGTTTTAGAGCAACATTACAAGGCCAACACTGAAAAAATAAATCCTTTTCACTTGATGCAGAACTGCACACTCGGCTTGAACTCCGACCCACTGCCAACTTAAACATGTGAGGCATTCTGCTGAATAATATTCTTTCATCTTATTCATTTTAGTGAGTTAAGAATCTTTATTCAGGTGAACTATCTATATGAGATGGAGTCATTCAAAGCAAATTCTCTTCTTGTTTATTCTTCCTGAACTGACTGGACTGGAGCAAAGTGTGTGCACATGCACATTCAAATACTGTATTTATTATCTGTTCAACTGGGTAAGTTGAGGAAAACAGGGATGTAGGTGGTTTAGCTGATGCCAGAAATTGTTTTCACAGGTCATTGCATCGATAGCACTGAAAATGTTGGATTTTGGACCCCAATACCTTAAATACATACCAAAGTAGCTCTCGGGCCATTTTGCAGGTCAGCACGTACACCGTCTACATCACCAATGTCTAATTCAGGGGGAGCTGTGAGATTTTACAAACCCTGTAGGGTAAATTATATGTAAGATTAAAAGCCTGGAACCTTCGTTTCTACAATTTACAACACTTAACCCCTCACTATGTCGGCTTTAACACGAAGGAATGCCTGGTTCGCCCGTGTGTGTTTCCTAACCGTACAATATTTAGCAGGCTTTCTATTTTTTAGTGGTGTAACTTTTCTTTTAAATCAATAAAGATACAATCTTATATTTCCTATTCATTCGAATTGTGTTTTCAATGCAAATAACCACTATGGATTACTAAAAAAGTAAAAAGAAAACGGGACGGTTGGTAAAAAAAAATAAGGTTGAACTTTGTATACCAGCTGGTATAACAAAACAAAACAACTAAAACTATCTAAATATACCAATTGGGATAATCGATCAAAAAAAGTAATCAGGAATCTCTAAAAGTTATATTTGCTCCTTTTTTTGTGCTGATCCGATTCGTGAATCAAAAGTTTCATGATCCGCTGCACCGCCATTATTTCATAAAAACAGAGAGACGATAAAGACATCCCCCAAAAGATCATGAGTGAAAGAGCTGAATTTAGAAAGACGAGTCTCCAGTTTTCAGTTCCTATGTTTATATTTTGACTCGATTTCCTTTAGATTTCCAGTTTGTTGAATCTGACTCTATCTACAAGGATTTAACCCAAACTCTCAAAGAGTTAAACGGATGAAGTCTCACATTTTTTTCCACCCTTTCAGATAAAAAAAAAAAAGAATAAAAGTGATCCAGGAGATATCTCTGGCCCTCATGTGGGGGCCAGTGGTTGCAGGGGATATGTATATCTGCAGATAAAGCCTTCTGTTCCGAAACAGTATTTACCAGGCCTTTTTAGATACACATCAGCCGTGAAGCCATGGGTCCAGCCTTCATTATACTGTGTGAATCTTCCCTCATTTGGCAGGGATAGCATCTCCTTTCTTCCACCTCCAAATACCCCTATCCGCATCCCCATTCGCTGTGCACAGCTAACAAGCAAGATGTTGCCAATGATGGTGGCAATATAGCTGGGAAACAAATGACTTTGTTCGGTCTTTCACCGAGACCCCCCACAGTCGGGGTTTTTTTTTTCGTTTATTTTTTTTTTAACAAAACCTCGAAAGAGCAAGGGATTCGCAGTCAGGTGGGAAGATGTGCAAAAGACCACCGGCACCGGTAAGGTGACCAGATAAGTGAGGCGGGACTTTGAGAAGTTATCGGCAAAGGAAAACACAATACAAATATCCAGCGGTGATCTTTTTAAAAAAGTGTGCAGATTCATGTGAGAATCAGACACATTTCCATTTGTTCTAAATTATAAAATAGTGCAAACCTTCAGATACAATAATGTTCCTCGTGTTCTGACGGCCCACTTCATCATAAAGTGACCTCTCTCTCGCCGCGGCAATTAGAGACACTCCGTCCTGAGCTTACCGTCCCGCCGTGTCACACAACTGGCGAGAGAGAAAAATCCTTATACACACCATAAAATGATCGCCCCTTTGCCTGCATGGTTCACATAGTCAAATCGGATTATCAAATATTTAAAAACATGCACAGTTTTCTATGTCTGAGAAAGGCTTTTATGATGCTACACACTCTGATATATTCTCCGTTTTGGGGGGTCAGGAGACACCCTCTTATTGGCAAGATGCTCCCAGTGACACTCTATTGACATCCCCCTCCTTCCCCCCTCCCCCTGGAGAACACAAGGCCCCGGGAAGCATAAACATTGGCTTGCAAGGCGTGCACTTGCGCTGATGTTGAGATGGGACCATTCCCCTATCAGATTTCCGTCGTATTTCTCCGGCTGACTAGACTAAGCACAAGTCAGAGGTATGAGCCGATAAAGGGTGTCTTTCACACAGCAACAACACGTACCAGTGTGCTTATCACCCCGGTGCCTAACATGCAATCACAAGGAGGACAGGGGGAAGATTGTTACATTTGGTGATTTGTTTTTTTTCTTCTTTTTTTTTTGCTTTTGGGCACTGATAAAGAATGTGGAATCTGAGCAGGAAAAGCCCATCTCTGCAGGCACGACATGAGCCGCTGCCGAGGCGGGCCTTGATTTGCTCCCCTATGTCTTAATGTAAATAAAATGCTTTTGTTGGGGTGGCAACTGAAGTAAACACAGAGGTGCAACCCGGAGCACAAAGACATGTCGAGAATGCGATGAAATAGAAACGCCGTTTGAACTGATCCGTCTGCACGCATGTTGCATATTCTGCTTTTAAAGGGGAAGAGAAGAAAAAAACACACATCTCGCGGAGATACGTGACAAAGAGGCAGAAATAAGTATCACATATGTCTTTACTTCTTACACAAGCTATTTAATACAAAGCATAAAAGGTTGTTTTTTTTATTTCCATGAAAATGTTCTGTGAGCTTTTAGTCTGAAAGCCACCGAGGCTCAGGCTCGCCTTTATTCCTTCAGCTGTAATGGTAGCAATTAAAAAATATAAGGTGAACTTTTAAACAGCCCTTTTCTCCGGCATGAAAAACACTGTGTTGCAAAACGGTAATAATATATTCATCCCTAGGTAAACATCCCTGCCATGTCCTTTATAAACAACGGCGGCGAACAAAATGAAAGTGATAATTTCTCTCCCTTTGAGAATTCTCTTCTTTAATTCTGACAGTAAACTCGTGGCTGTTACGGGGTGTTAAGTAGGATTTAAAACTTGTCAGACAAGACATGTTTGAAATTGCTTTAAATAAGTGCACTGTGTTGCTGTCAACCACAGGCTTAGAGGAAAATATCCCCACAATTGAAGCACTCATCTGGGCTCAGAGAGCTGTGCCCCAGCAGCCGCCGCCAAATTCTCCCTCCTGCTCAAGCTCACTCGAAGCCCTGTGAGCCAGCACCCCCTGCTGGGCAGAGGGGGCACCGCCACCGGTCCTCATCAGCAGGAGTCAAAGATGTTTGCATCCGCGTGGTTAACTTTGCATTCTAACAGCATGATTTTAAAAGGGCGGCGATAAAAAAGTGTCGTATCAAGTCAACTTTTGACCTTTAAAATCTAAAACCTTGGGGGGAAGGATTTCCATTGGTGAATGTGTTTCAGTTCTAGATTTAGTTTTTGGCCTGGTACGCACCTCTTTGTTTAAAACACTCCAGCCATGTGTCTTCACTGGGACTATTCTGTGTCGAAATAAACCGGCCTCGATCCTCTCCGATGCCACAGCAGGGCCACACGAGCCTCCATTGAACTTCCATCTTCCCCCCCGCCTCGTTTTTAATGTGTCGTCAATGATGTCAGTGCTACTGCATTGCAATGACACAGGATGAGTAACAGTTATTCTAACGTGATATTGAGAGTCACTTAAAGACAGCATCGGAGCTCTTTTCTGTTTTAAACAAATTGTGATTTTCATAAATATACAGATGTGTCTTCATCAATCATTCCTCCTTTGTTCTTAGTGTACATAGAGATACGAGAAAAGACTGTTATCAGAATTTCAGAAACAAATGTGGTTTGAATTCAAGACCCCAGGACTTTTTTCAGATTCCACCTGGAGTCTTTTTTATTCCTCCACTGAGAACCCCGTTGAAGCATGGAAAACTGAACTAAAATATTTTTTAAAAAGGAGAAAATGTTACAATGCTCTCTCTTAAATCCCAGTGTGATAACTTCTCAGAGTGACTGCTGTGAGGACTTAATTGCTGATAAGTCGGTCTTCATCCCCTCTACATACTCATTGTGAAAATTGTGAAAGAACATGAGTCTAATGTGCCACTAGAAAATAATTCTTTTGTCACGTGGAAAAGAAAGTCGACACAAAGGGTAGTATTATTTGGCACATGCGGTATTAAAGTAATTCAGATATTGGAGAATGTTTTATTTTTATTTTTAAGCTGTTTCGTGTGGTTGCTTGTTCAAATTGCAAGCCGACCCTTCTCAGTTTAAGATTCGTTACTAATACAAACTGATATCATAGCATGACACTGATTATTGCAGACCATGGGAGTTTTGGAAATTATTCTGCAACTACTTCGGTTTTCGATTCATTGTTTTTAAAGCAAAAACTTGTGTGTGAGGATCTTCTGCTTTTCTCTCTTTCATATCACAATAAACTGAATATATTTGTGCATTGGACTCTTGGTTGGACAAAATAAGACATTTGAAGACGTCACCTTAGACTGAAATACAGTTGTTTTTTTGTTTTGTTTTTTACATTTTATGCACAAAACAATTAATCGAGGAAAACAATCGCCAGATCAATTGATAATTAAATATATATTTTTTAAGTTGCATCCATATTTCAAACCCACGATGGCCTTAAAAAATGTACCTCCCCAAAAGCTCCCACGCAAATTAACCGTCGTTTCAGATGCCGCAACGAGGCGGCGCCGCCAGAATATTTTTTCCGTGCACAAACGCGGCCTAAATGCGAATGGAACGGGTTAAACCAGGCGGTGTCGAGCACATCACACAACTTTTTGCATTAGCGCAATAACTTCTGGCTGCCGAGGTCTCACATTGCGGGTATTTCCCCGGTGAAGAGAGACGAGGCAACGAGAAAGAGAGAGAGAGAGAGCGGGGTTGTGTGATTTGAGGGACTAAACCTCTGCAGCACCTTGTCCTATGATCTGGCACACTCTCCTGCCAAGACGAGTCTTTATCATACAAAGGGATTAGATTGCCCAGTGTAAGTGCCTTCAAGTTATTAGCACCTTCTTATACAAAGTATAACAGCAAACCCAAAGACATTGATTGCAGGGAACAGTTCAAATATGATTTCCTTATAGCTATTAATATGTATGCCTTAAATAGAAGCACACCGCTAAGCAGCTTATGATATTATGAAAAGAATGTTCCCTCAGGGGCATAATATGCCAGCAGTGACAGTAAGGAGAGATTCGTATTTACCCAGATTGGCTGTACTTACGTCAAGCATTCTCAGAGCTTGTGGGAGGGAAGATGGGGCAGTGGCAACAGCTCGGTTTCGATAAGCACTTACCGTGAATAAAAGACAAGCATGAAAGTGAGGTTTAGCCTCTTTAAAGATTCCCGACCAAATGTAGAGACAGATAGGGCAGGTGCCTTTGGTTCCGGACGTGATTAGCCGTCTGTGCAGCACTGTTCCCACAGAAATGAGACATAGCAGAGACATTGTCCAAGCTTGTCCAGGTGGGGGACCTGTCATCCCGAACCAGAGCTTAGCAGTGCAGCGCTTGGAGCGAGAGATTAGGACCCAGGAATTCAGATTTTCCCTTCTTTTCTTTTTTTTCCTTCAATGAATGCTTAATTCAAAACAGTTTTTTTTCCTTCTTCTCTCCCTCGTTCCTTCTGCTTGTCTCACACCAGCCTTCATTCTATTTCATCCGTCTTTAACTTCATATTATATTGATCATTTCTACCTTGTCTCTCGTGTCTCACGGTGGCTTTACTCGCTTCTGTGTCATGCGGACATTTTTAGGCACAAATGTTCTTGACAGACGCCAACACGTGCGCCAGTGGAAAAATATGAGTCTGTGCACTCTTTCTCCTGCTTTGTTAAGAGATGCAACATATTACAAATGAACACTGATCTATGTAACTGTATTCATTCTTTCTTGTGACCCAAGCTCAGAGAACAGAGGAAAAATGATCCTTTGAGGTACATCAGGCACAGATCCTATGAACACTGACACATCTAATTAGGAGGGGAAGTGTGTGGGGGGGGGGGGGCAGGGTTTAACTCTCTATATTTCATTGTAATATTTGGCTTGCTTCTGGTTTTTGATTGCAGTACTTGTCAGCACAAATCCAGGGGATGAAGAAGAAAAAAAAGGGAAAATTAGAACAGGGGAATGAAATACGTTTATCTTTGGTTTAGGTGGTTAAACGAGGCTCCCGACTGCACCATGAAGCTTGTGGGTAGTCAAGCATGAAGGGCAGGTGCTGGCGTCAAAGGTGTTTATGGTTGAAGGCATGAATGTGAACCAGGCCACAACTGAAAAATACTCAACTCAAATCAACTGTGACGTTTCAATACCACTTCTTTCTTCCCTATACCGATTCTGATACCTGAACTTGAATAGCGGCTGATGTAGAGTACTGATCTAATACCAAGTACTGAGGTATCGAGGTTGCATTGAGTTATAGGTTGCCCAGAAGCGGCAACCTCCAGGTTTAAAAAAAAAAAAAACTTAAACCTGCATTCTTTCTAATAGCCATCAGGGGGCGACTCCTCTGGTTGCAAAAATAAGTGTGATTGTATAGAAGTCTATGAGAAAATGACTCTACTTCTCACTTGATTTATTACCTCAGTAAACATTGTGAACATGTCTCAATCTCTAGTTTCAAGTCTTCTTCAATACAGCATGATGTTCATTTAGTAAATTATGGTCCCATTTTGAGTAAAATAGACAATAAAGCAGGGTATGCTTTAGTGCGGGGCTACCTTGTGATTGGCAGATAGCTACCACGAAATTGTCTGGTCTTGGGAGTTGTCCTACTTAGCTCCCCCCTCTGTTTGCAAAAAAAAACATGCTGGCGACCGCCGAAATGCCAAACTCAAGGCTACAAATGGCAGTCCACAAACCAATGGGTGAAATTTCAACTGTAACAGCCCCTTGAGTCGGATGTCCGACTCTAAAAGTCGGACCAAACTCATCAACCCCGACCTTAAAATCAAAGATGGCTGACTATGGCTCACCTGGCTGAAGCGAACCCCTTTAAGTTGTCGGACTTGTTGTATTGGAATGCAGTTGACTGGTGTGATGCAACTCCCAGCTCAGATACCGAGTTAAATGGAATGCAGCATGCGGCTATTTCTTATGGTCAATGGCTCCCTAAGACTTTCTGCCCACTGGATGCTAACAGATAACGTTAACTAGCCCTCCTCCTGACAATTTCAACAGAGATTTGTTGTTCACAATGTAGCATTATCAGGGTACTAGTTTGCACATGTGCTATACTAATGGGACAGGATGTTCGCATCAGGTAGCGAGTGATGCGTGTTGATGTTGTTCCTGTGTATCGTAGATGAGACGATGAACGTGATATTTGATTAGTGGTGACTAAACTTGTGTACCTGCTGACACCCAATCCAGCATTTTAGGCAATTCCCATACTCGTATCGACATCAGAGCAACTCTAAACCTTTCACCAGGGTATTTAAACTATAGCTGTTTTTTGTGAAATAATAAAATATACTATGCAAATTATTTTAAGTGTCAAAAAGAAATCATTCGTGTGAAAAAGAAACGATTTGTCGAACACTATCCCTTTGTGGGCCTTTAAGGGGCAATAAGTCAGATTTACTGCCCCAGAGCTCAAGAATAAATCTGTGATGGATAGGAATATTTATCAATACCAATGACCAGATGACTGCTTTACAAAAAGCAAGAAATTTGTGGTTTTTCCAAACTCTCTTTCCAGCCAATACAGGAAATAAAACGCACCTCATGTCGCTCCACCAACCTGTTTTTAACTTCACACTGTTTAGTGAAACAAACATTAGATTAAATATACACACTGGTATGTTTATTATCACTACACTTGATGTTTCTTACAGCTCTGACAGGGTAGATTGCAGCTCTACTGCAGATCGATGACTTTATTGTTTACTTCATAAGAAGCAGGATGCATGGCAGATTTGGGGACTGTGCCAAAGATTCGTGAAAGAGGTGATGAGTTCAATAAGTGCTGCTGGAATTCTTACTGGTCACCACTAGATATTGATGAAGGTCATGGATGACATACTGACTTTTCTTTGCATCAGACTATTGTATACTAATTTGTACATCGGCAGTATCAAGTGGTAGAAAGAGGTATGCAGAATGTCTGTGGTTGAACGCACCAATCTTAATGTTATCTGTCCAACTGATGGTTGCTGTAAAACAAATAATTTATGTTGTAGTGGAAGAGGTATTTAGATCCTTTTCTGAAGTCAGTAGCAATACCACAGTATAAAAAAGATTCAAGTCCTGCATTAAAAAATATCAGCAAAATGTACTTCAACTTAAAGTACTCGTTCTGCAGACAAATGTCTAAATTGATTGTGTTATAGTATGCATATATGCAGTATATGTTGTACGGTCAAATAAATTAAATTGCTTTAAAAATGTTATGAAGTATACGTATTCAGTAGCAGTTAGTGTAGTGCAAGTGCCTCAAAACCTATGAATCAATTGAAGCTTTGAAGCAAAGAAAATTAAGCTTTTGAATGTGGTTATAAAAATGTTAATAATGGTGCTGTTAGATTGCTGCACAAACCCGTTAACAAAGGTGTGTGCGGGGAGAGTAAACAGTTTTTGACCGCGGTGAAAATTTTGTTTTTGAAAGGTTAAGCACTAACAATTGTTGATTGAAGCAGAATATTTCCTGAAATGTTTTCATATCCAAAACATGTTTTTATCAATTTTCTTCTATAAATTTAGACTTTTGAACTGAGTAAAATTACAGAAACTGAGCGCCGCTTTGCTCACTGTCTGTTAGAGACAGAGAGTATTGCACGCGTTGTTTATTGATAAGTCAGCCCTAGATTATAATATTGTAATGCTGGAATTGGACATTCAAGGTTACTTAGGCTATATGAGCCAAAATACATTGTTGGGGAATTATAGCGTATGGAGGAGGAAGAGGCCGCCATAGCTGAGAGTCACGCACCACCAGCCGGTGAAGATAGCGGTGCAGAGCTGCCCCATGCCGGGGCCGACTCGTGGAGCAGCAGCTGTAAATGTGCACTAATGCGAATTTCACAGAGGCCACTTTCTTTTGAATCAAGTTGCTGAATCAAACGTTACAGAGGAAGGGGGCAAGCCTGTGTAATCCTACACCCAAGCTTCGTGCCACATACGGACAGAGGCGCGCTGGAGACATATTTCAGGGCGCGAAAAGAGACAACCAAAGCCAACGGGGCAAAAAAACGGACGTCTGAGCAAAGAGTACGTCCAATAGCGACATTTTTTTTTTCTTTAAAACTGCTAATGTAAGAGAAACGTTATCACTGAAAACAGTATTGTACTTTGGCCTTAGGATCTTTGTTGCATGTCATACTCCTTTCTTTCTCTCTCTCCATTTCTTAACTGTCCTCTGTCGAATAAAGGCAAAAAATGCCCAAACAAATATTCTTAAAAAACAAAAGAAAGAAATCTTTGACTTTGACTTTCAGAAAAACTACACTTTAGATTATCAACTTACTTTTTATTTGTTAGCATGACTGTTCAAATGACAAATGGCAATGTCTTTGGGCTGTTTTTCTGATTATTCTGATATGTGGAAAAGAACACACTAACACAATACTAACACACTATAGAAAAGGCAGTAAATAATATCCTTCCAAAAACAACTGTGGATTGAGCCAACAAATATACCTCTGACTCTTCAGCAAAACATTCAGTGAAATGTTGGATTGAATGAATTATTAATGTCAGTATTAACCAATAATAACAACAATGTTCTCTAACTGCTCTACGAAAATGCTCTGCCAATCTGCGGCAGAAGAGAAAAGACTCCGATCTCAACAAGTATCTGTTGGAAGTGTAAACGAAACGGCAGACGGTATTGTGGGATCTCAGTCAAGTGAATAAACAAAACAGCTTTTGACTCACTTACTATGCATATTAGATATAACATAGAAAGACAGAGATGGGTTTCTATCATCAAGGTCACTCAGCAGTCGTGCAGCTAAGAAGCAGAGTTCCTGGAACAAATAAAGAATTCAGGAGAGCAGGAATTGTGCCCACTCTTTTCTCTTTACTATTTGAAAGACAAAGTAGCTAGTACTACACTATATTCAGTACTGCTTAGAGAACAAAAATGTAGAAGAATATCCTTTACCGTTTTCTGAACTTGAAAATCTCACTAAACGCTAACATGACTAGAAAGGTGCTCTTAGTAGAATGTAGATCTCCACCAAGTGTGTCTGCAACGACCGCTGCTGTATTGTTTGATTGAATGAAAGCAACCCACAATTGCCTGACCCCACGTCTAGACCGCAAATTTAGCTGATGTGTTTTTCACTGGCACGTCTCACAACAAATACGCTCCATCTCACTGGCCTAACCGCGACTTGAAGCTTATATTTAGGCTTCAAGTCTATTTTTCCGACGTTACGTGTACAAACAAGACGTTGATGCCCAATGAAAAGGTGTAGCAGCGGTGGCGATGCATTCAGCTTTGTTTGAAGTTGCGTTAGCAGTTAGCCAGACACACAGTCCAAAACAATAAAGTGGGCAAACTGTTTTCCTCATAGACATACAGTCTGTGGTTTCCCCCCGCTGTGTCTCTTGGTGCAGAGTAGCCGCTGAGCAGAATTGAGACAATAGTTGAGGGTAAAGCGTTATATAACAGTACAGCAACTAGAGAAAAGTCATAAAGTTAGCAAATGTATGTTACACAGCAATATCAAGCTAAAGTTTGCTAACATTAGCTTACATATGTTACTCGGCATACCAGATTGAGTAGTAAAACTATTGAGTGTATTCAATTGAGTAAGGGTTAATTTCATTGCTCATGAATTAAACTTTTTGTTTGACAGATGAAAAATGTGTTATTTGATATTCTTAAAGTTACATAGTCTCCATTTAAAGAGATGATATTTGTGAATTTAGCAGCAGTTTCTAGTTTTTTGTTTAAAATGGCCTAAAGACGAGATTGGGAGCTTTTCTACTGGCGGCGGCTGAGCTGGCGGCACATAGCTAACGGTGCTAACAGCGCTAACAGTGCTGACAGAGCTACCAGTGTTTACCTGAGGGGGAACCTGAGGTTGGGCGCTACACTTTGGCGATGACGTTGTCGATCGGGGTGGCGTCATCAGCTGAAACCGCCGCTTGAAAGCAGTACAGAGCGGCGACGCACTAAAATTTGTGTGACACGGCTATGTCACACAAAGCACAGAGAGGCTTGAATTACAACAGACAGAGAGAGTGACTTCATACTCTGCTCAATCAAACATTGTTCCAATATATCTTTACATAATAGTTGTTTGTTTCTATATTAATACTCTGGATCCCGTACATTGCACCTCCAACTTGTCAGTTTTTCTCACTTAAAAAAAAAGAATTCCAGTTTTCTAATATATATTTTCATTATACTGAGGGAAAGCATGTTTAGTGTTGTTGGAAAGCTAGCGTTTAGTATATATTGATCATTAATGTGTGCATGTCACAGTGAAACTCAGCATGATAACCATTTCAACACAGTTATTTAACCGCCATGGCTGACATAGCCATCGCATGCGTGTCTGGTGGTTGACTTGCAGTCAATTTCCAAAAATATAATTCCAGGAAGTGGAACAGCATGAGCTTGTGGTAGTTTCTTTTTTCATTTTGATTAAAATAACTCATCTCTGCAACCATTCATTCATGCATGTATATATTGAAGCGTGTATAAATACATCATCAAGAGTTCCATCAACTTAATAATTGTCTTGTTCGTTGATAAACCCTGACCTTTAACTATGGGAAAGGTACAATGGCTGTGTCAGCGGTGTCGTTCGGGGGCTTCATATCTTTGCTGTTCTAGCCAGCTTCTAAGCGCTGGTGACCAGCAGCAAGGGCTCCAACCATTCGGGCTGATGTGCATATTCGCAGCCAATCACATCTGTCACAGTCAGATGTGATTGTGCGGGGTCAGATCAAGGCACATTGATATTTCACATGGCCCATTTCTGCCGAGCATGTCACAAATGATACAAATTTCCACATCATAAATGTAGTCTGGTGCAGAATTAGAGCGGTCCTACTTTTTCAATTTTTCATCTCGGATATCAAAATAAATTGCGCAGAGGTTTGCAAGTTGCATTAGAAGACGCAGCTCTATGTGGAAAACGCTGTAGCAGGCGGGTGGTCGCCAGGCGACCCTAAATGTCCCGTTAACTATCCACACAATCACAGTTTTTGCAAAGTGTGCCCTTCCTGGGTCAATTCTCACTGTTAACAACAAAAATATGGTAATATGCGTATTGATATTGGACCAAGCGCCTCCTGAAGAAGCCCGAACAATGATCTCACCCTGACCCTGGTGTTTATCGACTCAATTATCCTTCTATCTCCACATTTGGACCGTACACTTGGACTACTTATTTGTCCTGTGCGAAAGATGAAAGCGAGCGAAAAAGTGTGGCAAAGGGAAGAAGAAAAAAAAAATGAGGGATGGGGAGAGGGTCAAAAGAGTTTCATTTATAAGAGGAGGGAGGTATTATGAGCACATTTATCCAAAATTGGAAAATAATGAAGAAAGATTAAAGCCCTCCCAGTATTTTAGATGCTCCAAATGGACAACCAGTCCTGGAGTTGACAATGGACCACAGAGAGTTCCAGACACTATTATGTGCCACGAATGAGAGTGACAATGTGAAAGCCTCTTTGCAAGCTAGAGGGAACGAAACTACTTGTGCACATCCCCTTTAATACATTTTGTGTGACAAGAGATAAGCACTCACTGTCTTAAATTAAGTAAAGAAAGAAAAAAAGAGGCTTTTACACCACCCATTTTGGCTATGATTATACTCCACCTTTTGCAAGTGTGGCAGCTCCATTCGGGCTAGTCCTCCTGACCCCCTCATCCCTCTGTTCCCCTGCAACAAGTGGAGCCAACACAAAACATGCATGTGGACCTGCTCAACTTGCTGTTGCCATCCCTGATTTACTTCCAAAAGCAAAAAAAAAAAAAGCTTTCATTAGTTCTGTTTTTCATCGCATTTTCTACGTGTCGTTTTTCGGCTCGCCGTGACAGGTTGAGCATTTTGTTCGCGCCCCCATCCCCCACACCCACCCATCACCTCGACCCTAAGCTGAGAAAATACAGACAACCAGGTCACAGAAATTCTGCCACAAGTTATTGGGCACCTAAGAGTGTGGGAAATCCTGCGGTGCAATATTATTCTCGGTAAATCTCAAACTGTGAATAACACAAGCCAAGCAATTTAGGCAGGAAGGTCATAGCAAAGTAAAGCAGGAAAATTGCTAGGAAAGGAAGAAAAAAAAAAACAGGCTTTCTGAGAGAGTGAAATAGATGAGAGATGAAGGGAGATGAAAAGTTGACGGGTTACCCAGGCAGGTCTACAAAAAGTAATGAATATCCCTTGGTGTGGAGCGATTTTGAGGAACTGTCATTCTGAATGAAGTGAGATAAAAATTATATTTCGCCCAGATAAAAAAAAAGCAACCAATACAAAAGCAGAAAGGACATATGTCTGCCTGATGCTGCCCTTAATCCAAGACAAGGCCTGACAGCCCGCGCCATCAAATGTCAGAGCGACTGAAGCATCAAAACAGCGTGATTATACAACACATACGGCCGGAATGAAAACAGGAGCAAAAACAAACAAAAATAAAATTCACCGTTACAATGTGGGGCGCAATCCAAATCAACTCTCCTCTCAGGCAACTTTTGATTATATTGCTGGCACTTCCTGGCGAAAAATTGAAACGAACGTTGGGAAACTGAAACGAATATGCTTCATTAGTCCAGCACGCAACTCTTTTTCATTCTGTATTCGGAGATTTTCAAGAAAACATTCCCGCTCTTACAAAAAACGTTAAAAAAGTAAGTCCAAATTGACGTGCAAGGTTGTATCTTAAAAGGCCCACAATAGACCACATGGCTATCTGCTTTAAAATCACCACGGGAACCAGTCAAACATGGGGCCTATCCATGAATTCAGACAAACTTTATTTTTTTTCATCCTCCGCTTCCTCCCCCTTTCATCAATTCAATTTCTTTTGTGGCCGCAGAATGAATTGAGCAGCCGACGATTTCGCCTTGTGTTGTGGAAAATAACGTGTCCTTCACAAAAAGAATACAGTCATGCTTCTCATTCCAAAGTCTTAATGCTTTTTTTTTCTCCCTTGAATAAATCATCCACTTCTATTGACTCCCTTTCATTTCGCAACACAGGCCCACCATTCAAAGTGAAGAAGAAAAGAGTCTGAATTACTTCAAGCTGGAGAGTTACCTTGCATAGAGGGGAATTAAGGACCATTTGCCAATATTGTGGATCAACTGTGCTGAGAATAAAAGCGGCATTCTTGTGTTACCTGGCTGAGGGAATACAGCCACAATGGACTTCAAACAAGGACCGGCGCACAATCCGCGGATTGATTTTTTTACTTGAGGGACCTTGGACTTTTCACAACAAACATTTCCCGGCGAAGACAAGCATAAAGGGAAGCATTTGAATGGTCGTTGTATTACCCTCTTGCCCTTTGTCGGGGAGAATGTAGGCTGCTCATTGTACGTCAATGGGTGACCTCAATCTCATAATTTATCATTGTGGCGCGAGAAAGTAAAGAGCTCCCTTTGGAGGTGCTTGTTGGCTCATTGTTCACAAGCTATTTGGTGCGGTTTGGAAGTTTTTCGCCTATTTTTGTGTACACTCGTCACCTTCACGTGCCCTTTGGGCGCCGTGCAATGGTTTCTAATGCGGAGTGACCTTAAACAATGAATAAATAATGCCTGCACTCTCCGTGTGGAGAGAAATTACACTGGAAATGTTTGTTGTTATCCCCCCCTTCCAGACCCACGGGAGGGGTCGCAAAAAGTTTCGGCTTCCGATTTCAAATCAGTTTTGAAAAGAAGAATGAGGCAAAGTGAATATGTGCAGGTGTGGCGTTTGTGAGTTTCATTGTCGGTACTGTAAGCCGGCTGACTATCCCTGCTGCTCTTAACGGTGCCCACACTCCCACCTGAGTGACACTCACTTGAGCTCTGCTCCAGTCTCTAGCCCCTCTAACAGCAAGATAAGACTCTTATCACCTCCAAGAGTGAAGATTTGGCCTCAATCCAAGAGAACCAACGGAGCAGGAAAACCACTGTCTAGACACTTAAGGTGAACTAAAAGCAACAATGCTCTGTTTGACAGGAAATACTAAAAGGGCTGTCGCTGAGGCGCGGCACGCCGAGGAGGCTGTGGTTCAGACAATGTCATTGTGCCAAAGCGCCTCGGCCAAATCCCCTTCCCCGCAGTCATTTTTCGTCGCCATCCACCATGAACCTCCTGGCAGGACAGGGGAGGTGGAGGCACACACACGTTATCCCAGAATGCCATGAGTTGCAATGGTGTAAATGGCTGTGATACACATCGGAGCGCTGAGGTGATCTGATGCGGTTTCATATCCCAGTAGACTAAAGGGGTCCTGTGAAGTTTTATTGTACACAAACTAGAGACGTTCAGAAAAAAATGTTCCCTTCCTGAAACATATTCTGAATGTGCATATCGACCGATAAAAAAAGTTAAACATAAATCCCCATCTAATGTCTATTTTTATAACTTTTACTTTAACTACTTTATCTTTAAAATTTTATTTATTCTGGTTTCTTGCCAAAAACAACATTTTAACAAGATAACATTTGAACACATCATGATAACGTTATAATTAACCTGCACCTAATACAAATTTTTACTGAACGGTGCTTGAACGCATCATAATGTAACTCAAAGCGACCTCTGTCAACGTTAGCGGTTAGCTCTGTTAATTTAGCCGTATGCTAACAGCTAATGCTAAGTCCTCCTGCCTACACGTGTGTAATACTAGTTTGCACATGTGCCGTACCGATTGGGCTGGACGTACAGATGTGTATAGACTTGCTCTACCTGAGGCACTTCTGATACTAGTATCGGTATTGGAACAACTCTAAATAAAGTTATGTTTATATTCCCTGTAACTCACCAAAAGCCGCTCCATGTATCCTTGAGGCCTGACAAGCGCCTGTCGTATTCATTTCTTTGAAACTCGCCCGAGTTTATGTCATCAGTCAAAGTCAGCGTGCAGGAATTTTTGATACCGACATTAAGTTGCACAATTGTTGTGAGGTAAGAAAAGTGTAGGCTTTTTCAACTAAACCATGTTCCCACACAACAATTAAAGCTGACTTGGTGTCCATTGTGATGAATTACACACCTCTAACAAGTTTCAAGAGTCTGTATGAACATATTTTCATACAAAAACAGAAATAAATGGAAATTAAACAAGAAAAAAACTGGTTAAAAGTAATTTATAATTTAATACGGAAACATTGCTATCCCTATAACTTGTTTTGTTAAAATGTAAATAATGACATAGTCAATTGCATTTGGCTTTAAAGTTTAATATGAGACAAAGAGACATTTATGTAAATTATGAGCTAGAGATTCAACAACAAACGGCAAAAGCGCTGTGCAATCTCGTCTGCACATCAGTTTGTTGTGGTATGGTTGCCTTAAAAACAAGGCTGAGCAATGAGCAATAGCAGCAGCTGCGGGTTGGAGCGTGCAGGAACATGAGGCTACGTAACACCTCTTCGGGATAGGTTTGTTTGTCTCTCCACACTTTGTTTTAGTAGCGCTAACATAACTCCTAACCATCCGGGTGACTAGCACATGGATGTGTTTAGGTACAAAAACGCATGACCTGATTACTTTTATAAAATGTCTGTTTTATTTGGATGATATTCTGCACTGGAAACAGAAAAGATGCAAAGAGAAAATAGACGTCAAAGGGAACGCTCGGCTTTTTTTTAAGTGGGGTTGTGTGAGGTACTTATCCAGAGTCAGTGTGTAACCTATATCCATCCATGCTCTTTTCAAAGCCACAAGACTCCATTGAATAAAAAAAAAAAACTGTGATTTTACCTCGCAGAACGCAGGAGTTGCTGCTCTACCGCTGCCTCGATCGCTTAGTTTCTGTTATTGGGGAATTTGGATGTTTTAAAAGGGGTAGTTCGGATTCACCAAAGTCACACAATAACACAAATAAACTCACCGATTGAGGCAACTCCTGGGTTTTTGCGTGGTAGAATTATTGTTTCTGTCAAAGATGTCTTGTGGCGTCGGCTACCCGCCGGAAAGGGCTGTCTGACGGCAACGTAACGCGGTGAAAATACTCCAAAGTAGTTTTTTCACAGGTGTTTGAAATACACAGTGCATTTCTTTGCTCTCGTGCTGGTCTGTTTCTCCATACTGGGTGCGTGCAGACTGCTCTTAATTTATGTAAAAACTGACTATGGATGAGTACCTCATACAACCCCACTTCAAAACATCTGAACTATCCCTTTAACAAACTCGACTTGTGACTATACATAACAGCAATGCATTGAGTATTTAATAAATACTGTTTGAAATGATATTACTTAAAACCACAAACCCCTTCTGCGGTCTTACATGTTCACTGCCCTTGCACTGGCTCACTTGCAAGATCCTGTTTTGTGCATTTCAAACAAGCAGCTGTAAAGCACTTCAGTTCCTGTTAGCTAAAAAAAAAAAGAATTGCTATGGGAATGCTCCAAATTATTCATTTAAGCTTTGCTTGGAGTTAAAAGGCCCAATCAGTCCTTTTTGAACCACATAAATCACAGGTATATTCACAAGTATCATTGAGGGATTAGATGAAAAAAGGAGGATTTTTTTTCGGGTTTATTAACTGATCATTCTAATATTACTTATGTTAACAAACCTTTAACAGCATCAACAAATATTAAAGCCTCTCTCCCCTCCAAAAATAAAAGCGTTTATCGCTTATTGTGCCTTCACTTGATGCTCACGACACCAGAAGGCCGTTCATTTGCACCTATTATCCGGATTTTGTGACATCATAAGTGGTTCATGCTCTAGTACGCAACTTGAAACGTAAAGCCTTCGGTGTACACATAAGAATGGACCTTCCGAGCAGTTAAATGGAATACATTTGCATATTTATAGACAGGTAGAGGAGTACTTTTAAGAATTCATAAGTAGTTTATTTGAGCTTTTTTTTGGTGGGTAAAATAAATATAAGAAATTACTATTCAAAACAGCGTATTTTAAAACACGTGTTTAATATATGTAATATATTATTGTTAGTCTGATTATTAAAAAACCTGACAGAAGAAGTGGTTTCATAAATTAAAATGTTATGTCGATAGATCACAGACGTTTGTGACGAATCATAGCAGATTTCGGTGGTGGCCTACCTTCCTGTTAACATCTGGATTTCGGACAGTGCCCTTTAGGTGAGCGGGTGATGTCCCATGCCACATGTGACCCCTACTGGTCACCATAACAGAGTCCTAACATTAAAAGCCTGCCTGTTCACATCTCTCCTTCTTTAGCTTTTCCCTCTCTTCTTTATTAACCGAAGAAGTGCTGACACAGTCCAATAAATGCTTAAGGTGTGTGGACTATCCATTCTCTGGCAAAAAAATAAATCTTAGGATGCGGCGCTCGTGTCCCGTCGACGGATTTCGAGAATGCACTGAAACGCGTTTGCTGATTTTCAACTTGACCGAGCCAAACCCAACGCAGGACAAATCAGAAGGCAAATTGGATGTTTTTCTTCATATTTTTTTTACATTTTTTCTTTTTTTTTTTTATGGAAGTCTTTAAGTTCAGCAAAATTTCACATGGCCAAGCCTTTTTCTGTGTGGGGGATGGGGGGAGTCCGGGGGACATTGTACTCACTTGCATGTGAATGCGTTGCCTCTCATCATTTGATTGAGCCCTGCCTGTCTCGATAGCAGGGGATTCCACAGTCTGCCTGTGCCATTTACCGCCAGGGCCCTAAAATCCAAATTGACCCAGACAGACACACAAGTGGAGTTCTTTTTTTAAGCAAATAAAATATGAAAATTAGAGATTCAAGCCAGAAGACACTTCTCTTTTTTTTCTCTCTTTTTTTTTTTTCTGTGTCAAAACTGCAAAAAGTTTAAGACGAATGCCACAGCCATAATATTCACCTCCTCGTGGTTATACTCAAACACACGGGACGTAAGCAATCGCCCTCATTACACCTGCGTGACACTATAATGCAACTAATTTATTTGATAAATCTGTGCTGAAATGGGAATATAGAATGTAAAATATATCCCTTCAGCAGAAGCCGCTGTAGAGCCATCTGTGTATCTCAATGGGACATTCTCTGTTTAGTAACAAATGGTCTTTTAAAATTACAAGGTGCAGGGACAAGAAAATATATTCATGTACATTTCTGTTTAACGCCACAAGGAAAGCAATCATTCAAATACAGCAAAGATTCACCAGGCGACAAGCAGTCAGTAAGGGAGAGGAAACCGGACTTGAAATATTTGCACGAAATAACCATCAGAATGTTACTTGATCTCGGCTGGGCTATAAAAATAAATATTTGAAGAAAAAAAAAAGGTCATGTTCAGTGAATATATCAAATAATCTATCTCCTCTTTTCAGTATCTAACAACTGGCCAAATTAATAGTAGATGGCAGTAAAAGATGAGGGATTTATACACGCTGGGTGAGCCAATGTTGGGTGTGAAGGCGAAGAGAATATCAAATTCAAGTCTAGCAATGCCATCTAGTGGAGAGAGGAATGCTCGCTGTGAACATCCACTGTCTGTAACACATGCTTTGTCTATTTGATGCTGTACAACCTGCACTATCAAAATAATGACAGTCATTTCCAGTGCTAAAATTGGTTGGATACTTAAAGAAATGGGTGGATGTAGCTGCTTAAAAAAAGGATCCGGACACTTTTACTTTTTGCATATTTTTGCACATATTCTTATGCTAAAGATTCAATTCAAAATAGAATAAATGTACTTTTTGGGGCATTTGATTCAATACACAATAACCCATAATGCAGTGTTGTGTTACTCCAGATTGGTCTCAAGACCAGGGCTACAACGATTATTTTCATTGTCGATTATTGTCTCGATTAATCGATGAGTTGTTTGGTCCATCAAATGTCAGAAATTGTTGATGTCTTGTTTTGTTCATAACTCAAAGATTTTCAGTTTAATGTCACAGAGGAGTAAAGAAAATACAGAAAATGTTCACATTTAAGAAGCTGGAATCAGAGAATTTTGACTTTTGTTCTTTAAAAAAATACTCAAATTGATTATCGAAAGAGTTGCAGATTAATTTAAGAGCTCTACTCAAAACCACTTTTTGAAGGTGTCTTGTCTCACTTCGGAATCCACATTTTATTGTATTAGACAAAGAGGACTGTGGATTTCTTATCAAGACCGGTCAAGACCACAACTGTGGGGATATCGCTAAACTGCCTGTGCGTTGTCTGATTTATCTGTTAAAATCATTACTGTGATTGCTCATAGAAAACAATGGAGAAATTCACTTCTGCAATGCCTTTCGATTATTTTATCAAGCAATATAATCTTAATCTTAATACAGTAAATGAACATGGTAATAAAAGACGTGAATGAAGAGGAATCTTTTTTTCTTTTTTTTCAAGTGATTTTATGTGAATGTGGATCTTTCAGATCAATTTGAGAATAGCCTTTATGGGTCTTCTACATTCTACTTGGTTGTGACTTGGTCTCAACCCCTGAGAGTGTTGGTCTCGTCTCAGGTCTCAATGCTAGGGGTGTAACGGATCACAAAACTCACGGTTCGGATTGTGTCATGGTTCTGAAAAAAGATCAAATAGATCACGTTGTTTTGCCACCGATCAGCAATTGCTATCGGCTACGGATGAGCCATATCGTTCGACACGGGTCGTTTATGTTGTTGTTTTCTTTTGTTATAGCAGCTGGTATACGAGGCTCGAAACTTATTTCTGTGACATCACCGTCAAGTATGAATGGAGATTCCCGCATTGCTAAGTTAAAACCGTACCGACTAGTTCTTACACCCAGTGATTGCAAGGTGTAGCTTGCCAACAGAAGACCTGTTTCGACTGAGGAGTAAAGGAAGTGGTGAAATCTGGTCGACATATTTTCGCATGACTAAAGTCTTTACTTGCTAAGGCATATCTTAAGTATTGACGGTGCAAACAGAATTAGTAAATTACTAGTTTGAAACTAGTAATTGCAAAGATTTATGAACAGCTGGTGCAATCCGGTCCTGGTGGTTCCAAATGTCTGTTTTTATTCCTTTGGCCAGATTCATGCCTCAACATAATAGGGCCTTTTTTTCACAGGAGACATTTTGGACATGACAAAGTAGAAAAGGCACAGGTGTAGATAATCAAATTACTGATGGCTGAATTCCATTGAGCTGCTTCAGTTTCAGGGTCCTGGTATTGTTCATGCTGGCTCACTGTCACAATGTCATGGCTTACGGAGGAGAATATTGTTAATGTTATTAGTAACACCCGTGCTTTTTTTCTGCAATGACAATTGGAAAAGTCTGCTGTGAAAAAGGGTTTTGAATGCCGAGGATGGCTTGCTTATTGGTCTGGGCGAACACCGTGCATTGTGGGAACTTATACACAAAAGGTGTGCGCCTTTCTAAATAATTTCCAATCAATTGAATTTGCCACAGGGGCGGCAGGAGGAGTGCAATCAAGTTACATATCTCAAGGGGTATGAATGCTAACAGGATGCACCGGAGCTTCACTTGAAGTGCCATAACAAAGGGACAAAGACTTTTTATTTGTAATGTATTTCCAAAACAATCTACAAACATGTTTTTTCTCGGTCATCGTGGATAATTGTGTTTACACCGGTGGCCAAAAAGTAAATTTAATCCATTTTAAGTTAAGATTATTACACAATTAAGCATGCCAAAGGGGAAGGGGCCTGGCTACTTTCCAAAGCCACTGTATACCCTGACAATATGAATTCATTTTTACAGTTGTGTTAAAAAATGTACAGTGTAAATGTGAATGTATTTTGTATGAACTTTATAATACTCAAAAATACAAAAAAAAAGTACATGGGCAAGAATGGGCATTTCAGGTTTTATCAATACAGTATGTAATGCAATAATGTTTTCCACCAAGACAAATAAAATAAAAAAAACATAGAAAATATATCTATAGAGATCTGACAAACTCTCCGTTCTTTTAAATCAAGGCTTAAAGAAACATTCATATCTCTCACTGTACTGTACCTGCACTGAAACAGTTTTTCTCCCCTTTAATCTGTTTTATTCCAATTTAGCTTATCTAAAACGTCACTCTTTTTAAATCAGTCCTCTGTAAAGCAAGTAGGGTCGAGGAAAGACGGGGCAAGTTTATTCATTTATGGCAAAGCTTTGTTGTTGGAAGCTGCCGTACAAATAAACTAGTCTGGCCTTGAACTGACACCAAGCATTTCATTTAGGAGGTTCTTATTTTATTATTACTATATTTATAAGTCTTAATGAATTTTCAGCTACAAGCAACTAACATCCTGCACAGATTTTCTCCTCCGCACGCGGTGATCTCATAAAGTGTGTGCTGAATTTTGAGTTTGTCATTGGATGGCAAGTGAAAGACAGAAAACGGGGAGAGACGGAGGAAGTAAGTGAGACAAAGATAACGGGCCACTTGGCTCTTTTAAGTCACGAGATGCAGAAGCAGATGGCAGCAGAGGCAGGTAATAAGACGACAAAATGCCCAGAGACACAAATCCAACCACTCCAAATGTTTCTTTCATTTTCAAAAATCAAAACCATATTACCTTACGGGCAACCTCAATGGGCAAAGAGATACCTGAGGCCACCTGGATCCCACTCCAAAGAGTTAGCCAAGACAATTTCCCTCAAATCACCTGCTATCTTAATCTGACAGCCAGACTCGATTACAAGGCGTAAAAATTGCTTTTCTCGCCACCAGCAGTGGTTGGGAAATTATCTTAATTGTGTCATGATTATGCCTCAAAGCTCTGGTGAGAGCTTTACGTTGCTCCTTCCTTTTCCGATACACAGGAGCGCTTCACGAGTGTTGAGAGAGTGCACCTCCATCGGCTTTCAAGAGGAGAGAGGATGAGAGGGGAATAAATTTATCTCCGCTCTTTTCCAAGTCTGCTCAAGTATTTCACAAACAGGCGCACGTGTAAGCCGCAAAAGGGAGGAGATGAACTGAAACTGAGAGAGCTTACCAAGAAAAGAAAAATTAACATTGATTACAAATTGCCCCTAAAGGTTTTAAGGGGTAGGAAAGGTAGTTCAGTACTGAGTTTGGATTGCATTTGTAGCTTGTTGTTATCTGAGAACACTTCAGGTTGGATACGATATGTAAGTTATGTTGCAGAGTTAGTGAGTTATCATTGGTACACTGAAACCACGTGGGGCTATTGTTTTTAAGGGTTCGTTTGAACCTTGACCTATAGAGTTATTTTAACTGTGGTGAGTATCAGAAGCCAATTCAGTCATCTAAAGAAAAAAGATATAACATAGAAGGTCATTTTCACAGCAAAACTAACAAATTGAGATGGATTGATTGTTAGTTAATCAACAGAAAAAGTAGGTATTTTATAATCGTTTATAAAAGAAAAATGGCAAATGCTTTTCTCCGCTTTACAACATTGTAAAATTAATATATCTTGGTTTTGAATTGTTGGTCAGACACAAGACACACAGTCAGGGCTTCAGAACCATGGACACTAAAAAGCATCACATGTGACAGACACGTCAGAGCCATATAGAGTGAATAGCAGCGACTCTGACAGACACTTCAGAACCATGGACAGCGAATAACAGCTACTGACACTTCATAACAGTGAACAGCAGCCACATTGTAAGAGACACTTCAGAAACATGGTCAGTAGCTACACTGTGACAAAAACTGCCTTTTGGAAACCACCAGCACAAACACGCAATCTTGTTAACTAATATCAGATTGGCACAGCGGCCCTATAAAACATGTATGGTGTGGTTTATTTGGAAATAGGTCCACATCTAGAATTGTGCATATTGTTGAAAAAAAAACTCTCAAACATAAGCATTACAGCTCTGCCTCAAACTTGAAAAGTCAGCATTGGGGAAACGTCCAAAAGGGCTGGGAAGGCTTTTTGTGGTCACCAAAGCGGTTGTCAATCTGGGTTGGGAGACTGTCAACTACACTGCAGTAGAGCGTAGGGTCAACCGGTTTCTTCATAGACCTCGTGAAACTTCTCTTTCTCCTTTTCAATTGTTCTGTGTAGCTCATCCACTCTGGCCAGGCACAACTGGATTCCGAAACTTAGAAGTCCGGTAAGATGGTCTGGGAGGTTTTCAACCAAAAACCGAAGTTGAAGCTGGTAAGGAGGGTGGTGTATCCATCATCATTGGACAGTGTTGTCATTAAACTCTGTGTTTTTTTTAATTAGTCTCTCATTGAATTAATATTGCTTGCCCTCACTTTCTAACATTCCTGTCAAAGATTCTTACCAAGGTACTTGGTGATAATCAATTGGGATCCAAAAATGTACCCTGGTCCGAAATTCTTTTAGCTAACATTCCAATAAAAATCCACTTACTGATACTGATATAAATGATCATGTAATGTTTTCAGTTGATATAATGGTGCTAAACTGAAGTTTAACTTCTTACCTTTCAAACTAAATATCGTTTTAATTATTAAAGTTAGCTTTTGCCTTTACCAGTCAACAAAAGGACGCTAACACCGGTAAATTAGCCGTGCGCCGCCCTTGTCCTGGTTTGGACTAACTTCTATCCTCGTTGCAAACACTGGGCGCTGCTGGTTTTTCGGGGATATTAAGTTGTTCCTGCTTCGCCAAACTTAACATCAATGCTGTCAACACATCGGGACCATACTTCTGTCCTTCACAATAAGATATCACGCTTCAACAACTCCAAACTATGCATTAAAAGCTCCTTCATTTCCATTTGAGTGTATACCACCACCTGCTGGATGTTTTGTTAAACTCTTCTCATTTCAATCACTTGCAAAACACCAGCGGATGCATGGAATTTAACACTTATGCACTTGAGTATTCATGTTCGAAAAGACACGTTGTTGAAGCAAAAGACAAATGACTTGTGCAAGTGATTGAAAAGATGATACAAACATTTATTCAAATATGGAGAAGACAAAAATATAAAAAAAGAAAAGAAAAAAGAAATCAGGACACAAATAACATTTAAAGTTATCATCTTCATCATCCAGCTCTTCGTCCCAGCCCACACACATGGTGTGATTCCATGAGCTGTCACACTGGACCCACGGCACCAATCCCTCCAAACTGAGGAGGTCACACGTGGACGGTATGACCGCAGGTGTCCACAGTTTTACCCAGTTCATAAACAAACAAACAAACCAAAAAACTAAGTATACTAAACAACAAAAATAATTAGACAAAACAAATAACTAACAAAAGAAAAAGGTATCTAAATACATCAAAAACATTGAATCTAAATAAGCAAACATCTAGAATAAATAAAAATACAACTTATGAAGAAAATAACTAAATACTAACATCAAAGAAATAGCTCCAACACTCCGGCCCCTAATTGTGGGAGCTATACATATATATATATATATATATGTATATATACATATATATATATATGTATGTATATATATGTATATATATATACATATATATATATATATATGTATATATACATACATGAAGTATGAAATTAGGAATATTCTATGTGTCGTGCATCAACCTCTTCTTCTCGATAAACCTACAACAACAACAACAAAAGAAGATAGAGAGAAATAGAGGTAGAGGTGTGTTTACTTTTACTGATAGTTCTAATTCAGTTATTAGTATTATTAGTATTTTATTATAATTAGAGTAATTAGTCATTATTAGTCTTATCAATATTTGTCACAGGATCACAGTTTACTTCAGATAAAAGTAATTATTCTGAAAGTGAGAACTAACTAGGAAGACCGGATAGAAAATGTCTTCCAACATGGATCAGAGTTTACCAATAGATCTGGAGGACCTGTTTTCTATCCTTGGGGATGTGGTTAGTGATCCAACACCACCTCCAACTCCACCTCCACCTCCGTCCCATCCTATTGTCCTCGATGGGATGGAAGCAGCCCCACACACATCTGAGCAGCCAATGACATCAATGGCTCCACAGAGACAGGATGTCAGACCCATCGTCTACCAAGAACCACTGACCCTCGTGCAGCCAGGTCCCCTGTACAGTCAGGCAGGGTTTTATAGCCAGAGACAGGTAGGACACCAAGAAGAGGTTAGGGAGAGATGGCATTCAGAGCAGAAAGGATTAGTCCAGAAATGATACGTCAATCTAAAACTATTTGGAAAATCAATTAATTGCATTTTTTAAAACAACAATAACCATAATTCAAATGGGAATATTAGCTTTCTGAATATTTTGGGGGTTTGAAGACGTCTATTTGGGCTTTGGGCAATTCTGTAACTTTATGTAACCTGGTGGGAAAAATGTTGTCACCACTAAAGCCACTAGAGGGCGCTGTACTCCAGAGAAAGACCGCGAGACGTAAAGAGCGAAACAGGAAGTAAAATCCTTCGTTTCAAGCGACTAACCTGTGGAGTGTTAGTTGTTCTCCGTGTGGGTAAATATGTTCTAAATGTTATTAATACACAACACGATCGAAAGATGATCATTAACATAAATTTATAGGAGTCAGGAAATGTATAGTTTGACGCTAGATGCGCTGATGGTGATTCAATTGGTCCGATGTTTACAGATTTTATCTACATGTGCTGCGCGTTCATGAGAGGGCTGCAAAGCTAATAACCTTTAGCCTCTTAAGATCATCCTAAAGGGATACATTATGTTATCATTCATGTTCGAGGACATTTAATGTGTGTGTTGTACCGAAAATAAGGTTTATGTTCGTTGTGTAGCGCTGTATGGGCTGGGTGTCCGTAGCCGCCACGAGTGCACTTGAGCTAGCACCAAGATAATAAAACATCGTGAGTATATTGAGATATACTGCATCATTTCTCTTTATCAATGGACCAAATGTTTCATGTTGTTAATTTCAGAGTTAACTGTGTGGTATTGTTTGTTGTGTATTTATGTACTGGATTTATGCACTGATTGTTTGTACTGAGCGACACAGTTTCAAGGCACTTTGAGTTAGTTTAGGCTTTAAGTCATTTTATCAGATTGTGAAACGTGTTGAAGTGAGATTTTGTGTTTACAGTGCAACTTTCAACGTACAGGAAAATATTTGTTAAATCTAACACAAATTGAACATTCCAAATTAATTTAATACTTCTCTATTCTTTGAAGAGTAGTCGAGAAATAAAGATCCCTGAATGTAGTTTTGTGTCTGGTGTCATATCAAATTTCACCTGCCTACATTTACACAAATGATTAGTTGAGAAAACACGACAGATGAATCAATAATGGAAGTGATCATTAGTAGCAGCCCTGGTATCAATGGTAGATGCATTAGGACAACAGGACAGACAATGATTTCATTAGAAGTGCACTTTGTTGAAGGTAATGAGTTGTACAACAGCCATGTAAGACTGCTCATCAATAAGCTTAATAACTGCCTTTTAGTCATAATTCATAAGTATTTATCCAATAGTTTAATTTATGGGAAATCTCCAACTTCATCTCAGAGATGACTTTTTTAAATTAAATTGTAAAAAAGAAAATATTGTAGGAAAGATTCAAAAGATGAGATTTAATTTTAAATGGCAAACATTTACAATTATTTTCAACAACTTACAAACCCTTGCTAAACTTACAACATGACAGAATGGAAAGGACATTTTGGGCATATTATTTATGCATGACGCAATCATTAAAAACATTTTTTTAAGATTTGAAATTAGAGAATATTCGTCCAAGTTATTATTTTTTCTTGAGGAATGACATGAATGATTATTTTAACAGAATACTACTTGATTGGTTTTACTGTTGTGTGTTTACATACATGTGAGATGAGTGTTTTACGGCTGGCTAACCTTCCCTCTCCTCACAGAACCAGCCTATTGTCCATCACGTCCTAAGTGCAGCAGCAACCAGTTACTCTGCTGCTCCACAGCCAGTAAGATGCAATTATTCGTTAGGTTAAATAAACAATGTATTCAGAAATGTATGAACTGTCTGCGTCAGAGTTACACTTGTCAGGCTGAGTTGAAGTTCTTATACTTATAATTCAACAAAATTGCAGCTTAATTCGATCAGTGAACCAGTAAGATCTTCTTCTCGTGGTGTCTCCTGATAGACGGGTGAGACTGTTGCAGCTTCTCGAACCAGCTAGTCTGAGTCTCCAGTATAACAATGTTCCAGCACAGCAGGACTTGAACCAGAACCTGCCTTTTGTTGGATACCTGTAAGTCAAACACACCGCTTCTGTTTCTTTCTTCAAACACAATATTTCTATGAATTAGGGAAGATGGACAGGCGCTGTACCAGCTTACTCCACCAAACACCGTTAGAACAAAGTAAGTGAGATCTGCTGTTTTGGCCACATTCACCTTTTATTTAATTTCTCTCCAGCTGTTGTTAGATTGAAGTGTCTGTTATTTGTCTACCAAGATTCCTGCATGAATATTATTGTAATCCGTCTTTAATTGTCAGGCCTTTTGGATAAAGGGGGCAAAAAAGGGCAACGGGGATGGACCCAAATGCAGAGGAACGGTGTAAAAGTAATTTAATGAAAAGCAAAACTTCCAAGAAAAAACAGGGATCCGAATAGGGAAAAAAATGTATAACAAAGAAAATCCAGCGATAGAAACGGATACAAGCAGACGAACCGAAGTTTAAATACACTGGGGAGGTGCAGGTAGTTAGACACAGGAGGATTCGATTAAGGGCGGGGCAGACAATCACAAGGATAGGAAGTGAAGTATCAGAGGAAACAAGAGGCAGGGAAATTCAAAATAAAACAGGAAATGTCAGACAAAACATGTCCATCCTCTTGAAAAATTTGCGTGACGCTGTGTCTTTAACCTATTAAAAACAAACCTATTTTTGAGGCATGCCCGTACTAAAAATAGTATATCTCTGCAACCACAAGGTCTATTTGAATAATTCCGGTGTTATTATGAAGGTAATAACTGTGAGATTTGTCTAGATGTGTAAATATCAGTTTATATGTTACTGGTTAAAACTAAAAGAAGATGGAACACAGAAAAAATGAAAATATTTCAGGTTCGCCTAAAAAGAAAAAGCACTTTCAGGATGATCATCACTTTAGAATAATGCAGTTGAAGGTTTAAAACTCTTCTAAATATTAGCACAATATGTGAACACTCTCTCCGCACAGTTTGACTTTGATAAAGTGAAGCAGAAAAAAATGGGAGTTTTTAGTACAGACAGGTCAGATGAGGTCTCTGAAAATTAGGATTTATTGAATAATTGCAATTTTATAACTATAAAATTTTAACTATATATTTCACTTCTTTTTTTCACTAATGATGTTCAATACATCCATATACAGCAGTAACATACACAATGCCAAACCAAAATAATGTTTTTTTGCTCTGAAATCCCCATATAAGTCATATTTTTCTTCTCAAAACCAGGGAGCAGTGACTCTGACAATCAAGATCTCCCCCATCAGTTTGAGCTATATGGGTGAATGGGACCTCCTTTTAACTGTTACAGCCTAGAGGATTCAGCCAAACCGGCCGAAATGAGATTGATAGCACTGTTAGTCAATAAGAGTCAGTCAGGCCAAGCTTATGCTAATTTGATGGCTGCCATTTGCTAGATGTTTACCATCCCCCATATGTAAATTTTCAGTCACAAAGACCCGTGGAACCTTTGTTTTTCAGTAGAGGTTTTACACGGGCCTATTTCAGTGCAGGACCAGCGGAAATATCTCTTTCTACAGCGTTTCTTCATCAGGTACGAAGCTGTTTATCATATTTGGCTGGTTTCATAATTGTCTGAGGCTAGTGTTCTTTGGCTCACAGATCGCTGAGGCTGTGGTTTAAAGGGATTTGAGCGGTATGTGCAGAATCCCTGGGTTATTGGCTTTCGTTTGCGTGGTCACAAACCTATGTAGCATAAAGCTAGCTCGCGTAACTCGCATATGGCAAGTGAGTCAAGTCGCTGGCGAGATATGAATATTAATATTTGGTTGGTCTTGTTTAGTTGTGTTTGGAGCATGTAAAAATGGCTTGCATGATCTTGTAGCCCGGGCTTTGCTTGTTAATCTGCTATGCAACATCATTATATTCGTTCTTGATAGTGCCTCGTCTCCCACGGGGTACACCGAAGTGTACCTCAAAGTTTACCCCTCGGCCCCTTTCGTGGGGCCTCGGGTTTAAGCCAATCAGCATTGAGAAGCTCCGCCCGTCATCACTGACGTCCTGCCGCTATTGAATCAGAAACTATGGAGGAGAAGTTGATAGACTAGAAGCGGCAGTCCTCCAGACGCAGCTCCTGGAGAAGCTGTGTGCAGCTACGGATAATACTATGAACCCAGACACGAGGGTGTTCGATGTTCTGACGTTTGTGGGACTTCCACAACATGTTCAAAGCAGAAATAGTGGTTATTTCTTCCATGGTGGATGGCGAAAATGTACTATTTCCATGGAGATAAGCCACGTCCCCTCTCTGGCGCAAATTAAGTGAAATTACCACAAATAGTCCGGCGACACTTTTGGTGTGAACACAGCATGAGAAACTAGAACTAGAAAATAATTTTTTGCCTGGCTGAGTGTCTTCTTCTGCTTACTGGAGCTTGTTAAACAACTGACTGATGCATTATCGCCACCAAGTGGTGGGAAGCTATATTGTAACTGAGCGTCTCATGGATAACAGTAATATCTCTGGTTTCTTCAGTTGATAACCTAAGCGTTCCCGCGGCCCACAGGTGCAAAACTGAACGTTTTTTGCGGCCCAATCGTGGTTAAGAATCACTGCGCTAGGGAACCAGGGTTGGATGCTCCTCGGAACACATGAAGAGGGAGGTGCCTAAAACGAGAGACACGGTGACGTCTTAATGCAAACTGTTACGACACAAATACACCGTGGGAGTTTGTGGGAGCCCGCTCTCATTAATGTTGTCCTCTTTCCACAGTGGAAGTCTCTATCCAACAATGAGCAGGCCAAGTACAGGGAAGCCTCCATGCTCAGTGCCACCCTGACTGGACACTCTGCAACAATTACGTACGTACAACTCATGTTGTAATGATCACATATGTCCATCTTTGGGTACAGTACCAGTGAATGGGAAACATGTTTTGTGTTTATTTTCCTTTGCGCTGTACTGGTAAGGGTTATCAGTAGCCTGTGTGATAATTAGGATATTTTATTATTAGGGTCCGAGCACTGACGTAGTCAGTCCGGGAGGACCCTATTGAAATTCGAAGCACGCAATTGGGCGCATATTAGCAGTACTTCCCATACTCAAAAACTCACCAAATTTGGCACGCTTGTCAGGCTTGGTGAAAATAGCCATTGATATAGGTGTCATATTTGTGTATTAAAAAATGGCTCTCTAGCGCCCCCTAGAAGTTGCACTGGCGACGCCCCTCAGCCAGTTTGTCCGAGAAATTTGACACAAATGTCCATCTCCACCTGATCTACAAAAAAGCCTCTCAGACCCCTAAGCTCCGCCTACTTAGATTTTCCGCCATTTTTAATTATGTGAAAAACCTATTCTTGCGAACTCCTCCTACACGCTGGGTCCGATTCATACCAAATGTGCTGTAGATCATTATTGGACCTAGATCATCAAAGATTATTAAAATATTATTGATAGCTTATTGCTTTCATCATGATAAGGACCAATGAACTTCTTAGGGGCGTGGCTTGTACATCAATATTTATCATTTCAAAACCATTGGGCCTAGTGTCACAGGATTTGCAGCATATGTGCCCATTGCATCCTGGAACATGCCCTGAAATTTGTATGCCATTGAGACTCTAGGGGGCACTACAGTAATTCGGCCAATTTGGGCGTTTTTGTCATTTTTCGCCATTTTCAGCCTTTGTACTCTTACGAACTCCTCCTACAGAATTAATGCAATCGACTTCAAATTTGGGCAGGATGCTCTTTAGACCAGGCAAATGGCCCTGAATTACAAATCTCTCTTTAGAGTCCAAGCGCCAAAGACTGTTGAGACTTTATCATCGCATTTCATGTTAACAATAAACAATTATCCTTTCTTTATCCGACTGGCCTGATTGAAATGACATTTACATGGCGTGGTCTACACTTCACGTAGAGAAACATGATGCATGTTGTTGAGAGTGTCGTCTAGCGCCACACAGCAGATACAGGAACTGGTGAAGTATTTGCAAAGCGTAACGTCCTGCGTCAAGAACTCCACGCAGGAAAAAAAACGTCTGACTGGCGGTCGAACGTTCTCGGCCGGGTGAGCCGGCGTGCCGCTAGTGTCCCCGACGCGCGCAGAGGGGCGAGGACCCGTTCATCGCTGCTAACAGCTTTAATTTTAATTAATTTCTTTCATACTTATGTTGTTATTTATTTAATAATTAGGTATTGCTGTAAAATACCTGACATTATTTTCACTTATTTGCCCTTTTTAAAATGTATTTGGACTCATGTTTGCTTTTGTAATAAATTAGTTATTAGTGATCTTTGTTTCATGTGATTTGTGTAATTATCTGTTTGTGTGCTTTTCTAGAAATTACCTATATTTTTGATAAATCACATCCCAATATCAGAAATGATGACTATCATATTATTTAAAAAGTTTGGGATTCCCAATCCCTTCCCTTAACAGATACCAGTACTTTTACTTTATAATCAACTAAACATCATAGTATTCATACTGTATATGGCAGAGGCAGAAAAATCTTCTTTTTTTTATTTTTAAACTTTTATTTATTTTTAATGAAATTTGTATTGAATGTTTTTTTAGATGTAATCGTATCATGGGAGAAACCTGAGCACCAGGAGAAAACCCTAAATATGACTGATTGAAGGAGATGGTTCAGCTTCAATCAGCATAAAGTGCATATCGTTGTGTTTCTATTGTGGGATAAAACCTGAGCACCAGGAGGAAAACCCACAACGTAGACACAAAGAGGATATGCAGAGTCCACCAGAGTGGTGGTGGTGGTGGTGGTGGTGGTGGTGGTGGGGAGGGAGGAAGGGGGGAGGGGGGGTGAAAGGAAGGAGGAAAGGGGGAGGTGAATAGAGGAAAGGAGGGAGGGAGGTGGACAGAGGGGGATGGAGGAAGGATAGAAGGAGGAAAGGCGGAGGAAGGATGGAGAGAGGAAAGGAAGAGGTGGAGGAAGGATGGAGAAAGGAAAGGGGGAGGAAGAGGGAGTTACTTCTGACCAACCTGAGCTGAACACAAAGCCTCCTTCTTCTCCTCTACTTCTCCTTCACCTCCTTTTCTTTCTTCATCTCCTCCTCCAACATTTTGGTTTTCATTTTCTCCAACAATGTCTCTCTGTCCTGTTCCTGCAAGACAAGAAGCTTCTGCTCTTCTTCTTCCACTTCAAGCAGAGGAGGGGATGGAGGAAGGATTGAAGGAGGAAAGGGGGAGGAAGGATGGAGAGAGAAGAGGGGGAGGAAGGATGGAGAAAGGAAAGGGGGAGGAAGGCTGGAGAGGTGAAGGGGGAGGAAGAGGGAGCTACTTCTGACCAACCTGAGCTGAACACAAAGCCTCCTTCTTCTCCTCTACTTCTCCTTTTCTTTCTTCATCGCCTCCTCCTTCAACATTTTGGTTTTCATTTTCTCCAACAATGTCTCTCTGTCCTCTGTCCTGTTCCTGCGAGACAAGAAGCTTCTGCTTTTCTTCTTCCACTTCAGGCAGAGGTCCTCCAGGATCTTGTTCTGGTCCTTCAGCTGCTGGACTTTAGTCTCACAGCTCTGGTTTGTCTCGGCCAGGTCTTTGTTCTTGTCCTCCAGCTCTTGTAGTTTGACCTCCCACTCTTGGTTCTTGGCCTCGTTCTTCAGAAGCTCCTGCTGGAACTGTGCGTTCAGCATTTCGTAGGCCGCCTGCAGATCTTGTATTTTGCTCTCACAGGCTTGTTCTTTACCTGCGAGGTCTTTGAAGAACGTGTCCTGCAGTTCCTTCTTCTGGTCCTCCAGCAGTGTTACTTGTGTCTCCATCAGTGTTAGTTTGGTCTCACAGGCTTGGTCTTTATCTGCGAGGTCTTTCGTAAACGTGTCCTGAAGTTCTTTCTTCTGGTTGGCCACCAGTTTGACTTTGGTCTCCATCAGTCTGAGTTTTGTCTCCATCAGTTTGAGTTTCATCTCACAGCCTTGGTCTTTATCTGCGAGGTCTTTCAAGAACTTGTCCTGAAGTTCTTTCTTCTGGTTCTCCATCAGCTTGACTTGTGTCTCCATCAGTTCTAGTTTCATCTCACAGGCTTGTTCTTTGTCTGCGAGGTCTTTCATGAACGTGTCCTGAAGTTCCTTCTTCTGGTCCTCCACCAGTGTAACGTTTGTCTCCATCAGCTTGACTTGTGTCTCCATCAGCTTGAGTTTGGTCTCACAGGCTTGTTCTTTGTCTGCGAGGTCTTTCATGAACGTGTCCTGAAGTTCTTTCTTCTGGTTCTCCATCAGCTTGACTTGTGTCTCCATCAGCTTGAGTTTGGTCTCACAGGCTTGTTCTTTGTCTGCGAGGTCTTTCATGAACATGTCCTGCAGTTCCTTCTTCTGGTCCTCCATCAGTGTAACGTTTGTCTCCATCAGCTTGAGTTTGGTCTCACAGCTCTGTTTCTCATCCACTTCCTTCCTGAACATTTCCTCCAGAGCGTTGTACTTTGTTTGCCAAGCTCTGTGGATCTGGAGGAGTTGGCCTTCTCTCTTCACCAGCAGGTTGGAGTTGTTCTGGCTCTCGAGCATGGCCTGGTTGTTTGGGTCTGAGGCTTTTTCTTTCTCCGCCTCATACCTTGCAACCATGTGTTGGAACTTCTGCTCGCTCAGACGCTGGGTGGCTTTCATCTCCTCCTCCTGGACACGGAGGCTTGTCTTGAGATCCAAGATTTCCTTCTCGTGCTGTCTGATGGTGCCGATGCTCTTCTTGTATTCGGCTCCGAACTCCTGCTCTCTGAGCCCTAGAAGGTACTCCAGATGGTTGATTCTCACTTTACCTTTATGCACTCTGTGACAGAATAGCTGCCTTTCATCAAGATACTGCTGTTGTACATAGGCCAGGCTCTGGCCACTCCCTTGCCCTGCCCGGGCCTGCCTGATAGCATCTATAACAGGGGAAACTAGAGCGATGCCAGCAGATCCTCCTCTGTTTCCTGGATTATTTCTTGTGTTCATGGCTCCGCCTGTAGTAGACATGATACAGTTAGAAGACTGTGTTTGTCTGTAAAAGATCGTATCTGTAGAAGATTCTCTCTGTAGAAGATTCTCTCCGTAGAAGATTCTCTCCGTAGAAGATTCTCTCCGTAGAAGATATGATCTGTAGAAAATATGATCTGTAGAAGATTGTCTCTGTAGAAGATTGTCTCTGTAGAAGATTATCTGTAGAACAGAAAAGATGTCTCCGTAGGTCAGACTTGATCAACGTACGAGTGACTACTAGTTAAAGTGTTTTCGTACTGAAAGGTTCTCAGAATTCTCTCAGACTTATAGAATCTTGAATCAAAGCCACTTCAGATTCTGTGACATCACACATGACCTGTCATGTGACAGAAACGGAATGACAGAAAAAAATTAATTTCCTTGTGACTCCAGGCGGTGAGGTCACGTTGTCATGACAACGACCTGTCGGATTGTTCGTCTGTTGAACAGGTGGTTCTGGTATATGAGGGTTCCTCGTCAGTTCATCATCACAGTCACCTCAAATGCCGCCTGCCACGCCTTCACAACTACTTCATGCTGTCTGGCCAGCAGGGAGAAGAGCGGCGGAAGATCAAGCTAACGTTAGCCACCTATGTATATATAGTTAACTAACGTTAGGTAACTAAATATATATATATATTGAGCTAACGTTAGCCAATTACCAAAAAAGTCGCTCAGCGTAAAAGAAAAGGACAGAATGTGGAAGTATGTCGCGTATATCTGGTCGAGACGAGTACCCGGATTTCGGCTAACGAACGAGCGAACTCTTACGGTATGCTGTTAGAGGTCTAAACCCTGTTTACTGGCGGAATTTACCAGCAGGCTAACGCATTGCGGCACGCCGAGCGCAGCTAATCGTTCATATATTTCCCTCCCTTTCCAGTGTCCGTGTCGGGCGCTACCCCCGCCAAAGAGTCGGAACCAAAGCCCAAAAGAGGCTGCATCCCGCCTGTGCCCTGCGTCATGTGTAACCTCTGTGAGATGTCTCCTGACTAAATGAATCTCATGGAGCTGGTCAGGCTTGTGGTAACAGCAGGTTCATTCCACATCTGCATTCATGACAAAGGACAACATAGTATGGTCATCTCTTGTGGACAACAGCGCATGCTCTGTCTGCATCACGTTAGTGTTAGCTAGCTATACTGGAGACATTTTTACTGGCAATAAAACACGTTAAAAACGAATAGTTAACTGAATTATTATTTATTTATATAGATATCTATATATCTATATCTATATATCTATAGATATATATATATATATATATATATATATATATATATATATATACATATACACACACACACACACACACACACACACACACACACACACACACACACACACACACACACACTCCAGGCCTGAAGACATATGCAGTCCAATTTTGAATCAAAGTCATAGCGCCACCTACTGGTAACGTGAAGTTAAAGCCTCTATTCTTTGGCTTGTTTCTCTTAGTAGGTAAATCAGATCGACATCAAATTACTTCCACACAAATGTAAGAAGTTCATAATGCCAGCCCACAAAGCTTTTGATGTTTCGTGTAACGCCGTTGCCATGGCGACCCATTCTCCGCCGTCAACAATGAAGGTGCTTTTGAGGGACTAAACATGCTTGAAACGTAACTAAACTTGGCACACACATTTAAAGTAATAACTAGTTACCTGATATGATTTTAATGCTTCAGTGTGGAAAGTTGGCTTGATAGCGCCCCCTACAACATTTTGAAAAAGCAGCCCTCGCAGTACGTTTGACATAGATATATACAGAATTTAGTAGGCACATGTAGACTTAAAAAAAAAAGTCTCTTGGTACCATGCTCTAAACCAATGGTGGGCAACTATTTTCCCCAAGGGGCCACATGAGAAAAAAGGACTGTTGTGGAGGGCCGGACCAATAGACTGAACTCAATCCTGCTCAATGTTATTCCACCTCTTTATAAAAAGCAGTAAATTGTATGGTTTTGATAAGCTGCGAGTGGTAAGAGTGAACATCATGATCAGTGGTGGAATGTAACCAAGTATAATTACTTAAGTACTGTACTTAAGTACAAATTCAAGGTACTTTATTTGAGTATTTCCATTTTATTCAACTTTGTACTTCCACTCCACTACATCTCAGAGAGAAATATTGTACTTTTTACTGTACTACATTTGTCTGACAGCTTTAGTTACGAGTTACTTTGCACATTACAATTTTAAAGATTTTTTTTTTTCAAACCCTTCCTAACTTCCCAAACTGAACCACAGTGTATAAAGGAGTTAAAATAAGCTAAAAAAAACCGTCAGGCTGAATGTCTGAGGTGGATATGAGAAGGACAGCTGACAGGAGTCAGTGAGAGGGGATCTGTATTTGTTAAACTTCATCAAGGAGAATGTTTGTTTACATATGGAGGTAGATCCAAAGAGAAACAGCATCTTCGGAACCAAAAATGAGCCTTGTTGTGTTGCTCCGCGTGTTTTGTCTCGTAATGGTGATTCACATTGTAATCCTTAAACACTGCGACCTGTTCTCCACAAACTAAGCACACGGCTTTACCATCGACTTCAGTAAATAAATACTTAGAAGTCCATGTTTAGTTAAAAACTCTACACTCTCTGTATCAATCTTTTGATTATTTTTTTAGGGCTGACAGCTAACTCACATCTCCTGTAAACTCAGCTCAACACATGGCAGTGACGATGCTGATCGCACACAGTACTAACGTACGGAAATTGAAAAAAAAACAAAAAAACAGCAGCAGTCGCCTTCAAAATAAAAGCAATGCAGCTGTATAATGTGCATGATGTACACTTATTTACGTTTTAATTATACACGAAGATTTTTGTCCAGAAGGATAGACGACGACTTCATTTACAAGTAAAGGTCAGACCATGCATACACTGCAGAAGGCTGTATAGCCTATTTTTATTTGTATTGAATGAGTATGAATTGTGGAATTGCGATGGCAAATGAAAAGCACACGGAGGGTGCAGAGGAAATGCGCTCTTTCTCTGAGCCGCTATAAATTGGTGGAATCAAATATATCTTATGTGTGTTTAAAGAATGCTGATATGAAATATGAAAAACAACCAATAGTCAATGTGCAAGCTGCCAATTGCATGGTGATTTAAGCTCCTCTGTTGTATTCATATATATTTGTGAATGTGACTGAAAGAGTCAGTGCCTCACCGCGCGTCACTGACATTCAGTGGAGCCGAGCGCGCGCTGCAGCTGTCCACTTCTTTCAGGTACTGACGCCTAGAAAAGTTCAAAATTACATTTACTAAACATGGAGGGCCTTCTTCTAAACACTCGAATGATCGACATGTACAAAGCTGGATAGTTACATCAAAGTCTATAGGAGGCCAATATTCATAATACGTTCTTCAGTGAGATCAGATACAACATTCATAATGGACTTCATTTTCCTCGTCTTCGTGAAAGCCAAAATAAAACGGTAAACTGACGTGCGAACCGCAGCACTCAGGAACGTGAAGGTGTCTTTGTTTCACGTGAGGCTGGATTAGTGGTGAACATATTTTCTGTCAGTTATAAAGTGTACTTATTGAAATCAACAGCATCTCTCTTGTTCTTATGATTCATATTCTTATTAATAAGATAAATACGAGCTAAATCTAGTGCTTTGTAAACGTATCTGCTGTCTCTGGTTGTGCACTAACCCGATGCACTATATGGATATTCCAGCCCAGGTTATTAATTGATTATTGATCATAAGGAGGAGGCACAGTTGAGTCTCTCTGCAGGGTCATCTGTTGTTGAACGTGACTTCCTGTAAACTGAGAGGGTTTTTGGTTGGCAGTTGACTCCACCATCCACTTGAGTTAGAACCATTTTGAAAACAATATATATATAGAAAACAGTTTCTAGTTATTGTTATAGTTCTTGGTGTGTCAGACCTGGATCATGAATGAAGCAGACGGGAAGAGTCGGGCTGCCTGTTTTTATCAGAATCACACAAGTCATGACTTGCATGTTGTATCTTGTAATCATAACAATATAATTTACCACCCGTTGTTTCTAAGAGACACGGTTCACGCGGGGCGTCCTGCTACAGGCTCTTTTGGAGGAACGCCTCAGAGATCGACTCAAACACAGGTCAAAGGTCAAAACAACTGAGACTGTGACACGCTGAACAAACATGAAAAAATAGTGCTCTCTGAGATTCTTTATGAATGAAAAGTGCGTTACAAATTAAATGCATTATTATTTATTACATGACTCCTGTCTTCCCTGGTGAGATCATTTGTTTATCAAAGGTTTAATTTGACCCTCTGCCTATCTGAAGTACACTGACCCTTTGACCCTTTCCACTTTAAGTTGGGAACTGTCTTTTTAAAGTATAATTTCTCTTTAGTTGTTATAAATTTTATTTCAATTTAAATACACTGATTGCAGAAAGACGGACAGTCCAACTCCACATAGACCAGGACGAGCTTTGTGCACGTTCAACCTGTAAGTTTGCAGTCAGTCTTAATAGCAAGAGTCCTCTGATACATGTACTGTAGGCTGAAGATGAACTGGACTATTAAAGTCTACATTTGATTCATTATACAGGTTGGAACAAACATGCCACGTCATCTACAAAGAGCCCAGAAGGCTGAGCCCTTCGTCCTGCTGCTGGGAGACGAGGACGACTCCCAGACTTTCTCTGGAGCAGCGGCCTCCCGCGGGAGGTGGTGGACGAGAGGCCGGGCTCAGCCTCCTGCAGGAGGTGGTGGACGAGAGGCCGGGCTCGGCCTCCTGCGGGAGGTGGTGGACGAGAGGCCGGGCTCGGCCTCCTGCGGGAGGTGGTGGACGAGAGGCCGGGCTCGGCCTCCTGCGGGAGGTGGTGGACGAGAGGCCGGGCTCAGTCTCCTGTCCTCAGATCCCAGAGGACGTCCATTAATGCAAATCCTGCTGTTTGAGGTCAAAAGGTTCTGACGTCCTCCTTCATGTTTGTCTGTTCATGTATTGTGTTACAATGTTCTCCATCCAGTTAGGAGTTTGGTATTAAAAGCATTTCATTTACTGCCTGGGTCTGTTTGTCTGATACTTCCCTCTTTTCTATTTGTCATTGAGAATCTTGTAAATATGATGCATTGCTTTAGTTGCATTATTTAGAGTGAAGATATATGTTGGTATTTGTTACTGATTATTGCCAACTGACATGACACATGTTGACCGTTTTGGATTTGTTGCACGTTTTGTACAACAAAATATTTTTGTGGTATTTTTAAAAGTAAAACATGAACTTCTTTTGCCAATACATAAAACCAAAAATAGTTCAACAAGAATATATTTTTTTTGGTTTAGTTGTTTACCCATTATGAAGATGAAAAATTAGCACTGGGGTAAAAACTAACCACACTTTTTGGTTAAAAGCAGCAGAAATATATGCGCCAAAATAACGATAATTATTATGTATCAATAACCCAACAGAAATATAAAAAATTACATTGTACTGTATAAAGGTATCAACCATTAAAGTTTTTATTTATAACCCAACATGAAGCTCATAACCTGGTGTTCGCTGACCCAGTAGTTTTTAATAATAAAAAGACATATTTAGAAAGTTTGCTGTACATTTATTTCATTAAACTCTTCAGGAGGTAAACAGTATAAATACTGTACACAGTTTACATGAACATACTGTATTATATGAGACAAATGAAACACTTTAAAGCTTTTAGAATGATTATGTCTCATTCAGCCTGAAGCATCCATCTCCTCCTGGATTTGTGAGCAGACACAAACAGGAGCTTCCTGTGAGTGGGAGGAGCTTCCTGTGAGTGGGAGGAGCTTCCCGAACCCACCAGCACAGAAGAAGACGGAGACAAACTACGTCCTCTGTGCCGGTGGGAACGGGACGCTCCTCGTCCTCTCGGCTGGCGGGTGGTGTCGGGGGTTTGGGTGGACGGGCAAAGGGGGGTCCTGATCGTACTTAATGAGTCTGGGACTCTCTGGGTGCTGAGACTGGTCCAGGGGTCTGTGTGGGTCTGGGTCCTCCTGGGATGACGGGTTGGTTGACGTCCTCCCTCAGCTGCCCCAGGAGTGAGACAAAAGCACAGAGGAGTCCTGCCCTGTGAGACACAAACACAAGAGATGAATACTTTTGAACTCAACTACACAACCTTTAAATTGTTGTGTTGAATCTGGCCTACAATGATGAAACCTTATTATTAGATACTTCTGTAGTCTTAGTGAGGGACTACTTACTCAGCCCACTGAAAGAAAGGCGACCGCCGCTCTCCATCTGGCCCTGTGGTCCTCCATCCTTCTCATTTTCTCCGTCGTCAAGGAGATCCTGGATGTTGCTTCTTGTGTCACGGCCATCGATACCTGAGTAAAAGAGACTTGGAGACTTTTCTTAACATTAGTCATTTTTACCACGCATCTGTCTGGTTCAGCCACCTTCACCTGACTTTATAGCTAAGAGGGAGTAAAATTAACAATATTTGAATCACTGTTATGTGAGACTTTCACGGGAATTTTGTTATTGCTGGTATTAAGTGTTGACTTACCTTTGTCTGGTTAAGACACCTAGACTTTATAAAAATACACAACAGAATAACAACCATTCACTGTTAACCTACCTCTGGATTCTGCATCTACCATCATCAACAATTATTGAAAAGGAAAATCCATAAAAAAAAAAGAAGAGATGTTTAAAAGCTGTGCTGCAGGATGCGACCTATCGCCAACCCCGCCAGACGCAAGGGAAGGCTGTCTGGTGCTTTATCAGTCCTGCCAGACGTAAAGGTTTTACATTCCTGCAGCAAACAAGCTGTCGTCCTCAATCAGAGTCGCTGTCTTCATCCCACTGCCAGTATCTTCTGAACGAGGAAGATCCGTGGCCTGAAGTGGAGGGTGGAGACCGTCTGCAGTCCTCATCCCTGCTCTTCTCTGAGGAGGGGCTGAGGCCTGAAGTGGAGGGTGGAGACCGTCTGCAGTCCTCATCCCTGCTCTTCTTTGAGGAGGGGCTGAGGCCTGAAGTGGAGGGCGCAGACTCCTTGTCGTCCTCGTCTCTGGTCCTCTTGGTGGAGGATCCAAGGCCTGAAGTGGAGGACGCTGCGTAGTCGTGGTCGTCCTCACCGATCCTCTGCCTCTTCACACTCACCTGCTCCGTGCAGTCCTCTTCCCTGCTCCTCTTGGTGGACTCTTCTGACATCTGGGGGACTGGGGGCGGAGCTTCTTCAGCAGGATGGCCAGCGGGAAAGGGAGAAGGACGCATCACTCCTCGCAGCTCCTGCCAGAAACTCACAGGTGGGAACCGGGGGAGAGGGTCATCCTCATCTTCATCCTCTTCATCCTCCAACATGAAGTTGTACCTGGAATCTTCGCTGTCGTCAGAGTAGAGCCAGGGAAACCACCTACCTTCACCTGCAAGGTCAAGCTCGACCTGACCTTCACCCACAAAAGCAACCTCACCTTGCTCTTCCTCATCAGAAGAGTTGTAGACCGGGAGATTACCTTCGTGGATGATGACGATGTCGTCACGGGGGCCGAGCTGTGCAGGAGCTCTAATGAAGTCTCCACCAGCTGAGAGGGAAACATTTAAACTGTCAGGATTCCTTATGACATTTCTGGATTACAGTGAGCAATAATCAAAGTTTAAATTAAAAAAAAACAACAGCATAGCCTTAAACTACGACTGCACGTGTCACATAAGCACTAACAGGAACATTCGCCTTTTAACAGGAATATCAAATATAGTGCAGCTCTGCCTCGGTTAGTTTGAACAGAGAACACATAACAGGACAACAATAATAATAATAATAACAATAATAATGATAAAAGCAATAAATATTATTATTGTCGTGAGAGATATTATCTTTGTTACTGTTATTATATTTCCAAAACAACAGTGTAGGGTTCATTATAATAAAAAAAAAGGTTTTAATCATGAGGTGCACGTGAAGAGCTTCATAATTGTCGGATGAGGAGAGGAGCTCCTCCCCACGCGCTTTTACGCACGGGCTTTTTCCACTTTTCCGACCTGGATTCAGAGTCCAGCTGCTAATCAATCCCTTAGCGCATCAATTAACCGACTGCTGAGACTCTGAGCTCTGGACAAAGACATTTATTCTACATTTGTGTGGACGAAACGGTCAATGGTTTGCAATAAACAGCAAACCCGTCCCGTACGGTTACTGAACAGATCGCTCTCTCTCGTCCCTCAAAAACAAAACACCACAACAACGAGCAAAGCGCCTTTCAATGTTAACTGTTAAATAAATAGTTTATGGAATATTATTAAGTGAAAGGAGCAGAAGTTTGTTCAATAAGTCAAGTTTCAACAGTCAAGTCAGGATCAGACCAAGTCAGGATCACACCTGGTGTGATTGCGTCACACCTGCAGGCTTGATTGCATCCGAATGTCCTGACATCATATATTTAAGAATTCCATAAAAGTGGCTCAGGCGCCATCTTTTTTCAGACATTTCAATGTTAAATCTGGAAGATTTGATGCCCTCAAACCAAAATAACAGGGTTTTCAACCCTCTGCACTGATTGTTAACACATTCCGCAGATGTCCCGCGATTTTTAAGACATTCCGCCCCTTTTACAGGGAGATATCGTCGACTGAGTGTCTGTCTCCACCAAATCTGTATTTTTCCAACAGTCCTCTGAACATTATGTGAACTGTTCACCTTTAAACTCAAAAGGTTTCACTGATTTCTAAACTGAGAACGCTTTAAATAATTTTAAGGCATTAATCAATAATACAAAATGCTAAAATAAATATAAAAGGCCTCTTACCTCCAGGGTCGTTGTCCATTTCAACAGCAGCAGGTGGACCAGGTCTATTTTCAGGCTCCTCGGTTGCCCGCGATAGAAGAAGTTCACTAGTTTGGTTCTCAAACGAGATTTGTAAAAGTAGCTTTTAAGCTAGCTCAAAGCGTTAGCTAACGTTAGCTAGCTAGCTCTCCACAGTTTGTGTTCACAACAGCTCCTGTTGAGGTCCAAGTGCAGAGTGAAGCTCCGAACGTTCCGCTGACCTTAAGTAACCTCGGTCGGTCCGTTTCCATGGCAATTACTGACGCGCATGCGCATGTGTGATTAAGCGAGGCCGAAAGAGATATTTTATTTATTATGTATTTTATTTAATTATTACTATTATTTTGTGTCATATTTCCAGTGTTTTGTTTCCACTCAGTGCAGCTGTAATGAGTTGTAAACATGACATCATCTGTCTCTCAATACTCATGCTAACGAGACAAATTAGATAGTTTGGAGCAAAAACTAAATAGTAAAAGATTATGACAGCAAACATGCAGTTTTCACATGCATGTGTTTTATAATGGGACAGCTCTGTTGAACACAGACAGACAAACTGGATGGAAAATGACAGCCTCGCCTGTCATGTAAGAAATAATGATACAATAAAATAAATATTAATTGATCTGTGCTATAAATGTAATTTCTGTATGATTCCAATCATTTCAAGCATTTTTATAATCAAAATCTCTGAATGTGCGCATGTCCTGTTCAAACAGAGCGGAGACAGCGAGGTGAGGCAGCGACGAGCTGTGCCTCACCTCAGATTGTACAATCCCTCACACACAGATGTTATTGAATCTCATTATGTTCTCCCTGTAATTCATCAGTGTTTTCAGTGTGTAAACACTTGTTATTTATACCACAGCAGATCATAAATATCATTAAAGCTAAATCGGCAACATTTTCGGTAAGTACAAGACATTTACTCTTCAGTATCATGTTTTGAATAATCACAGCTTCCTTTCCTGCGGCTTCACCATTAATGAAAACAACATTTTGCTTATGTGACTGCCACAACTTTACCAATTTGTCAGACTAGAAACACATCGACACCCTCTATATTTGTTTTAACACCTCTACACAGAAGCCTCACAATGTCTTTGGTTCATCTTTTGTCTGTTCAGCAGGTATGTGTGCTACTTCCGACTTGTCTATTGAACGAGTTGTTTTGTGTTTATAAAAGTTATTTGTTAAGAATATTAAGTTACTGCTGTTTTGATGAACCAGGGTGATTAAGTGCTTTCACCGTCATTCTTTCAACAAATTATTCATCCTAAGAAAGAATATTGCAAGCATATGTATCAGAACAACAGGCCTGAGTTCTTAATGCTTCATGGACTGAGGTAATTGCAAGTGGAATATCTAGAATCATATCTTAATTTAGGTACTTTTAGGTTCCAATCCACAATAAGGCAACATTAACTGTAATTGTAAATCACAACTTAGACCACATTTGAACTACTTCATCCATTTATTAGTCAGTTGTTCAATTAACAAAAACGTAAATACTCTTATGTTAAAAACACTCTTCAAAATTACATAAAGTGAGACTGAAAAAGTCAGAATGACACAGCAGGGACTCAGTGCTTACATACAGTATATACATTAGCTTTGTGCTACTTTCTATCACCATTCGGTCTCCGAAACTTTCAACATGGAACATAACTAGAATCTCTTTTATGGACAGCGCAACCCAAGATAGGCAGATTAGACATTTTTTACATAAAATGTAGTTATAGTAGGATGAGGTCAATTCACTTTTAATATGATCTATATAATCAAATGACAATTATCAAATACATATGCCATAAGTAGGCCAAGATCTTGTTGACCTAAATAAAAGATAATTTGCCCTCATCTCTACTGTAATGTGCATCAGGTTTGGAAAGAGTATTAAAACATAAAGATAAGTATAAGGCAAATTCCCTTCAGTCTTCCATTCTGGAAGTTGAGTTGAGTGCACTGTGCTGAGTGATACGAGATGGAGGCAGGCAGGGGGATTTGGGGAGTTGTTTACATTGGACTTCTCAGGCGTTGCTCCTTTCCTCTATTGTAAAAGTCTCCATGGGGCTTTTGCTCAGAGCCTTGATGTCATTCAGGAGACCAGTCGGGGTCAAAATGTGAGAAGACCCTGGAAACAAAGTATAATGAGCCGTTATGTCCCAAATTAAGAGCATAAAAACTTTCACAATTCTGACTGGCTCCAGTAGGTGGTGTAAAACAGCTGCAAACAGAACATAATACAGTATCAAACCCACCTTTAGTGTATTTGAATGGCCACAACAACCATTTAAATCAGAACTACAGAAATGTTTCTTGCATAGAAGATTTTAAGGGAAGTCAAAGTGCTGAAAATGCTAACATTTTGTATTAATGCTCACCTATGATGACCTCGCAGGATTTAACTGCCTGGGTGACCTCGTAGGCACAGCGCATCTCAGAGTGGCAGATTCCTCCCAGAACAAAGACAATGAGGCGTGAGCCGGTCCGGCGTTCGTCCTGAGAACTGGCTTTGTGCTTCTGACGGGCACTGTGGAGCAGAATGTGGACAACAGAAATTCACTGAGACAAAAAAAGAAAGAAAGTGGAAACTGCATGTCCAAATTGTCGAAAGAAACAGCAAAATCAACATCCTGCCAAGAGAGACAGAGGAGACGAAGGGTAGACACTCAGAACTAACTAACTTCCAAAAAACAGACCAAGATCATTCTTGTTAGTAAACCTGGTGGCAGCGACACTTCAAAATCCTTTAAAAAACTAAAAAACACCACATTAACAGCTGGAGCTGAAAGTGATAGCACACATCACCACTAGGGGGTGCTAGGTTATCACCCTCTTACTGTCTCCACTGGTCTGGAAAAGCAAATGGGAACCGTCTGTGTGTAAAACATGTCTTTTTGAGGGACACATTACTTTTGAGTACTCACAGTGTAAAGAAATAAAGAGATATTTTTAAGTAGTGTTCTAATATGTGGGAAAAAAGATGAACGTGTTAGGTCTCAAAGAGTCTCGTGCAGGAGCTTCTGACATGAAGTAGGTAAATGGGATCAACCCTAAGAAAGGTTGAATTGGAGCATTTCTAATTTGTTTCCAGAAACTATTGACCTAGGCCTAGTGTGATTTAAAAATAAATAAGTAAAAACACTACTGTACCTGACGGCTCCGGAGCCATTCCAGGCCGCAGGACACTCAGACTGGTGCGGCCACTCTTTGGTGTCCAGTTTGTTCTCCACGGCATCCTGAAAGTAACAGATCATTAATGTCTCTGTCCCAGAGGGACCAGATGCTTTTGGGCAAAACTGTGTCATAGATTTGAGTATTGGCTCTTGCTTGTACTAATGTGAGATAACCTACTTGCACACATAAGTGTAGAACCTGATCAAAGTTCAACAAATGGTTCCAACAAGCTGGCACTTAATACCAGATTTCAAATATGGGTTTTGATTTCAGTTGGTGGTGCTACCCTTCTCTTCACATGTGTAACACAAGTTTGACTTTTCACTTTAATGACGTAAAAACATTCAGTCTGTGTAACTACTTAAAAGTGGGAGACCCCTCTGTGAACAAGATCCAAACTGGGAATAATCGTTGGACTACGGAAAAAACCTCATCACTACATGACAACAAGATGGAGGTCAAAATACAGCTTAAGATGTTTCGAAACTTAAAGGCTCAACGATTTGGCAATTACAGCATGCTACGAGAAAATACTGATATTTTTTTGGATGCAGAATGGTTTCCTCCAGATGGCATGCTGCCTGTCTCTGTTTCTTGATGTAAACGGAAACCGTTCACCACAGTTTACAGGAAAGCAGGTGCTCTGGTGGTGAAGGCTGCTCAGAAATGGCTTTTCAGGTAATAACAGGAAAGGGAAGTGAAAACGAGAGGACGACACAAAAGAACTTATTATATTACAGATCAGCTTGAATAGAGCGCCTCCTTTTCGGATTATTTTCTAATCTAATTTAACCTATCTTTAACATAAAAATTACGATACATACAAATCCCATCGGCAAAAAATTGCAACAACGAGCCCTCCCAACGGATGGAAGACAGATTTGAGATTTTTCTTCCAATAAGACCTTCCTTTTGAGTTTCCTCAAAAGGCATCAGGTGATACTAAATGTGGAATTTTTGGTTCTGTGAAATTCCAGAACTGAGATTCAGTAATAAGGTTATATAAATAACCTTATTTTATGACCAAAGTGGACCAAAGGACCAACCTCTCAGTTCCTCAAGTATTTCAGAGAATTGGACTAATCAGCTGATTTTTTTTAACTGTAACAGAATCAGAGCTGATATATTATATACGGCTAACAGCTCATATAAAACTTATCAGCCTCGAAACAAGCAGCCACAAGAAGAGTCATAAGGTTAGTTGAGAGTACTGTGTGTCTCTCTCAACATTACAAACCCTTACAAGGTAGCAGGTGACATTCAATCTCTGTTTTAAAACAAAACACCTCACAATAATAACCTACATGTTACATGCTGTAAGAAAGATTTGAGATTCAGTACATTCAGAGTGCTGTTGCTGAAACAGAAGCATCATCCCCAGGGATCAACACAGGTGCTGCATCACTGTTCAGACCAACACAAACATGTGTGCGACGCTGCCTATCAGATGACCTGAATCTGATGACCTCTTTTTGTGACGCTTTCACAGTTCTGGTCATCATTTTTCACCCGAAAGCCTTTCAGAGGTGGACTGGGGTAGCACAGCGACCTAGATCAGGCTACATGTGGAGATTTGTAAGACACAGTGTAAACGGAACATCTCTTCTTATTCGCTCCTATCCCACATCTTATCTAAACACACTTTAAAATCACTGCGATCTAGCTGCGCCCAGATTTATTTTCTCTGGAGTTATGCTACTTTATTCATTATGGTATCCATAGCTGCTAAACTACCTGTTAAGCAAAGCAAATCCAAATGAGAGTTCTCAAAGAACTGTGTGTAAATTGGATAAATAAAAAAGGTGTAAATGCTAATGTTATCATTCAGAAATAACAGCGGTTAATATAATACATTAAACAATATGGTAATCTGCTCTCACTGACCTCCATCACATCTTTTATGACAGGAGTCCATCTGGAAAGGTTGTAAGTCTGATCCTGGGAACGATCGCGTCTGGTTGTTTTGCGGGGGAAGAAACTGGGCTAGAAAGAAAAAGTACAAGAAACAATAATCAGGGTTCAGTTGAGACTCATAGAACTGAACAGATGAACAAGACAAGAAGATGAAACACACAAAGAAAGAAACCCAGAGCGTATCCACGGTGAAAGAGCCAGACACCAGCTATCATTGTTGATAGTTTTAACCCATGGGTACACTCATCTACATCTAATCTTCTCCTCCTCTGCACATACCGATGTGATGATAGGGACCCCGAGTTCTTTCCAGTTCAGGATAAACTCTCGTTCGTCTTCAATCCTTACATGCTGGATAAGCTTGCTTAAGTTCTCGTCTGTTGTTCCTGTTGACACACACCAAACAAACAAACCTGCATGACAATCTGGTAAGGTTTATAACGGCTGCATGCTCTTAAGCCAAATAATGAGCAATAAGGTTCTGAACAACAAAGACAATTTCAGGTTTTAGGTCCATTTTATGGTCTTTTTGGAGGGAATAATCTGTAACTCTTAACTGGAAAATATACCTGACATCATCAGAGTATTCACAAATATGCTGGGGTGTATTTTAATGTAATGTGTACTATTAAAAATGAAATCAACTCGTGCTTCATCTCGGCAATTGTAGGATTAGTAGTCTCTGATAGCCTGCACTCTGAAAGGTCCCTGGACCTCAACTTCTGAGTTACAAAGCAAAATACTACTTTACAGAATGCTAATAAACAGAGAGGAGACTAGGAGACTAGGAGACTAGGAGACCAGTCTGCTGCAGGAGAAGTTTGGTGTACCGCTGACGCTGAAGATGTAGAGCAGCACAGCTCTGATCTTGTCGTGGGTGCTGTATGGGTGGAGCAGCACTGGCAGCAGAGTCCTCATGGGATCTTTCACCTTCACCCCATCTACATCTGACCCCACTGCAAGGTCCTACGCAGAGATAAACCATCTTTGTGAACATTTGCACTTTTTAAATATATATATATATATATTCATAAAGCTCCATTTCACATTTGGAATCTGACCGGTACAACTAACACAATTCTACTGGGTCTCTCCTTAGGAGATCAGAGGTCTCGCTCAAGAGCAGATGCTTGCACTCGCGAGGCTTCCTACCGGTGAACGGTTATTCCCGCCTCACTAAACCCCCGAACACCCGCTGACTTGTTAAAGAAATGTTTGGCACTTGTTCCACCAAAACAGATGACGGAGCAGAGACAGACCTGTTCAGCTTTGCAGAGTTTCTCCACGTTGTTTGCGAAATGTTGCATGCAGTCCTCGGCCAACTGGAGATGAACAGTTTTCTAGAAAGAGAGAGAAAAATTGAAAACAATATGTAAAGAACTAAATGTACAAGTATTGTTACTGGAGTTTCAAAAAAGAATTTCCTTTAATGGAAGACAAAGATACTTGTAGAGGCCAGAAGTTATGACTTTCTGTTCTGTTTTTGTGCGTGATGAAGTCAACCCCACATAATAGCAGGCTTTGGAGGCACCACACCCAACCACAACATAATGACCACGTAGCTTTATGATTATAGATACCACTCAAAAAGCAACGGAGCAAATACTGGTACCACATACCTCAGTCACCTGCTTCCGGAATGAGGGCATCTTCTTCATCATCTGGGCCAAATTGCTGATTGTGATCTGAAATAAAAATGCAATGAAAGGTTTGCTCAAGATATGCATTTTAAGTGTGAAGATTCCCTGAGCTCAAGAAATCAGGGACGAATCATGAGAAGAAACCACAGCACTGTACCTTCCCGTCTGGCTGTTTCTTGTTCGCAGATATCTCCTTCACCAACTTGCGGATTTGTCTATTGTGAAAGAAATGGAGTTAGGGAGGGTTGAGGTATTGGAAGACAGAAACAGTACATCTCCATCCTTCAGACCTTGCAGACTTACTCTGAGACCTCAGCAATGTGCTTGTGCCTCAGATTAACCCAGAGCATGTCGCCCTCATTCAGCAAGGCCTGCTTCTCTGAGGCATCTTTAGCCTTGTACCTGGAAACAAAATTAACCAGGTTTTAGCTACATTGTCTACATTTCTTGAAATAGTTTGTCTGGTATATGGTGCTGTAAGCATATTATGCATGTGTGGAGAAGGTGAGATTCAGTAGGAAAAGCTTGTATTACTTGTAGGTGTCGCTCTGGATATCGATGAGGTCGTAAGCCATGGCCTGGTAGGTCAGCTCATGCAGGATGGGGCTGACGGGGTCAAAACCTCTCTCCAATATCAGAAGCTGGGCCTGAGTCTTTCCCTTGTGATAAGAGGAGGGGGAAATACACGGATAAACGCATAAAAAAAATACATAAAATCAAAACAGCAGTTACTGTTTAATAGTGACATTTGGCCTTTTTCCTTGCTATCTGCGATACTGCTTAGTTGCTGCCGAGCAACCACCGCAAGCTTTTCTAATTTCACAATTCGGGTGAAGAGCAACATTATTCTAATCTGCTGAAGGAGGGAAGTTTCTTTTACAAGCGGTGAGTAGAAAAGAATACCACATTTACTCTCTGGGCTAAGACCTTGTTTATTCTGTCAACATTCTTTGTTCAGCAGGTCTCTCACCTTTTTCTTGCCGCTGTCATCCAGCTCGTAGTGTTGGGCCAGTTTGTTGTCCACCAGCTCTGCAAGGGTCTTAGCGTTCTCCATGTTGCTGTCTCTAGTTATGATATAAAAAATGTTTTCATGAGTTATCACTGTCAAGTTAATACACACCACGGTGGCACTAATAGCAATATTTGATAGATATCGTACTGGTTTTAACCATTTCTAGAAAAAGTGTTTAGTTGCCCATTTTTTTAATTTATTTATTTATTTAGGTTTGATATGGATTTATGTGTATAATAAAATTCTACTTCATGTGAGATGATAAAAGCCACACAGTTCTGTAGTTTGGATTTACATTTAAAGTTTAGGTTGTTCTAAACCACAGCAAAGTGAGGTGACCTTTCTAACCGTGAAGCTTCATTTCTTTTCCGCCACAGTAAAGTAACATATTCTTTGGTCTCGGTTCCAGGTTTTCTCGTAAAAGGTCCCCACTCTGCTTGGGGGCTGAGGTGTGTTGAAATCTGAGAAATCAAATCTTCTCTGGCTTACTTCTTGTATCGAACCCCCGGGTACTCGTCCAACGTGGCACAGAGCGTGACGAGCTGGTCTGCGAGTGTCTCCAGTGTCTTCTTTTTGTCCTGACTGTTGGGACTGTAGATGCTTTGGAAAGCCCCCGGATTATTACATGTGAACACCTGGAAAGCATTCAACACACCAGAGTAAAGTCAAGTCTCCAATAATTCTTCTCACAACAGAACCAAATGCACAGACTTAATGACTATTATTATTATTATTATTATTAATAATAATAATAAATAAACAAACTCTAATTTACTTTGTGAAAATCTCAAAACAAGTAAGAACCTTAAAACCTTTGTTTTTTCTTTAACTAGAGAGATCATCCAGTTACAGTTACAAACCCACTGGGATAATACAACGTTGTTAAAGTTATTACATCATGGCTTAAAGCAGCCAACGCCCATCAGAGTCACTCAAAACACTGCAAATCTCTTCCTCCCAGTAGCGACATGACACTGAACACAAACTTAATTTTCCCTAGTCTTGATAAAAAGAGGAAATGGGGCATTGCAAAAGAACCTAAAAGAGCACAATCGTCACCCACTTGTGCCTCTTGTGGCATGAAGGACATGTTGATTTCCTTACAGACGCGTATGTACATTGCACAGGACTGCTTCATGTTGTTAAACAGGTCATCGGGACAGTCTGTGGGACCAAAAAGCTTTAGTTTGTATGTTATCTGTTTGACAACAACAACAACAACAACAACAACAACAATAATCCCTGAAACAACAGTTTGATCATGTGAGTGAAAGATATTTTTGCCAGTAGTTTGAAGTAGTGACTCAAAGTACTTACAGTCAGTGAAATAAACATATGCTGCTTTATATTTAGGTTTGGGCTTGAAGTCAGCAATAAAGGCATCCACACACTAAAAAAGGAAAATGTAAGATATCACAACAGAGTTTAGCAGAAAAAAAGACAATCAGAATGAAAACTCATTTTGCAGAAATGAAAACTGGAATCTGGATGCAATATCATGACAGGTCTATGATGGCAAACCTTAGCCGTTGGTGATATGAAGTAGATGGCCTTCATTTCTGGAACAGGCTCTCTGTTTTTGTACAGGTCCTCCACAACTAAAGAAACCAAATATACATGTTAACAGAGTAGCTACAGCGTACATACTGCAATTTGTTCTTTCTTTTACCAGCATTATATCAAAATGAGTGTTTCGCTGTTAAGGAAACCTACTCGTTATTTTTTCTGACATCAGATCTGACATTTTGCAGCATGATGAGAGGAGCTTGGTGGTGAAGGGGTCCAGAATCAATATCTGTGAAGAAGACAAATTGGTAGCGGTAAGTCAAATTACGTATCACACTGTAATATGATGCTAGAAAATACAACTATATTTTGAGTGGAATCCATCACATAAACGTTGTCTCTGTAGTGTGGAGTTGTCCTACCTTCCATGCTTCAGATTTCCTGCAATCTGTAATAATTGTATCTTTTATTCCTGTAAGAGACGCAGAATATGACTCATGAAAAACAACGTGAGGAACGTGACTGGAATCAGAGAATAACATGCTGTTTCGTGACTGTTGGAGCTGTAGCTTGAATCTGGTGCTGCAACACGTGTGTTTGGCTGAACATCTTGAGATCATAATTAAAACAATCCATTATTTACATCAGTCATTGATCAAGTAAACAGCCTGGTGTAAAACAATATTCCTGTTGTGTTTCATATCATTTTAAAGGTCTTTAAAATTCTGATGAGCATTTGTCATCATTCAATGGAAACATGATGAATAATCACTTCACAGAACTTGTCATGAATGGAAGTAAATAAGCTATTCTGTTAGACTTGCGTGATTCACCAAACATATTAGAGAGAGCTACGTTTGACAAGTCAGTCCGATTACTCTCTGGTTTATGAAATGAAATAAAGAGTGAAAATAAATCAAGGCAAGTGTCCGTTTCTTCATTGATTTACATCCTATAAAAAAGGTACACCTGAGTGAAACTGATGCAGTGAAACAAACTACCCTGCAATACATCCGTACCTTCATAAAAGCGCTCATGTTTCTTATGTCTAATGTTTGTTTAAACCAAAACGGAATAGTATATCCTCCACTGTCTGTTGTTTATATTAGACTAACGTTACATCCCTTCAGGCAACATGTAACGTTAACTAATAACCAACAACTGAGTGTAACGTTATGGTTTCACATGATGTGTTAACGTGGAGTCAGTTCGTGATAAACGTGAAGTCCGTGTTGTGTTAACCGTGTGATACCGAGGCGGGGCTGCAGGCTGAAGAACCGGACCTCTCTCCGCCGACTCAGGCGAGATAAACGAGTCCCCGTCAGCTCAGTTATGATAAACGACGTCGACAAATGCACGAATCAAAAAGGCGAGCTGTTGTTTTCAGTCCACCAACAACGACTCTTCACCCAAATCAAGTGAGTAAACTTCCGTCGCGCTCAACGGCAGAATGAGACTCGAGTGTCATGGCAAGATGCAAAGTCACGAACAAAGTCACAAACTGTTAATGAACCACCAGCTGGTCCTTCACGTTACGGACACCAGGCGTTACCCCGCTTCACACGGACAACAAACACTCTCCCGTCGGGGAGAACTTACTTTTCCATACTATTCTTTTCAGCCCGTGATCTGAACCCGTTGCCATCTTGTTTTTTTTTTTTATTCCTTTGCGCCTCTTCCTGTCCCGTGTCTTCATGTTCTGACGTCACCCGCGTCATCAAAGTGCGACGGAGCGATGCTGTAGTTTTTAACACACAATAATGATAATGATAATGATAATAATAATAATGATAATAATGATAATGATAATGATAATGATAATTATAATGATAATAAAGATAATGATAATGATAATAATGATAAAGATAAAGATAATGATAATGATAATGATAATAATAATAATGATAATGATAATGATAATGATGATGATAATGATAATAATAATAAAGATAATGATAATAATGATGATAATGATAATAATGATAATGATGATAATGATAATAATGATAATGATAATGATAATAATAATGATAATGATAATGATAATGATAATGATAATAATAATAATAATAATGATAATGATAATGATAATGATGATAATGATAATGATAATGATAATAATGATAATGATAATGACGATAATGATAATGATAATGATAATAATGATAATGACGATAACGATAACGATAATGATAATGATAATGATAATGATAATGATAATAATAATGATAATAATGATAATGATCTGCGATGAACTGGCGACCTGTCCAGGGTGTATCCTGCCTTCGCCCAATGTCAGCTGGGATCGGCTCCAGCGCCCCGCAACCCTAAAAAAAAGGATAAGCGGTTCGGATAATGGATGGATGATAATGATAATAATACAATTATAACAATAATCAAAGTGACTTTACAGGGTAAAAACAGAAACAATAAAAGCAATAACAACATAAACAAGGCAGATAGATGACATTATAACAGTACGAAACAAAACAGAAACATACATAACTAGCACCACAAAGAGGCAAACTTCTCCTATTTGCTAGTGGCGGTGGAAACATCTTATTACAATACATCCAAGTACATACAAGTAAAAGTCCTGCATTCAAAACCTTGCTCAAATTACAGTTAAAAAGTATTTGCATCAAAAGTACAATTACATATAATGCAGAATGGCCCTTTTTGGATTAAAATTGAATAATTCAGAATTAAATTCTGAATCAATGAATGCAATTATGTGCACGTCCCTTCAATGTTGTAGCTGCTAACGTAAAAATAACTAATGTTTTCTCATTGTTCTGGCATTTTTGTTTAAAATTCAGATGGGAGCCAGAGAAAAGTGAGAGTCACCATTGAGAGAGAGAAAACTGTTAAAAGGTATAAAAAAAAATGTAAATACTTGCGATAAATCCAAATAATGTGATACACAATTAGAATCTTTATTTTCCAGGTTAAAATTAGGAATTGACTATTAAGCTACATACAACATACTAAGTCGTAAATATGACATAAAAAGTCAAAGTCTCTGACATTAAAAGTTAAAATTATGAGATACTAAGTCATGATAGTAAGTAAGTAAAAGTAGAAATTGTAAGTGGACATCATAATATTGCGATATTAATTCTAACATGAGTTAATCAGTCAAACTTCTGACTTACTTTTTCAGTCAGAATTGTGAGGTTTTGCATTTGACTTACTATCTCATAATGTTGACTCAGTATCTCATAACAAAAAAGTGAGTTAAGTCAACATTTTTGACTCAGTATCTCCATTTTTACTTACTACATCATAATGTTGAGTATCTTTATTTTCCGAGCATTTCATCGTTTTTTTCTTTTCTCTTTTAGAAAACGTATTATTCATTTTTCAGAGCTCAATGTGAAAGGGAAGGATTAGCAGCCTTAAGGTAGGGGTATCCAATTCCTTTGCCAGACCCCATACCACGCTACATGTTGTTGTCTTTTGACCACATCCTTGAATATAGAATATCTTGCCTTTGTGTTTCATTCTCATGCTACCTAAACCTATACCATCCCCAAGGTGCATCTCTCTGCTTCCCTATGACTGGATATTTGCCTCCAGTGGGAGGGATCAGATGGAGGTATTTCAACCAGCACAAACACGAGATATGTTCAAGAAATGGTAAAACAGTTAAGAGTGAAGCATTTTTAGAAATCTAACAGAAGTTGTAAAGTGTGTGTGAGAGGGGTGTTTTAAGAGACAGACGTGAAGAATAGGCACTATGAAGGGGCTGGTGATTTGTGTCTTGCTAGGCATCTGCTCAAAGGTACAGTAATCGAATAAAATTTGTTATAATAACTTATATCTTATTTAAAATGTAAGCACAAACATTTTGTTGTGAGAGCACAATGCAATGCAACTTTAAAAGTGGTTAACGTTTTGGTAGTGACTTGAATTTTGATGTTTTTACATAAAAGTATTGTTAACAATATTTTTCATCTATATTTGCAGGCTGCAGCCCAAGGTACTGTATGTTCTCTGTTACCATAACTCCACTGTAGATTTTTATATCATTGTCATATATGAGAATGAAAGGGCAAAATCGTGATTACATCACACATCTATGTGTAAAAAAAAATCCATGTCTCAGGGTGTAAACAAATGCGATCTTGATCTCCACTTCTGTCCTCTCTCTCATCAGATATCCAAGTATCCGTGTTCTCAGTAACAACCAAGGCCGCAATTCTCAGATGGACCAGGTTCTCCGGAGCCAGCTCATACAAGATCACCGTCGCCCCCAAAAGCTCACCAAGCAACCACATTGCTTTTGCCACGTTTGGTCCGAACACAGTGCTGGGCTCTGTATACTCTCTGTCCCCGAACATCAAGTATGTATTCACAGTTGAAGCCCTGGATAGTTCCCAAGTAACACTGAGCTCTGCAGCGGTTGAGTCATCCACAGGTAAGGGTACACACTTACTTTAATACTTGTCATGTTTAAGCATGAAATAAGCCAATGTTTTATTCAGGGCTTCATTGTTGTGTACCTTTCATTTAAAAAACCACGCTGTTTGTTTTACTATATTTTCTGGTGTTGCATGTGTTTGAATTGGTCTAAAAATGCTTTTAAGAATTGGCAAAGTACATTTTTTACTGCCATATATTTAGGCACAGTATTTATCTAAAAACAGTCTGAAAAATAAATAGTGGATCCAGTATAATTACTAATATTACAATGTAAATTTAAACATTGAAATGCTACTTTGATGATGGGCAGTTGACAAGGTATATGAAGGACCACAGAAGAGTCACTATTAGTTCATTGAAAATATAAGAGGAAATCTTTTGATTGATACATTCAGTGTGTGGATTTCTCAAACATACACAGGGAGAGGAGATAAGTAAATCAAACGTATCCCAGTACTAATCCCGGAAATTTATAGGTAAAAGGTAGATTCCACAGCCAATTATTGCTGAAAAGGTGGAGGACATCCCTCGCATCTCACGACCAACATTTTCCTTGAAGTTACATTTCTACACTATGTGTCCTCTTCTTGGATGCCATCTCGGTTGTGAACTGACTGACTGTTTCAGCCCCTGAGATGATGGATCCCATCCAGACAGTGAAGCCGAAGGATAGCGGGACCTTGATAACGTCGTTCAACTTGAAGACCGGGGCGACTCATTACGTCATACGAATCCAGAATACCAATGGCTTCTTCAGAGAAGACACAGTGTCCTCCACCCCCGCTGAGATTAAGTCCCTCACACCATACACTGAGTACACGCTCAGCATCATGGCTGCCAACGGTGGAGGCCGGAGCCAGCCGTCTCTTCCTCGGACTGCAAAGACAGGTATACTTTATGTGTGCATAATGTTAGATTTACTACTTCCACATCTGGGAAACAAAACCTCATAAATACTGAATATATATAATAGCAAAATAACTAAGGGCTGGTTTATGTGTAGAAATAAGTCGTACGTTCATGGAGAAACTACGTGCACTGTTCTCATCGATCCCCATGCCCCACAGAAGTCACTTGATCTGCCTCATTGTCCCAAAGCAAAGCCATTACATACAGTAGGCCCACTGTGAGTCAACTTCAATGTTGGTTTTTCTTTCCCAATAAATGCATCAGCGCCCCTCGGGGCCTCTCCTGTATCGGTGGTAACTATACCTGACCCCTCTATGCCAAACACAATGGGGTTGACTTGATCCTGAGAAAGGGGGGAGATCTCATTCACATGAGCCAAACCAACATGCTACAAGCGGTTTCACCATTTTTTGTCCACTGTTTGTCATTATGCATCTCTGATTTCATTTTATTGTATTGTATTTCTGTAGGCTACTTAATATGTCAGACTCCAACCAACTTTAACATACATGGATTTATTCATACATCCTTACATGTTAAAAATGTAAAAACAGGCTTTTTAGCCTGTCAATCATGAAATGATTGCCTAAAACGTTCATCACATCTAAATTTAAGTTCCCACATCTGAGGTGAATTGCTCACCTAGTCATAAAATAACATGAGAACTGTGATTTTCATACAGTAGGTGCTAAAAGAGCATTGATGGAGTCATAGTTTTGTGGCAACTAATGGTATAGGTCAACATGTGACATTACTGGTGGTGTCTGTGACTACTGAAAATAACTTGTAAGTAGAAAAAAGAAACTGAAAAAAGTCCCGAGAAACTTGTCTTCTACAACAGAAATAATACAATATTAATGCCTCAATAAAACATCTCATAAATGTAAAACCTTTTTCTCCTCCACAGTTTTGCCTCCTCCTCAGCTCTCTGCCTCCTCTCCCAGCAATGACAGCATCGTCGTATCCTGGGCTCCTGTTGCTCACGCTGTCCAGTACACCCTGTCTGTATACGAGTTTGGCTCAAACAGCAGCATGAAGCACAACACCTCCAACACCAATCTGACCCTCTCTGGCCTGGATGCTGGCTCCCTCTACGTCATTCAGGGTTTCGCCTGGGACCTCGAGGGCCGACAGGGAGAAGGCGGTCTGTACATCAACCAGACAACAAGTAAGGAGCCACTGAGGCCCTTCTCTGTGTGTTTTTGTACTCTGAACTGCTGTGTTCATCAGATCACATTCAACAGGAGAGAGAGACACATGCTGGCTCCTGTGGTCCATGTGCCTTTATAATAATATGTGAGAAATATTATACATTTTACACAAACTCTCATTTTGTATGATATTTGGTTTTCAACAGTGTGGAGTGTGTCAGGTGGCCTGTTTTGCTTAAGTTGTGCCTGCAACAGCAGAAACACTTTTACAGAAACATTTAACCTCCGCACAGTCCCAAATCTAGTGGTCATGAATACAAAGAGACCAAAACTATTACTTCACTGAATATTATGAAGCATCAAAGTGAAACCATTTGCCAAGGAGCATTCATCTATTTCCCCTATTTTATCCTCAGAATCGGATTTGAAAATCCCCGTCTTTGGGATTCAATGCTAATACAGTGGGTCGGTGTGTTTTATCATGTTTTATCACCCTATTATCTATAACATCTTGATTTAAAAAGTAACCAGTAACAAAAGCCATCTGATATATGTAGTGTAATTAAGACAATATTTTCCTCAGAGATGCAGTGGACTAAAAATTCTAAACACTGATGTATGGAGTAACAAACAACAAATTGAGAGTACTTGAGTAAATATCACTCTATTGATGTGTCCAGCTTGGCAGAAGTATCAAATATGTATGTCTGTATCTGCTTGTGTTTTTGACTGGTCTAATGTGTGTGTTTTAACAGGACCTCCATCACCATCTAGAGCCAGTGTCTCCATGGTGATGAGTAACGGTGTGGCCGGACTCTCTGTGTCCTGGGAACTCGATCAGGAGGTCTATGGATCCATCCAATACCATGTGATGAGTGACCAGAACCTCACCTGTAACTCCACGTCCAGCTCCTGCACCCTGTTGCCAGTGGGCTGTGGAGAGGTACACACCATCCAGGTCACCGCCTCCAACGAGGCCGGGCCCAGCCAGCCATCAAGCCCCGTGGTGCTCATCACCTGTGAGTAGAGATTTGTTTTGGATCAGATCCACATTTTGTTTTTTTTCTTGATATATATTTTGACTTTGATTTGATTTTAACGCGACAAGGTAACGATCTGGTTGTAATAGGTCATTATGGACAATCAATGAGCTGGCCTTATTTATGGTAATTCTATTACATTTAATAAGGATTCACTGTATTTTCGCATTAATATGATGATATACTTTGATTTGTCAGGTATTGAATTTACTGGATTAGTCAGAAAAATCCCCATCTGTATTTTTTCTGTATGAATTACCAGATATGTTATTATATATAAAATTGTATCGTCATCTACAATTTTAGCCATATCGCCCACATCTAATACCAAAACTCAAATTTAATTGTTAGATAATTTGTATATCACAAGAACAGTTATAGTTTACGCAAAAATATGAGAGTTTTTAGAGTTAAAATGACCCTGTGTGGTTTTTGACCACTAGTAGCACTATGAATTAATCCTTAGACCAGTCTGTTCACTGGTTTGGTTAAGCACAACTGGTTAGGTTGTGTCATTACTGTAAGGTAGTACATTTTATTAAAACTGCACAGACACATAAAAGAAGAAGAAGAAAAAATGTCAGCAACTTTATGGGATGCAGTACATGGTGCATCTTTAAGATTTTCTCAAACATAAAAGACATAAAAATCTGGTTTTCTAAAGGCAAACAATGCTGCACTATTTTCCCAGATGAATTTATCTGCTGGCTATTGCTGGTTAAATTTAATAGATCAAAACTAACAATAACTACAATGAAATTATACAGATACTTTATATCTTTTCAATTTAAATCATTAGTTTGTGATTACTGGTGAGAAATGCGGACTGTAAGACCACCTCAGTGGTAGTCATGGATACAGCATTATGCCACTCTGAAACCACTATCAGTATGTGAGTGTGACCTGCTGTCCTGTTCTGTCAGTCCCTTGCCCACCACAGTCTTTGGCTCTCACGGAGTCAACTGAAGGAAACTGCACACTGACTTGGGACACGGTGCCTCATGCCGACAGCTACCAGGCCTTCATCAAGAGAGGTGACGGAGCAGAGGAGACCTGCAACACCACCAGCAACAACTGCACCTACCACTGCAAGTGTGGCTACACATACCTGATGTCTGTGTTTGCGCTCAACCAGGCTGGCAGCAGTACTCGAGGGCAGATTCTCAACTACACCACCTGTAAGTAACACGTCACCTCACGTTTTAAGATTTGGAGTCCTTATGAGGCTGGATTTCTTCCTGGTCATGTATCACCTGTGTCTTTCAGTGCCCTGTTGTCCAGAGGGTGTGTCAGTCTCCCTGGTGAGCACTGACACTCTGGAGATCACGTGGACGGCCTCGCAGGGGGCACAGCTGTACCAGACTCGAGCGGCAGACGGTTCAGAGGTTATCCTGTGTAACGACACAGCACCGGTGTGCGCCCTCTCCGACCTCAGCTGCGACAGTCCCTACAGCGTGCTGGTGACACCCTGCAATGAAATCAGTGGATGCAACCATGCATGCAAAGCTCACACTAAAAACACAGGTAGAAAACTTCTGTTCATATACCGTATAAGTATCCAGAAAATATCCAAAATGAGCCTGACTGAACAATTAACAGAATACTTTCTACCAATGTAAGGCAAAAAGCTACGATTTTCACATTTTATGAATGAAAACCCCAAGTGGACAGAGACATACACTCACTGGCCACTTTATTAGGTACACAAAACTACATTCTAATGCAATCCAATACAACAGCTGTGCCGTGAATTCTACTTTTACCGAGCTTAAAAATGTTCAGTCAGAAAAGTGATAATTCTTTTGGGAGATAGAATTCATGGCAGAGCCGATGTAGTGCATTACATTAGATCGTATACAGGTGTTCTTAATAAAGTGTCCAGTAAGTGTATATGTAAAGTTTGTTTTAATGGCTGTATGATTGATATATTCTCAGCTAAATAATTGAGCTGCACAGCCATAGTCATTATTTTCACCTCTGTTGGTCAAACATTTAGGTAGGACCCTCAAAGGTCTGAACAAACTCAATGAAGTCAACTTTTCTTTCCTTCTTTCTTTCGGCCTCATCAGCTCCCTGCATGCCGATGAATCTGATGCTGAATCTGAAAAACTCCTCCTGCGTCAGTGTCAGCTGGACAGCAAACAACAGTGCTGCTTCTTACACTGTGAGCGCGTCGGGAGATGACGGCAAACACACCTGCACCACCAGCGGAAACAGCTGCGACATCACTGACCTTCCCTGCGGCTCCATGTATGAAGTCAGCGTCGCAGCAACCAGCCGATTCGGCCAGAGTTTACCCAGCTACTCTGACTCTCTGGAAACAGGCGAGTGTGGTCAAAGGGTTGGATTGATCTACTTAATAGAAGAAGTACAGACAGGTATCAGGTTAAAGGAAAAATCAATAAAGAAGCATGTTCGTGGTGTGTCGGGACCTCACGAGCCTCCAGAACAGCTTCAGTGCTCCTTGGTATAGATTTCATAAGTCTGTATAACTTCACTGCTGACAGCTGTGTCAGCAGTGAAGTTATACACTTATAAAATCATATTTGGCCCAAAATCTCATACAAACACAAAGAAACTCACAATTTTGTACTTTTATACAAAATTAAGTCTTGCATTAAAAGTCTTACTTTAGTAAAAATCTGCATCATCAGCTAAATGAACACAACGACTGATTTCAAGAATGATGATTTCACTGAGTAAGCTATAGCCTAATTTTATGATTCTTTTGTGATTTCTTAATTTATCAATTTAATTTGTTAATTGCAACATCTTGATTTCAATTAATTAAAAGGGTGCTTCTGGGATTTAGTATTGCACTTCCACAAAGTTGGATAGCCTCACTTTCAGCCCTAACTATAAATCAAGCTCCAAAAGCACTACATAGGCTATAAAGAGAGAGATATTTCCGAATACAGATGAATGCAGATATTTTTATGACATAAACAGATACAGATGGTAACTTTGTGCTCCACCCGTAACATCCTCATATATCATCCTCTTTCACAGAACCCTGTTGCCCGGTCAATCTAACGGTCGATCAGGTAACGCAGGCAGTGACCAACGTCTCATGGTCTCATGCTAAAGGAGCGCATTCGTTCATCACTTCTCTGACATCAACGCATGGTCACGCCCGCTGCCACACCCAGGACTCCCACTGCCTCATGGGATGCATCACCTGTGGGACCAACTACACCGTCACCATGGAGGCGTTCAGCCACAGCGGGCGCAGTTCCAACTGCTCCTATCAGGGCTTCTCGTCCAGTGAGTGAATATGTTCTCTTCCATTAATATTACAACACTTATGTAGTTTTTATCTATTATACTTTTTACAATATGGAAGCAATCATGAACATATAAGTGACATAAGAGCTTGCCACACAGGCGCCAACCTCCGGGTCTGAAAAGTGACGCCAAACTTGCATTCTCTCTACTGGCCATCAGGGGGCGACTCCTCTGGTTGCAAAAGAAATCTGATTGTATAGAAGTCTATGAGAAAATTACCCTAATTCTCCCTTGATTTATTACCTCAGTAAACATTGTAAACATGAGTTTATGGTCTCAATCTCTAGTTTCACATCTTCTTCAATACAGCATGATGTTCATTTAGTAAATTATGGTCCCATTTAGAGTGAAATATATGATAAAGCAGCGTATGCTTTAGGGCGTGGCTACCTTATGATTGACAGGTCACTGTCACAGCTTTAGGTCACTGCTTACAACTTTAACCCTTTCACATTGTGTTTTCAATTCATGAAAGTTAATTGTAACATTTTGGTTGCCTACAAAAATGTCTTGTTCAACGTTCGGTTGCACTTAGCTCCACCCTCTCGGGTCTCTTCTGGTTGCAAAAAAACAAGAGGGTGATGGCCAAAACGTTGAACTCAAGGCTTCTAAATGGCAGTCCAGAAACCAATGGGTGGCGTCACGGTGACTACGTCCACATACATGCAGTAGCAGCTAATACCCTGAGTGTATTAAACTGAGCAATGGAGCCCCTTATTGCTTGGGAACTCAATATTTTAGTTGCAAGTGAGGGAGAATGTTTGAGTTATTCTTCAAAAAGTGACATAATATCTCCTTAAATAAAAATATGTTAATATTCATATCTCAAAGACTACACGCATGTGTAGAAAGAATACACAGACAATCATGTTACCGTCTTTGAAATGGCCTCTGTGTTTATTAAATTTATTAATAATCCACCAACATCCGGTAACACACACTCTCTCTCTCTCTCTCTCTCTCTCTCTCTCTCTCTCTCTCTCAGGTGCCTGCTGTCCGTCAGGCGTCAGGCTCTACAGGATGGCCGGTAACTCTCTACGAGTTTACTGGCGCAGCGCTGGTAGCAGCTACATCACAGAGATGGTGGGCAGCAGGAACAACTACACCTGCACGGCCTCTTCTGGGGAGAGCAGCTGTGATATTGGAAACATACAGTGTGGGGACGTCTACAATGTAGTGGTGGCTCCGCTCACACCAGAGGGCAGCAAAGTCCTGTTCTGCTCTCAGAGACTGTACTCAGGTATGACATCTCACAGTAATGTCTGGTGATGCAAATATTTGCTTATCAGCAGGTTTAGAGTGTATGATGACAGATGTTTCTATTGAAACAGATGTCTATAATGCAAATGTACATTATTAACACACAGTTGGTAGTTTCACCACTACTTACGTTCATTTTATATACTTCTGTAAAGGAATTGTATTAGCTTTATTTGGGATTGGAACATAGCACACGCATTTTAGATGATCAGCAACTATAAGATGAAAAAGGTTAATATAGCTAAAACACTGAATATGGATGATGACATTTTTACTGAATTTCACCCTTTTTGTCTCTGTTCTCAGTCACTTGTTCAGGGAGCAACGTTGGTACAGGTGTGTATCTGCATTCATATTTAGAGAAGGCTATTATTTGAAGTCAAAATCACTAAAACAACCCAAACAATTTTCAGTATTTACTGGTAAAAGGTGTAGATGAAACATTTTAAATGTATGATTTTTCTAATGCCACTCCAACCTGTTCTCCTGCAGTGATTTACAGAGGGAAGAGAAGTGTGGACTAGCATATGGTAAGTAAATATACCATAATTATACAGTAATGACCGTAGTGAGCAGGATTTAGCTGCTTTTGTGATGCCAGTGAGACTAAACTGTCCTCTTTGCGGTCATGGTTTTATTGACTTTTTACAGTTTAAAATATACTGAAAAATCACAATGCAATATTTGAGACAATTAAGCAAGCTCAAAGATGACCTTTTATGAAAACACAAATATTAAAGCAACAAAGGCAAGATATAAAATGTGAAACGAAAGGCCCACTTAAAACTCCAATGTGCATTAATTTCCTTAGACATAATATTTATATCTATTACATAAGTTCAGGTATATTAATGTCTTCCTCTGCTCATCACAACATTACTTGCATTTTAAACTGATTGCATCAAAATTCCCACACTAACTTGACGCTTTGCTGTTATAAGATGTCAAATATTAAACTGAATGTGACTGAATCTCTTCTCTACAGATGCACACTTCCATCTTTGTTATCCTTCTCTTCCTCCTGCATCATCCCTGCCCCACTGGAATAAAACCATGCTCATAACTAAATAGACGTGTTAACCAGCTATAAACATACTTGTCAGTTGGCCATGATTAATATGTGATAAAATGACAAATAAAGAGAAATAAATGTTTGAGATATTTTACAGTATTGTAAACCTGCCTTCATGTATCACGGACAAACAAAACCATCACTGTATCCTCAACAATCACAATCAAGCACTTAAATATAGACAATAAGAATGCATTTTGTGTGTGCTCAAAATATGGACCATAATCCCTGAGCTTTTGCCTTAAAAACTCCAAATAAATGATCGAATTGACCAAAAAAAAGCAAAACAGTAACAGTGCCCCAACTAACATTTTAAACAATTTGCCCCTTAATTTTTTAGAATTGTTAATTGTTAATTGACCAAATCATTATTTTTTTTTTTAAAAATCCCAAGTAGGAAGCCTCCTGATGATGAGCATACACTGATCTGTGTCATCTCATCATGTGACACCCTGTTGTATGATCTCTGCAGTATGCTGTTGCTTATTCTCAGGATGTATTTAACTGTTTGTGATATGTGTCACTGTGGTTGTGGAAACATGATGCATATGTCAGTTAATAAAGAATTCCTCAGCATCATTTCTGTGTTTTGTGGTTTGTTTTGCACATAGATTTGTGCGTAACAAGATAAAAGGTTAAATTTAGTCATAATTCAGTATTCTGATTCACCAAAATCTTGTCTTTAGTCTGTTTTGTGCTGTTGTTCTCACCTGGGTATTTAAAGCTATGCAATCATACAGTACAGCATTTATAAAAGGAATTTTCATTTGACAATACTGATCCCACTTTCTTTCTTTCTTATCTAAAAGATCAAGACAATTGTAGTCCATCCAAACATAACACATCTTTCTTCTGCCACAAAGAGAGGCCCCTGGCTGAAAGACCTTTTGTGTCCAGCCTGTGTCATTTCAGCCTTTCATAACTTCTCTTCATATGCCCGGACACCTTGGTAGAAAGCTGTGTCCTCTAGTTTCATTACTGTAACACGTGAGGTAAGCCTACCTAACTGGAGCAAACGATCAAAGATTCAAGCTAACATCTGACCTTTGCCAAAGACCAATGCTAACAGCTAGGGATATAAACATCCCTGAAGAGATAGATAAATGTTCCATCGACTGTGTTATAAACAAATAGGATAATAAATAAAATGAAAAGAATAATTTTTTATACTTTATTTAAAACTTGATTAAGATAGTTCAAACACTTTGAGTTCAAACACTTTTTAAACATGACAGACATGACAAATCTGGCGTCAGTGATAACACAAATAGTGTTTACTTATTGCCTAGCAGAGGTACAGAGGTCAACCATCTAAGTGACCTAAGGATATCAAATTAAACACAATATTTACAATGAGCAAATTGCTCTTTTGACAATGGAAAATATGGCTGAATGTTTCAGTGCATTCTTCCTTGATAACACACCCAGCCAGCAGCTTCACAGTCCCGCCCTGCTCCCTTTTCACAGCACAGGTTTCAGTTGGCTTGAATCCCTCGAAACACAAAAGGAATGAATCTGGTATTATCCCCGGTGCTCTGGAAAACAGTAGGGGTTATCAATAATGATACTGTGGTGCCTCTCAGTGGGGAATAGTTGCCCTTCACAGACTGGAACATGACTCCAAAGTGTCTTTGAGACAGACGGATCTGGAGGTCTTTTAGCAGCTTACATAACACCCCACTGTCGAAAAAAGAATCACGTGAGGTTGTTTAACGTTTCTTGCCATAAGTGCAAACATCTCACTAAAGATGCTTTGCAGCAGACGTCTCAACGCGTCAAATGTTTGTTTCCCATTGGCCGCTGCCTTATAGGCCCTTTTCACAGCAGCCATTTTGACATGTCATAGCAGGGTAAACCCACACAGGGTAATTGATAAAAGGATATATGCTCTCATTCTATCTGGTGTGTCACAGCCATTCCAGCGAGTCAGCATGCTCAATGCCAGCCCATGTCATATCAAGGGAATACAGCTGTGTAACATCTTTCTCAGGTTCCCATTATGTGCTATATATAGCTGAGGAACCAGCTATTTCTTATTCCCAGGTTGTCAAAATCATACGTATTTTATGAAACATACTAAAACCTTTTCCTAAACCTAACCAAGTAGCCTTGTTTTGTTTTCTCTAAACCTAAGTGAGACAGAGGGGTCCTGACCATGCATCCGTATGTAAAGAGCTGGGGATTCATTTTTAAATCACACACCAGAATGTCTTGATTGTCTCTGAGTGACAAGTTGAGGTGGTCTACTATTAATCTGAAGTGAAATTAGTTTGTAACTTTGGACCATTTCCTTTAAAATCTAATCTGAAATTAGAGACACATTGGTTCATAAATGTGATTTTCCTTTCATTTTGATCAGAATGTCCTGATATTGGAAGAGATACCTTCCAAGGTGGTATGCTATCGATTTTAGGTAAAAGTATTCACACAATGGAAATACAATTTTTCCTTGAAATAGTGTTTGCATGTGGTATTTCTTTTTTTAAGTTATCATTCATAAAATGTATAATTTTTCACTCATTCATTTAGTTAAATTTATTAATGTATCTGTATTTACAGACATATTGACTGACTATCACGTTCAGCGGAACTTTGCTCTTATTTTGACGTCAGTTCTTACACGCTCTTACCAAAGTGCCTAGTACACACGCCTACCAAAAAAAAAGACTGTTGGCTTGACTGTGTTTTTCGGAGTGGAGGCTGGCTTGACTGCATCCCCAGATTGATGGCAGGAATGAATAGACTCACACACACTTAGACACACAAGAGACATGCCAGTGACAGAAGAGGTGGGGTAAACTGGGAAACACATGGCAAAAGGAAACCACATGGTTAAAAACTCAGTTTCCAACAGTATGAATCTCATAACTCTACAACCCAAACTCAGTTAATTTGCAGCCAAAGAAGAGAGAAGGATACATTTTACTTTACACAGACATAACCACAAATTATGTCTCACCTTTACTTTTTTGTGATCAAAAGTTGTGCTCAAGGGCATGTCAGTGCTGCCATTGGCTACTCCAATGTCTCCGGATAATTTCTTAATCGATTCAAGCTGTCTGCATTCATTTGCATTGCATGGAGGATTATTTACAGTCTGTCTTCCTCCAGCATCGGACTACTAGACTATCCTCAGCCTTCCATGTGAAAACAGTTTATGTCACCATCTGGTGGATGAATTATGGTACTGCACTCATCCTAAAGGCTTTTGCCTTTACAGACACGAAGTTTCCAAATAACAATGGTCTAAATATAGATGTCATCAAATTAAAAGTCAGGCAGCCTCCGCTGATAGCAGTGGCATATAAGCTCAAGAGAGATTCATTAAGGATCACATTCAATTACCTATATTTTCTCTGCATAGCTTTTCTGTTCTTTACTATCTAAGTGACAAATGAGTGACATTAGCGCTTGCATTATATACCTAACTTTGTAACATCGGGAACAAACATGACAGTGACAACAACAGACATTGTCAGATGTCACGTTCCAGCAGGACATCTATATTATTTCTATATTAAGACAGTCACACATATAGATGAACGCATGAATGCCTTTTTCCAGATTGTCTTTCCAGATTTTAAATTATGAGAGGAAAAATATTTTTTACATTAAAGAATATCAATCAAACCAAACCATGATCCATTCCTGCTCCATTTTCCAAATCTGGTTTTATCCTGCTTTTAACAAGTGACTGTCTAATGTGGGCATATGGAGAATGTCTCACCTGATTTGACCCCATACCATCATGGTGCGCTGTGAATTGAGTTTTATCACAGTATAATGTGTCATCCAATCAGATTTTATTTATCTGTCAGTATTATTCTAGATAAAAATTTATTTTGGAGTTTTATTCAAAACATTTTCATCTCAATGGAATGAGGCAGGACTTGGATGTTAAAGGAGATGAATGATAATGAGTTTGTCAGCTGGCACCTCCCATTCCAGCTCATTTTAGCCACATGTTCGCAGGAGTTCATTCTGGTAACTCTTCAACCTAACATCCAGACTTTTGTCCTTTTTCACTTGAAAACACTCAGATATAAAGCATGCTGCATAGTAGACAACCTAGTGGTATGCAATGTATAAACCACTGTATAAGTCTGGAGAGACAAATGTACTTTTGACAGACAGACAACGTTCCCACATATTAGCACTTCAAAGGGAAAACTGATCTTTGGTTCAATTGGACCAGAGCTGCACATTAGTTTCAAATAGATTTAAAATAACAAATTTACAGTATTAATACATATTAATACATTAACTATGGAAGCATTCATTTGAGGATTGGCAGGTCAAAAATAATTATAGACTAAACACTGGCTACATTTGTTTTAAAATGTTAAGTTTTATAGATTGCTTCACACTGAATGTCAATGGTTATGTATTATTCAGTTGTCAAGGTAATTCAACACACTTTTAATAAAGACATCTAGACATCTTTTAACATGCAGAACACCACGTCAGTGTTCCCTCAACACTACTTGTTTTGAGTGAAGGGCACTTTAATTAATATGTGAAACTGATTGAACGCCTGGCCTACTCTATTTGTACTCTAATAACACTTCAGATGAGTCAGCAGCGAAAAAACAACCTAACCAGCTCTGTGACTTAAATGACTTAAGAAATTTGCAGGAAGTTGCATCATAAGATGCTCAATATCTGTGACCTGTAACATTGTCTCCTTCAGAACAATAGCTTCGGCACATAAAAATACAATGAAATATCAAGGCGTTCACATCACTTGTCCTTTTCCATCGCACTCTAAAATTGCTCTTTTGTTTATGCAGGGCAGCTAAAGTTTCCTGGCATGTTTATGGCCCATATCCGCTTTCATGTTGACTTTCTTTTTTCTAAAACGTGATGAGGAGCTAGGAGGTGATAGCCCTTTATTCTCATATGATAAAAGATTCTTTTCAGCCCAGCATGTAGCCTACATGATGCCAGCTTTGAGATTAGTCTATCTAGGAGCAAATCAACTTCATTTTTCAGTGAAATCTATTACTGAACGCCTTCAAACCTTCAAAAGCTAACAGTTTAAGAAAGACACAACGTATTAACAGTTCCAAGCATTACGTGTTTTGTAAGTACATCCCATTTAGATGGAGTCCCAATTCCCAAGTTTGCATTCTTGACTTTGGTTTCAGTGGCACTTGTCTCCTTTGAGCAGGTGGCCCCTCCCAAGCCTTTATCCCTTTGCTTCAGGTCATTCACTGTGTTCTCATGTATTCTTACAGGGATTTAAAAAAAAAAGAAGTTAACACAGAAACATGGCATGTGAAGTCGCAGCATGCCTTCAGATTAGTAATATTTACAATAACTCGGATGCATGGGGGAGAAAGAAACACAATGTGGACCTCTGACTAGAGAAAAATAAAACAAAAAACAGAGAGACAAATGGGAAATGATGACATACATAATGTTTTGTTTTGCTCAAGTTCAGTTCACAGTTTGATGATAAAACTGGAGTCTGGTTTAATATGTCATATGAGTTTTTCCATTTTCTCTGTGAGAAAATTATGTTCAATATGTCAGGGTTCATCTCAAATTGTAACCCGACCAGTAATTTACTGTAAATTCAACACCAGAAAGTTGTATCTTACACAACTGTAGTATAAGAAATCAAAAGAAAAGATGTCATGTGAACAATATTATTACAGATCAGAATGATGAATGTTTATAACAGCAGACAGTTAAACTGCAACCCTGCAAATGCAAAGAGAGAATTGGATCCCAAAATGTGGACTCTATTTCCAGACTGTTCTAGCTGATGATGGTTGAAAGCTCGACAAAAAGTTAAAGATAATTTTTGTGAAGTAAACTTCAGTTGTGGAAGAACCATAGCCCTTGTGCTTTGTTGTCATTGGCTTTACTCATTATTTGGGGTCCTCGCTGTATGTTTAAAGATAATAATAATTGCCAAATAACAATATTATTTTTCTTAAGACTTTCTTAAATCCAATTTATAGAAAAGTATCAAAGCAGTAACCCTTCCCTTTGTCACTAACTGGGTTTGCACGTTTGATGAAGTTGACAAAATACAGAAATTAACAAAAAGCACTGTTATTCCACCAAATAAGGAAATAATTCATATCGTCTATGTTATTTGGGCTACACATAAGCAAGAAGATATTCCATTAGTTTGCCAAAAATGTATTCACAGACAAAGAAATGTTATTATATAAGGTGATGTTACTTATCTTGGGGTCAACTAGAGCCCAAAGAGTTAGACCTGTTATAGATGGACTGTTAAAAATTATCATTCAAGTTCATACATTTCAGAAATAAAAGTAACACAGACACACATGCAGACCGATCAGTTATGAGACACACATTCTTCTCATCCTTGACTTCATGTAACTTCACCAAACCCTCATCCATCCCTCCATCCCTCTATCCCTCCCTCCTGACTGCCTGGGGCTGTTGGTGTGACAGCCTGTCCCCGTTTGGGGACAACTGATTGGTTCCCACACATGCTGGGCTGAAGCTCTGAAGAATCCAGAACACCTTTTGTATTTGACTCCCTTGAATACTAAATTAATTGTAATCCAGCACTCAATGTTAAAGATGGGATTCTTGGGAGCTATAAGCTTTTCTTTAGCATTGGTATCTCTAACTCAGGTAAATACATTCTTTTTTTTTATGTTAAAACCTGTCAAACTCAACAATATAGATATTATTTAGTGTTAAAATATTTACAGCATGCTATTGATTAAATCATATATTTTTTAATTTACAGATACCTTATAGTGCAGAAGGTAAGTGAACCAAGACGTTTAGTGTAAATACTATTTTAGAATATTTGTGTTGGCATAACTTGGATTAAAAAAAAGAAATAAGTATTATAGTATCAATATTTATGACTCAAAACTCAAAGATATCACATACCACATTTATGATGTTTTTGTATATTTGTGATATTGCTTATTGTTCAGTGACCTTCAATTACAACTTTTCTTCTGTAACCCAGCTTGTCTTTTCAGTGCCATGTATTTCCATCTCTTACAGGGTGCAAAATCTTGTCAGCTAAGTCTTCAAGCGCCTCATCGATTCTGGTAAAATGGGAAAAATATATTGGGGCAACAAACTATTTTTTGGACCTTCGGGTGAAAAACAATACACAGTTTGCACCGATTGTGGTGACCTTGCCAGGATCCTCGACAGAAAGGAATGTGTGGGGTCTGAGACCAGGAACCGAGTATAATGTGACTCTCAAAGTCTTTAATTTCTTCACTTTGTTGTGTATGACTACAGCTGTGGCGACCACAGGTAAAGAAGAAGACAACTAATACAGCAGTTATATAGAATAGTTGTAACATCTTAAAATGAGATAGTGATTTGGATAAATGTTATTTTTGTTTGGGCAGCATAGCCATGCCATTCGCCCTCAGGGGTCAAATTGTGACATACAGTTATAAATACATATCAAACGAATTGTACATATTTCAGTATACGAATGCATACCAAACGAGCTCCAAAAGGAGTTATTTGAAAAGAAAAGTATAATGTGCTGTACCAAATTAGTCAATTCAAGCTGCGTCTTTACGCGCAAAAATGCGTCATTCCGCACGGGTGCAAAGTATGCAGCACCTAAACGATGCCGTCTCCCCTGCTCTTTCCTCTCAGTGCCCGCCACATCGCAGATAGTAGACGGCAGAGCACTGTCGAGTACTTCAGTTATGGTAAAGTGGACTGAGGAAACCTCGGCGGACCACTACTACCTGCTGATGAACTCTCAGGCCACCGGACAGAAGAGCAACCTGACCTTCACTGACTCCTCCGCTGTGGTGGTAAATCTGCAGTACTCCACCAACTACGACTTCTACATCGTCACAGCTAACGAGGCCGGCCTGGGAACCAGAAGCAAAGTGCGGACCATCACGACCTGTAAGTGATCAGTTTATTTTGGAGCCTTGAGATGTTTTTTTTATTTGTTTTTTTAAAGCAAAGATGGATGTTGTAGTATGAGTATCATGTTCCTGCATGTACAAACGCAGAACCTCAAAACCTTGCTTTTGTTCATGTAATGTATGTGTTCAAATAATGACCAAGAGAAGATATTATCAAGTATTTTCTTTATTTTTCATTATGACTGCAAAAGCCAGATGTAGTCTACTATCAAACTAATGTAGATCAAGTTATCATCGTTTACTGTGTAATAAGTAATAAAAGTGACCAAACTCTCCATTAAGTGTTGATAATTTACGTTACTATTACCATTACAACGTTCCTTAAAATGTGGGTCTAGATCTTCAGGATCATCATAAATATGGGGTCAATTCATGTCAACTTTATTCAATTAGCCCAAAATCACAAATATGTGTTTATAGTCTGTACAGCAAACTCCGCCCTCTCTATTCATAGACCCTCATCTCGGAAAGCTGGTAAACATTGGAGTCTCTGGTTGTTACTATAGGGAAGTTACAGGATAATTAATCACCCAAATAACAAACATTTTATTCTCTTACATTGAGTTGTACAATGTATATCCATGACGATAGTATTATTTATAATATGTCATTTTTTATTTATTTTCTTTGCGCTCACTTCAATACAGTTAAGCTGAATGGAATTGTGTTTGTAGTGCCCACAGTTCTGAAAAATGATATTAAATATATCAAACATTTCCAACTTTTCAAAGAACTGTTGTCCAATTGATAGTTCAAACACACACATTTTTATTAAAGAAGAGATATTTGGTGCAAAAACAGAAAGATGTGTTTAGTATTAGTAATTGGGACAACGTTTCTGGGAAGACAAGGTGCTGTTGAGTTTTTCAAATGTAATCTTTCAATTCTTTGAGCTGCATAAACAATACAGTAATGCCATTCAACTAGCCACAAAAATACATTGCTTTGAGTAAATTAAGACTAGATGCATTTTTCGTAATTTACGTGAACTGACCCTTTAACTGGGCTGAACTTGTCTTGGCTGTAATTGCAGAATATTAATTCCTAAATTGAAAGGTAAAAGTGAAGCTTTTTAGTTCTTGAGCTCAAAAAGGCTGTTTCAAACTAATGTATAAAAAATTACTCCGACATATACATTATCAGATTGATTGATATCCCCTCTAACTAAGTGCTTATGTTTCTAGTGGCTAAGCCTCCGATAAACATCACAGCGACACAGATTGGCTGGGACACGGCGAGGGTGACGTGGCAGCCCGTGTTCAGCGTCCTGCGATACGAAGTCTCCGTCCAGGACATTGATGAACCCACCAGCTTGCCGTCTGTGTACAACGTCTTCGACACTAAGGTGGATGTTCAAGGCATCTTCCCATGCTCCACCTATCGGATATTGGTGTCCTCATACAGCAAGTTTCTGGTGCCCGGCGAGCCCACAGACTACACCTACACCACCAACAGTGAGTCGGCACAGCCATACCGATATCAATAACTTGGTGACTTTGATCTAGGTCAGCTATGCTCTCTCTGAGGCGTTCCTTTCAAACATGCAGAATATGATCCTCAGGGGAAAAGGGATTCAGATGCCCTGAAAAACCTACTTGTTGTTGAGGTTGTCACGTAAACATGAACCTCAGAAAAAACAGAAACTGAGATGATTGTTCAAGTCTTTTACAGTATATTAAATATGGAATATACCGCTTTAACACTATATGGTCAGTTTGCCCCTATCAGAGATAATGTGATAGTATGAAACAGAACTAATGAACAATTTTACTCACAAAACAACTCTCCAATCAGGATTTGTGTAGAATTATGGCATACTTATAGAGCCATCAGTATTTCTTACCAGACAGTTTCTGATATAAAATATATATAATATAGTATGTTAATCCACTACTTATAACTTTCTGTTTTCTCACATACAATAAAACAAGCCACTAATCCTGTGCTACTTGCAGAGCTGAAACCAGTTACATCCATTTCGGTGGACTACACCTGCACCACCCACTCTGCCATGGTTGCCTGGTCGGCCGTGTTTATGGCCGACTCCTACAAGGCCATGGCGATAGGCAAAAATGGCACGCAGCTGGAGTGCACCAGCCAGAACACCAGCTGTCGGATCATCGGACTGAGCTGCGGACAGAACTACGTGGTGCATGTAATACCAATATCAGAGAACTGCGAGCAGATGATGAACAGCACCTCAGCCGCTTTCCAGACCGGTGAGACGCAATAGTCACAAAGAAAAAAACAAGGATCCTTTAACTCAGGCAACCTATCTGACATAGAAAAACGCCTATAACCATACATGCAAAAAGAAGACACACATACTGACATCTTCTTCAAAGTCCTTTTTGACATAACCACCCTAACGTCACTCAGTGTGAGCCCCGAAGGAGAATAGAGAAAGACAAACTCGCGGGACAGTAAATGACAACAAAACACAGTTTGGACTCTCATATTGAGCTGAATTAAATTTAGGTGAATTTAGGTGGGGGAAACATAATATATAACTGTTTTCACAGGCAAAACTCCCCATTACAAGTAATCTCGACTCCATGTGTAAAATCATTGGAGTGGCCCTTTAAATATGAGGTTGGCACACTAAAAGCCTGAACTCTGGTCAAAATAGTGAAGGAATGTGGTCACACAGCAGGCTACATTTGACAAAAAGGCCAAAAAAAACAAACTTGAAACCCAAACTTTGGATTTGGTAATTATAGCCCATCAATACCAGTTAACTGACTAAATGGCTCTGTGTCCATAACATTTTTGTCTGCCGAACATTCGTACTGCTCCACCCTTCCATCTATTTTGTTGAAGGCACTTAATCCTGTCATCTCACATATCCCTCTTTTCTGTTCGAGAGCCCAGTCGAGATATTCTGTCCAACCCCACCCCTGATGCCACATTGTGCACCGCTAAGCTGTCATGACTTGGATGATGCTGAACATGATTTTATGACAAGTAATTGTTACGTCAATAATACTTTAATAACTCAATCTGGTAACAATACCTTTTTTGGAAAAGCCTTAATGCACAAGAAAAAGGAAACAGTATCATCTTGAGATGATTTTGACTTTGTTTGGTAATAATACAGCTCTGAGTGGGCTTTCATTGCCTTGGATGAAGACTTTTTTTTTTTATCCTATTTGAGTCATAGGATTTGATATAAAGATCCACATCAAAATCCCTACATTAAAATGACAAAAAAAATAAATGACATGTTTATATAATATATATATATATATATATATATATATATATATATATACACACATACATACATACATACATATATATATATATATATATATATATATATATAAATAATAATTTATAAATTGTCCTCTGATTTTAACATAATACACCTGTTGTTGTTTTTACTTTAGAATGAGGATTACTGAGGTCGTATCTGTCAGGGGTCATTTGGGAATAGCTGTTTACTCCCCCCTCCTAGTTTTGTTTGACATCTACATTCACGCGTTTATTTGAATGCATCACTGGGTGTCTCCTTTGAAAACTGGGTCTCCCATTGAGCTGCACTGTCTATATCACATTGTGTTGTGTTCAGGCTGCTAAGAATGAGCCTGTGTTTGTGTTAAACCTGAAACCTCATACAGTGAAAAGCAACCGTGGAGTGTAATCTTCAGTATCAGGGCGTTTTGACCTGAAACAGGATCTGAGACGCTTGTCTTTGATGTTGATACAACACCATTTACTTCAATTTTCTTTTACCTAATTTTTCCTTTATAATGTTATCCATCCATCATAAGATGTTTCATAATAAGGTGGTTTACATAATTATATAAATATCCATTTCCTTTAAGTTCCCTGTCCTCCCAAGAACCTGGAGTTGGTCCGAAATTGTTCCAGTGAAGTCATCATGTTTTCCTGGGAACGCACAAACCGTACAGACCGCTACTTGGCCCAGTCAGTGGACTCTCAGGTATCGCACTCTGGACAAAAAGTATTTGCAGCAGGAATTGTGGAATTGTGTCTTTGTAAATCTATATGCAAGAATGTTTGATGATTCTTTTGAATGAAAAGAAAAAGTTTGACATTTTGGGAAAAAACTATTATTTGCCTTCTTATGTTACATATCAAGCTACAGCCAGTTAGCTTAGCTTAGCACAACGCTTGGAAACCGGGGGACATAGATTGCCTGGCTCTGTCCAAAGGCGAATAAATCCCCCTTTGTTTCTTTGTGCTTAACTAAGCTAACCAGCTGATAGCTGTAGCTTCATATTTAGGATGTAGATGTGTGAGTGGTGTCAATCTTCTAATCCAACTGTTTGCAAGAAAGCAATATGCTTCCAACATGCTGAACTATACCTTAAAGGAGGTAATGACTAGAGTCTGTCATTTAGTGTACATATTATGTAAATGCTTTCTCTGTAGGGATTGGTCAAGAAGTGTTTGACTGAAGACAACTCCTGTCAGTTTACACACACGGTGTGTGGACGGCACTATCAATTCACAGTCCAATCCATCGAAGGGCAGTGCAGAAGCCAGATGAGCTCTGCTGTTGGCATCCGTACAGGTATGACTATATTCATCTCTATAGCAGTAAATGCACACATACAGATACCACTTTGCATAACAAAACTTAACTTTGTGTAATTTTAGTTAGTCATTTTATCCCTGCAAGCCCCCAAAGGGCATTAAATTAAAACAAGCAGAGAAAGAAAAATCATTCTTTTTTTAAAATAGTGCAACCAGTGATGAAGGGTTTCAATGTATATAGCAAATGAATTTCCATGATTTGAAGTTGCTGCAACTTTAGTACAACTCAATTTAAAAGTAGTTTGTGGGTAAATTAACTGTGATCGGTGTCCATGCTCATGTGATCGCCCTCTGGTGGATTCTCTTAAAACATGATCCAACTGCTGTCCTATTTCAAAATGAAAATATCATTTTAGCTCATTTTAGCTTGCAGTGTTCAGTTATACTCTTCTATAAATTGAAAATATAAATGAAAACATAAGTAAAATAATGTCACCTGTCTCCAGCACCCTGTATTCCCCAGAATCTGCAAACCTTTGCCGACTGCAACTCAGATGTTCTGCTCAGCAAGTGGGAGCTCGCTGAGGGGGCTCTTCGTTACACAGTGGAGGTCTTCGGCAACTACAAAAACGGCAGATATTACAACTGCAGCTCACAGTCCAACAGCTGCGCTGTGAAGGGCATCCAGTGTGGACAGTTCTTCTCCACCTACATCACAGCTTTTGACGATGAATGTGCCAGCCCGAGGAGGCTGGGGCCTGTGGCTGAGACAGGTGAGGAGGAGCTGTTAGTGCCTGTTTATTAGATATTAGCAGTATTAGCAGTGGTGGAAGAAGTACTGAGATTATGTATTTGCTCCATAACAAATAATCCAAAACAAGTAAAAGTTTTGGTTACAACATCTTACTTTTGCGATGGGAAGGAGGCACTGTATTATCAGCAAAATGTACTCAGTATACATTGCAATGACTCCTGTCATATATTATTATACATTTAATTATTATTGCTGATACATTAATGTGTAAGCAGCATTCTGACAAGGTGGAGTTCATTTTAACTGTGTTTGATTGTTGCTTTAGCTACCTGTCCTTTATAATAAACTGATCGTATGTTTTTCTGTAAAATATTAGCCTGTACCTGCAGACAATGTACAGTACTTAATTAGTTACATTTACCCAAAAAATTGTTTCTCCTTCACTTCACAAACATCACAGAAACTGCCTATTCACTCAACATTTTCATGGGATTTCTTTATAGCTGAAACAATTAGTCAATTCATCAAATATTCAATAGACAGAAAATGAATCGGCAACTATTTTGATAATTGATTATTATTGTCCAAGTCATTTATCCACGTTTGCTACTTTTCACTATTTAATATCATTATAAGTTAAATATTATTTTGGTTTTGGGCTGTGTTGGATAAAACAAGCACTTTGAAGACCTCACTCTGGGGTCTGGAAAATGTGATGGGCATTTTTTATTATATTCTGATGGTTTTACAGACCAAACCAGTAATCCAATAACTAAGAATATAATAAATCAATAATGAAAATTATCTTTTGATTGGCAACCTCGACTCTGATCAACTGCAAAGGTGAAAAGGTGGAATCTATTCTTATGTAAATTTGTCCCCTTTCCTCTAGCCCCATGCGTTCCTCAGAACGTGTCAGCAATGCAGGAATGTGGATCCGACTCCATCACAATGACCTGGTTAATGTCCGGCGAGTCAATATTCTCCGTCGCCATGGCGAAGGACAGTAATGGCGTCATTCACAGCTGCAACTCCATGGATTTGAAGTGTAAGATCGAGGGCTTGAAGTGCAGCACCAACTACACAGCATACGTCATTGCCACCAACTTCATGTGCAACAGCTCTGAGAGCGAGATGGTCACCATAGAGACAGGTACTGTGAAGCTGCTCGTTTTCCTTCTTCTGGGTTGTTACACCGTCTTACACTTTTGTTCATTTCAAAAGGACACCGTACAGCTGCTTAGGTGTCCTTTGAAATGAACAAAAGTGGGAAAGGATGGACCTGCATTTTTCATCTGAAGTACAATATTTAAAAAGGTCAATAATGTTGTCTGGGAGGATTACACCAACTTGTATCTATGATGTATTTAATGGCTTGGTCCCATTTCTGGGAAGCAATTTTTCAAATCTGTAAATCTCAGAAGGATATATTGCTGTTTTTTTTTTACATACATCTTCTGAGTTATTTGCCAGTTAAACCAGACTGACTTTTTTTTTTATCTGCCTTTTAAAAATCTGAATCTTAAGCTGCTGATTTTCATAATTAGATCAAAATCTTGTCTACTTAACTGTCCCTTTGCCTCATTTCAGATGCTTGCCCACTGCATCACGTTACTGCCTCACTGGACTGTGTCACCAATGACGCTCTGATTTCGTGGCGTGGCCAGCCAAAAATAAACTCCTACACCGCCACCATCGTGGATGAAGATCAAGGACTTCTCAGCTGCAGCTCCACTAATACCAGCTGCAGGGTACCCGACCTGAAATGTGGCCAGCTCTACACTGTCACTGTCAGCCAGCATGACGGCATGTGCACCAGCATGCCCTCCGAGGCCATCTACATGGAGTCTGGTAAAAGAACAACAATTTGTATCTGTTAAAACGACCCTTCATGTCACTATATCTCTAACCTCCTCAGTAAAGCTTTGAAACATTTTCCGAACTCAAAGCTGCACGAATAGGTTCTTTTATGTTTACTATACATAAGCGTCTCTGAAGTTCCCCTCAGCTACAGAGTGTATCAGCATCTTTCAGATCATTGTTTTGGATTCACATAACACTACTGGTTTCGTTTTGCCTCTCATCAGCCAAACCCTGCATCAGCGATGTTTGCAGCAAAATCCTGCTCGGCTCATAACAGTAGACAGACAAAGTTAGTGACCAGCTGGTGAACACAGTGGAATGTGAAACACCTAAAGAGTCAGATATTTCCCTCAACAGTTGGATCAGAACAAACGGGAGGTAAAATTGGACTTAATTTGTCAGATGGCCAGAAATATGACTCCAATTGAATGCCACGTTGCTCCGTGCTGCTGGATGTGACACCTTTCCAATGTCAACTCCACTGTAAGGTGACAATGTGTTAGATGTTGTGTTTACAGCATGTATTGCTGACCCCGAGTGGCCAAAATAAAATCAATGAATGCATGTTTAAGTACAGTAGAGGCTGACTACTTATATCTCCTATATCAGTGATTCTCAATAGGTTTTCAGATATAACATTTTTTTATCTTTTTTTGTTGTTTTCAAAGTTCAACAAATATTATAATTATTAAAATCTCTAAGTTCATAGATTACTTTTTAATCTAACAAATCTGTAGCTTTCAGAATCTGCAAATACGTTTGATTAATGTCTAATATCTTTCCAATAGCTTATCTTGTCTTGTTCTTCCATATAACTAAGACTATAGAAGTGTAAAAATCATTCCAAGAAACATACGTAAGGGGGTCCCCAGTAGACTATATTCTCTAATTTGTAAAGAGTACTTGGATGAATAAAAATTGAGAACCTTTAGTCTATATAGTCTGAGAAGTCCTAAAATGGCCACTGTACTGTAACACATGTAACACATGTACTGTAACATGGCTCTGGTGCCACCATCAAGCCAAACTTTGAACAATTTGCCCAACTAGCAGTAAGAAGCTACAGTAAGAATAGTAAAGCTGTCTTTTTTTTTATCCACCCCACATTTGTTTTCTGGTGTGTTATGTGCATTACAGCCTGGCATGTAGTCTTGGTCTCAATTTAACCACCTGCACATCAGCATCCTGACTTTTAAATCTCTGCTTTCCCTTTTTCCTAAACACAGTGTCGAGATCAACCTGCATGTAGAAGCTCTGAGAGGAACATGCCTCACCTTTCTTTCTTCTCTCTGTCCAGTTCCTTGTGGGCCCGACGTGAAAGCCAACTTAGACTGCTTGTCACAAGTACTGACGCTCAGCTGGAACGCGACGAGTAACGCAGAAGGTTACAAAACTGTGGTCTCCAACAGCAAAAACAAAACGTCCCACATCACCTCGAAGCCCGGGGTGACGATCACCACACTGGAGTGTGGACTTGATTACGCAATAACAGTGATGTCCTTCAACAGCACCTGTGTCAGCCAACCCTCAAAGTTATCGATCAGGGAAAGTAAGGGAACACGATGACAAATGTGATATGCAAAAAAAATAAACTAGTAAATTATGCATTAGTAAGTTCTACCTGATATGAATGGCACTTAGTATCGAGAAAATATGTCAACTGACATGTAAGCAGCGTTCTAGTACTCTAATTTGAAGACAATTCCTTAAAATGCACAGAGCTGATCTGAGGTTTTTCTCCCTCAGCACCATGTGTGCCCACTGATGTGATGGTTACAAGAATCTGTGGCCAGACTTTTGTGCAAGTGACTTGGAATGCGAGCCGCGGGGCCCTACGCTACCAGGCAGCTGCAATGGATGAAGACGGCAAAACCTTGATGTGCTCGTCCAATGAGACATCGTGCATGTTGAAGGGCCTCGTGTGCAGCCAGGTTTACAGTGTTGGGGTGTCTGCCATGGACGACACCTGCTCCAGCAATGAGAGCTCTGCCAAGACACTACGGGCAGGTAGAAACGAGCAAGATTCCATCTCTCAAATGTGTATATCCTCCTCACAGTCCAACTCATGTCCTCCATATGTTCTTTGCCTTTCCTCCACAGTGCCCTGCTCTCCCTCTCAGCTCAACGTCTCTGTCAACTATGCCAATAACTCTGCCATGTTAAGCTGGAGCAGCAGCCCCAATGCAGTGTCCTACACTGGCAAAGCAGTGAGCGGAAACGGACACAATGTGACCTGTGACGCAGGAATGAAGCTCGGTTGTGAACTGGATGGGCTGCACTGTGGCATGAAGTACACCTTCACTGTGTCAGCCTCAGATGGCGACTGTCAAAGTCCTGACAGCAAGCCTGTCGTCCAAACAACTGGTGAGAGGGAGTCGCATCTCTGCTTTCTTCCTGTGTCTCATAAACCCTTTCTTATAAATCCTCAATACCTCTTCATTTTCCTCGCTTATCCATATCATTCTCTCTTTTTTTCCTTCTTCTCGATGGCTCCGAGAAATATCAATCTTTTCCTTCCCTACCTCCTCCTTTCTACAAATACTGCAAATCCAAAAAACAAGCAATTTCACCAAAATATCCATTTAGTAGCTGTTCTGGAGCTCAATGACAGCTTGGCAAAGTCCATCTGCTGAGGAATACAATTGAGGATACAACTGAAAGCTCCAGAACAGCTCCTATATGGGCTTTGTTGTAAAACTGATTTGCAAACTACTGTTTTCAAGGTCAAGAATATATTTTCTAGCAGAACCAAGAAACTCTCTTCATCCACCGTGTTTTCTGTGCTGTTGGAAAACTGAAAGAGATAAGAGAAGCAGCCAAAAAACAAAATCTCTGAAGGCAGTTTTAGCGACTACAAGATTGTTTTCTTACATTTGTAATCAAACTACTACCAAGTCTCACTCTTTGCCTCCCATCAGCCCCATGTGCTGTGAAGAGTGTGCTCAACACCCTGAACTGTAGCACCAACATACTGACCATCAGCTGGGCGCCTGAATCCATGCCATTAAACTACAGCGCCACCGCCCTGGCCGGAGACGGCACTGCACTTCACTGCTTAACAGAGGATTCAAGTTGCACGTTGACTAATTTAGAGTGTGGACAGAGCTACAATGTGACGATCAAGGCCATCAGCAGCACATCTGAAGGACCCAGCAGTGTCCCTAAAATAGTCAATTCTGGTAAGTTTGTAGGCTGTATGGAAATACAGAAAGTGCAGCAAACCAAAGGATATGATCTCTTGGTAGTAAAATTGTTCTTTCCTTCCTCCTCATGAGCCTATTTTTCAACCAACATCCTTTCTCTCTTAGTTCCTTGTGTTCCTGAGAACGTCCAAGGCGTTGTGGAGTGCTCCACTAACATGGTGGAGGCGTCCTGGGATGCAGCTGCCGGCGCAACGTCCTACATCGCCACATTGAACGGAGCGGGAGGTTTCTCATCTTCCTGCCATACAGCTGACACAAGTTGCCTCTTTCCTGACCTGCAGTGCGCTCAGACGTTTATGCTCAGTGTGTTGGCCATGAACGACATGTGCAACAGCTCTGAGAGTGCCATGATCTCAGCGAGAACCGGTAACTGCACATTTTTTTGATTACAAAGGAATCGGAGCCTTTTATGTTGGGCAAACGGCGTGAAAGCTATTACTGTATGACGTCTTTTTTTTCGTGGACTTCCTGTTGAGTGTCTGGAGGCGCTTAGAGCAACATCTTTTATGTACTTGATATATTTTTAATGACTGATTTATGAGATGACAACTGTCAGCATTTGGCTCAAAGCACAGCTATCAAAGTGATGTTGAATTCCATCATTTAAGTGAAACAATTCTTTCTATCAAGTCATACTATAAATACAGTCATAATAGTCATCTTCCCCTCCCTCCTCCAGCACCCTGTGATCCTACAAATGTGGCCTCTACTTTGCACTGCCTGTCTGGTGTGGTGACGGTGACTTGGGGAGCCAGCGCCGGAGCAAATTATTACACAGTCCTCGCCGAGAGCAACGGACACATCGACTACTGTAATTCCAACGGCACTTCCTGTGAGCTGACCCAGCTGCATTGTGGGAAGGACTACGCTGTGACTGTGCTGGCAGGGGACGGGGACTGCAACAGCTCCGTACTCGCCACAACCAACGTGACAACAGGTAAAGAAAGACACAATAGGAGTGAGGAGCCTTTGTTGTTTCATTTTACTTGGAAACCATTGTTGCTGATGCTTTTTAATATATTAAATAGCCAATTTTAAGATTGCTATTATAAGATGTGTTCTTTTTATTGAATGTATGGCTTTTTGTCCTGCTTTGAAATCACAGATTGTATTCTCAGTGCAATCATTGATTGTCACCGCGACATCTATCAGTGAATACAGCTGTGCAAAGCTGGTGCTTATGAGCAGGGCCTTAGACAGGAAATTAGAAATACTGATGTCAAAAGTGCCCCCAAATGCAGCCCATACCACTTTCAGAAACTAGAAATATACACACTACCCCACTCCCTTTAAAGTCTTCAATGGGAGCCAAGACCCTACTTATGCGATATAGTCCCATCTTTGTCATTTTGAGAAATAACTCATATTCTGATGAAGGTTTGATGAACTGATAACTTGATAACCACCTCTTGAATGCAAAATCTTCCCCATTTGAATTTTTAAGCCTCTTTAAAGTAAACATTTGATTTAAAGTGGACAGAAATAAAGGGAAATTACAGCGATTTGATATGTGACAAGCAATTAACAACACTGACATGTATGACAATCCCTTGCCCAGCCCCCTGCGCTCCAGTGATCCAGAATCACTCCCTGGACTGTGTCTCCAACCACGCCGTGGTCACCTGGGTTGAGGACGAGGATGCCATGAAAGTCACGGTCGACGCAACCTCCAGCCAGGGACAGTCGACGTCCTGCAGCTCCTCCACCAACAGCAGCTGTGTCCTGGATGAACTGCAGTGCGGACACACCTACACCGTCCAGGCTGTTGCACGGGGAGTCCAGTGTTTGAGCAAACCCAGCTCTTCTTTTCAGATTGTCACGGGTAAATTATAATTTAGACTATTGCATTCGGGGGCCAGTTGATGTTGCCGGGGTCTTCTGAAGTATTCAGGAAGTATTGAAGTATGGGGTCTTTAGGAACTGACCGTATACTCCACTCTCACCCCAGCGCCCTGTACCCCTACAAATGTGGAGTACACATACTCCTGTGAGACTGGCATCACCTTCCTGAGCTGGGATGAGACTTTGGGAAGAAAGAGCTTCTACGCCTACGTCTATTCTGAAGACCACATGGCCTCCTGCAGCACCAGCCAGACCCACTGCTCCCTACCTTCACTACTCTGTGGTCGCATGTATGACGTCATCGTGATAGCTGTGGCTGACCACTGCAACAGCAGCGTGCCAGGTGTAACGCAAATACAGACAGGTAAGAGATCAAGGATTGGTTGATCCTACATCTACAGGGTGTGTGTGTGTGTGTGTGTGTGTGTGTGTGTGTGTGTGTGTGTGTGTGTGTGTGTGTGTGTGTGTGTGTGTGTGTGTGTGTGTGTGTAGGGTTTAAAATGACAGGTAACCTGAGTTTCTGTGGGTCTAATCTCCACTCCACTGTATTCTAAACTAGTGTGTTTGCATGTAATTTTTCTTAACTACAAAGCATGTAAACTTCACATTTTTGTGGACCTTTCTTGAATGTCAGCAATGCACTTTTGGAAGTGTTAGGTGATATAATACTGTAGGTGCTACCCTAAACTACCTGCAGACATGAACAAAGGATAAACTAAATATAATCAAACTAAACAAAACTAGGTTGCGATTTAAAAAGACACCAACCTTCCAGGAGGGAGAGCGAAAGCCACTTTGGAACCAGGCAGGTTATCTCGGCTCCTTAATGAGGTGGGAGGGGCCAGGCAATCAGGGAGGACCTATCAGCAGAGGCAGTCCAGAGTCCAGAGGCTCTCATGGGGCCAAGGGCCTTCACAATCAAATAATTCATTAAACAGTTCACACTTTTCATTGTTTATAGAGAAAGAAATCTCACTGTGACAAAACCTTGCTTTAGCTAATGTGCAACTATTAGCAAAAACATAGATTTATCTAAAATCGGATTATAGTTACTACGGATGGCTACAACGACCATGGTCATGATCAGGTATGTCTACAAAATAACAATAGCAGAACTGACATTATATGTGATTACCTTACAGACACTGTATGATTCAAGCTAGCAAAGGTAGGTGGGTAAGTAGCATTGCAGCTAATCACAGTGCTTGCATGTTCATCTGTTTAAAAATGAGACTGGACTTTTGGCATATTTTTAGAAAGACTCCCACGGCGACAGATGAAATAGCTCCTGTCTTCCCAGTTGAAATCTAGAAAAAAAATGCAGTCGGAATTTGTTTTCCTAAAATGAAGTAAGTGATTAGCCGCATAAAGGCTCAACTGTGTTTCTCCTCTTGTTTTTCCATCAGCCCCCTGTGCTCCCAAAAATATCAGTGCCTCTCTGGTGTGTGACAACAACACAGCGGTGGTGAGCTGGCAACAGAGCCCCAGGGCTGTTTCCTACAAAGTGATGGCACGGGGCCGAGACGGCGATGGCAAAAACTGCACTACAAACGGCACAAGTTGTCTCCTACCCAACATGCACTGCGCCCAGACCTACGTGATCACTGTCACCCCCTTCTCTGACCGCTGCAAGGGCTTCGTCAGCTACCCACACACTTATATTGCAGGTGAGGTGGAAAAAAAGCACTTTGTCATACTTTGATGTGATATGAACATTGAGTTTATCTTCGTTCAAACTTATTAAAAAAATATTATCCATGTTTTAATTCTGCCTTTCTGTGAAGGTTTAAGACTAAAACAAAGGGACATTTTTTTTGTTTGCTGGGTTGATCATTCATATTGGGTTGATGCAGTTCTTCTAGATGCCACCAGACTGCAGTAAATCAACTAAGTACATTTACTCTGTACTTAAGTACAATGTAGAGGTACTTGTACTTTACATTTTATGCTACTTTATATGAATACATTTTAGAAGCAAATATTGTACATTTTACTCCACAACATAAGTGAAATACCTTTAGTTACTTTTCAGGTTCAGATTAATAATACACAAATTGATCAACAAAAACATTCTGATGTATTGTTATCAGTTAAAATACAAATTTATCGACAAAGTATTATGTTAATTTACAAATAATTAGAATTCAATAATTACTCTAAAATGGCCCAGTCTGCATAATGAGTACTTTTTGTACATGCTACTTTGAATGCAAATACTTTGACTTTTAGTATATATACTATATGTATATTACTTCTTTTACTTAACCAGAAGATCTGAGTACTTCTTTTACCACTGCCAGATGCTGGCTTCAAGACAACTATTGATTGCTGGATCTCAAATGTTAATTTCACTTCTTATTGTATAATGTGCGTCTTGGTGGTGATTGTGACAATCACTATATTGAATATAGGGTAATTACCTATTTTATTTGAATTGTTACATAACTTTAAGTTTGCTACATGCCACAGTTATCATAGTTCTTATAACATTTTCTAAATATTAAACAAGTTTTTGTCACATAATCACTCCACTTTAACTTCCCTCTTCCTTTCTCCTCTTTCTTCAGGCCCCTGCCCTCCCACCAATGTTCATGTGTCCCTGCAGTGTGTTGGTAATGTGGGTCATGTGACCTGGACCGCTGCCCTACAAGCAGATCTCTATGTGGCCACAGCGCAACCGTCTGCTGTGGATGAACAAAACCACAACTGCACCTCCAACGGAACAAGCTGCTCCCTCACGGACCTCAACTGTGGAGAGACGGCCATCGTCACAGTGGTCACCACGGAGAGGGGCTGCACGAGCGAGCCCAGCCTGCCTTTTACTTTCCAGTCAGGTCAGAGAATGTGTGCATATTAAAGGAATAGTTTGACATCTTTTTTGTCAAATATTTTTTGCTTTCTTGCTGAGAATTGAGAGAATATGAGAAGATTTATATCACCCCATGTGACGAGTGTGGTATCAATCTCCTCGTCAAAGTGTGTGTTTTCCAAAATATCAATATATTCCTTTAAGTATTGTAATTTGTTACAAGTGCTGTATATAATGTCTTTCAAAGTAGTGTAAACATTAATAATTCTTCTTTAAGGCTTTAAATATAATTTGCTATTTGTTTTGATCTGAAATGTCAATAAAAGCCTAATTGTGACATACATTCTAATAGTTAGACTTTAATCAGTGTATTAATATAATTAGTTTCATTATTCCTATTCTACATATTTACATATATATATTTTATATATTAGGTATTTAACAATTATAAATCGTATATTCTATAAGTGTCACAATCATACAAACTATTATATTATTGGTTTTAATTTGCAAAAATATATATTTCAATCAGCTCATTTATTAAGATTTTCTCTCTCTTCATCTCCCTCTTGTTCTCAGTCATTTGCCCACCGACTAGTGTGACTGGAGTGACAACTTGTAGCAACAATGACATCACTGTTAGCTGGAACCCGAGCCCGGAAAGTGGTGTTAACTACGACGTCCACTCTCAAGAAGATGGCGGGGCCAGTGCCAACTTCTCCACGACCCAGACGTCCCGTGTGCTCACCGGGCTGCAGTGTGGCGAGTTGTATTCACTGACAGTCGCTGCCAGGGACAATGAGTGCACCAGTGTCCTCAGCAAGCCTATAGGAACTGAAACAGGTTCATATTTTGATAAACTTACATTAATGCAGAGCTGTTCCAGAGAGAAAAAAGTAATTTTCACAGCAATCAGTAAACATCCATTTCTCTATGCTAACAAAAGCTAAAGTAGTGTAAATGCAGTTGAGGAACACAGAATGATTTATTCCTAAATCTATTTCCTGCCAGCTCCGTGTCCTCCGACCAACCTGACGGCCAGAGCCGAGTGTGGAACCAACTTGGGAACGCTGACCTGGGCGTCAAGTAGCCACGCCATCTCCTACACGGCAACAGTCACTAGTACCCACGGACATGTAGTTTCCTGTTCATCCAACACAACAACCTGCTCCGTGAAGTTGGACTGTGGACGGCAGTACTCAGCGGTTGTGGTTGCTTCCAGCGCGACATGCAACAGCAGCACGGGAGCATCCTTAACCTTTGACTCAGGTAAATGACACATGCAGATGTCTGGGCTGCACTTTCGCTGTTTTGAAGCTTAAAACCGAGGATTGAATGATTAAATCGATCGTCTTCCCCTCTTTTTTCCATTCCCACAGCTCCCTGTCTGCCTGACAGGGTGGTAGCAGAGCTGGACTGCAATGTCAACTCCTTTGCGGTTCAGTGGAATGCGAAAATCGGCAACGCCGGCAACTATACTGCGATCGCCATTGGCAGTGACGGCTCCCGTGCAACCTGTGACTCCCCGAACACAAACTGCACCATCCAGAACCTAAGATGTGGCCTCAACTACAATATTGTGGTCACTACATTATCAGTCGACTGTGGCACCATCAAGGGATCCGACTACATGACGCAGTCAGGTAGCAAAAGATCCTGATTCTTAAACTTAGTAAAAACTCACATCTCGGCATCCTTTCTTATCACGAATCACTGTGTTCTTACACCCTGCCTCTCTTATTCATCCACCTCTTCACCCTTAGCCCCTTGTGAACCAGAAGGGGTGTTGGTGGATCTGCAGTGCAGCACTAACATGGCGTCGGTGACCTGGGGAAACTCGGGGCCAGACCAGACCCAGGTGGTGTCAGCTGTGGGCAGCGGAGGAATGACCACCACCTGCAACTCCAGCAGCTCCAACTGCACCTTCGACCAGCTGACCTGCGGAGAGAGCTACGCTATCAGCGTGGTCGGCCACACAGACACGTGCAGCAGCGAACCAGCCGTTGCAGAAACGCTCAACGCAGGTACTAATGAGTCAGCAAAAATGAATCTACAGCGAGCATTACATGGTCTACACACTAAAGCAGGACTGAAACTAGAGGAACATGAAGATGTAATCACGAGCAGAGATTCTAGGTATGAATTACTTTTATAATAATAATAAAATGAATCATGGTGGTAAGATGTAAACGTAACATTCTGCTGTGAATAATGTACTTTGAGTGCACAAGGAAGGTGGATAATGTTTTTGTTTTTACTTGTATTTAATATGAAGAGACATGACCTTAGAACTAGTTAACGTTTCAGCACTACATTTTTAGAACCATCAAGATCCAAAGGTTTGTACTCAAGGTATGAACTTTATTTTAGCAAACTGACTTTGACTAGCCGGTCAAAACTAGGAACGCGAAAGTCGTTGAAGAATTATTTTGAATCTTAAAGTGGTAATAGTATAAAGTAAAAATAAAAACAATGCATGTTAAAGTTTTGCCTAAGTAGATGTATTTTATGAATGTTACTGTGTGTGGGCTGCGTTTTCATGTTGTAGTTGATGGAGGTGGAGCAATTTATACTGTTGCATAATATAATCTATAACAGAACATCTTATTCGATAAACTGATGGTATTATTTGTAATTTAATCTCTTAAGTAATCATCTAAACTATCTATCAAAATAGGCCCTTTTCACAGAAGACATTTGGACAGCAAAAGTGCAAATAATATGGTGGATGAATTCATGCACTAGAAGGCTGGCGGTCGGCTCAGCTATGTTAACAAAGCACAGAGAAACTCTGATTACAACACACAAACTCACAGAGGGAGAGCATCTTCATTCTCTGCTCAGGTAGACATTACTCCACTCTATCTTTATATAGCAAATAATTGTTTGCTGCTCTATTAATGCTCTGAATTTAATAACCTGTGTTATTCTTACAATGACAAGTCAGAACGGCTGCTGTGCAGGAGGCCTACTGAACTTAAGTACAGTAAATGTACTTAGTTAGTTTCCACCACTCTTACTTAACAAAGCTGTAATATAAAAACGGGCAATACTAAACTGCCACATATCTACCTCTCTTTCTCCCCACCAGCTCCATGTGTTCCCACCCACCTCACAGCACAATTGGACTGCCTGACTGGTATCACCGTGGTTACATGGGACTCAGCACATGGTGCCAAATCTTACACCGTCTATGCTCGGGGCAATCTGGGCCACAATGCTGAATGTAACAGCACCGACACCAACTGTAACTTCCTTAACCTGGGGTGTGGGCAGGACTATGCCATTACTGTGGTGGCTCGCCATGACTCCTGCATCAGTTTGGTCAGCGAGTCCATCAACGCCACCACAGGTAATAACACAAAAGCAGATCAGCTGATTAACAGCGACGTACTGTAGCACGTCGTATCCCTGCAAGGTGACAAAAGCAGCCATATCTTCTGATGCAAAATCAAAGTGCTTTATTGCATCTTAAACTGTGCGGTAACTAACATCTCACCTTGAACTACTCATCAAAAGTTTCAATACCAATACTACCATACCCTTTAGTATGCCAGAAAAATATTTACTATGTCGCAATACAAATGCAGTATGTCCTGCTGCATCCGGTTGCATTTTGCAGAATGCAAGCCAGCATGCTTTTCTGGCTATTCTGACCCACAATCCTCTGCGCAGCGAGATACACTTCATGTCGACTGAGCTGCCGAGGGCAAGAGGGTCAAAGTTCAAGTCGCAATGTATTGAAGAAGTAGTATGTCCCAATACTGTATGCAACAATAATTACTTTGTAATGGCAGCTGCAGTATGAATAAAAGAGCAGTGTTTTACGGGAAATGTCAGAGACATGAAAAGTTCTCAAAAAAAACCATTTAGAATCAACAGAAGCAAATGCACTTGACAGACAGGTTTTTATGTGACAATTCTTCCAAAGAATATTTTTTAATTTACAGAAATTACAGTTTTAGTTTACACAATGCGTACCCACGTGACCCTCTGTCTATGTATTCACTTTTCCCTCTCTGCATAGCTCCTTGTCCCCACAGCGTTCTGCAGCCCACCCTGGACTGTGACACCAACACGGCTCTGGTGTCATGGACGCCCGGCAGAGGCATCCGCTACTACAACGCCTCAGCAGATGCCTTCAGCTCCGTACACAAGCAGACCTGCTCCACCAACGGCTCCTCCTGCACCATCAGCTCTCTGCGCTGCGGGACGGGCTACAGGGTGAGCGTCAGTGGGCATGGACAGAACTGCCCCGCTCCGGCACAGAACTGGCACCGAATCAAAACAGGTGACTTTTTATACTTCATAGAGTTTAGCTGCCAACTACTTTGAGCTCATAGTTTCAATATTTTCAGTAGTTTATCCATTGGATTCAACTAGCTAATTATTTAAACTCCATTTCAACCACTTTTTGCTATGCGTGATATATTACCATATTACTTTTAGCCTACTTTTACTACTGTTTATCCCTCATTTTTCTACGAGAACATTTGTAGCTGTTTATCAATTACTTTCAGCTTATCGTTTCAACTGTTTTTCAGTCACTTTTAGCCAATTATTTTCAAAAGTTGATAAATTACTTCTTATATAATAATTTTAAATATTTATCCATTACATTTAGCCTTCTCCCTCAACAGGTTATCCATGTTACACACACACACACACACACACACATACATACATACATACATACACTCTTAAATGCATGTAATGATGCATAATATAAATTATCTTTCATTCCCCCAGCTCCCTGTCCACCAACCCAGCTGAGGGTCAACTCTTCATGTGAATCAAACAACATCTCGGTGTCGTGGCAGGCCTCGCAGGGCTCGGCCTCCTACATGGCCATGGCTAAGGATGCACAGGGCCGCCACTGGTCCTGTAACACCAGCAGCACCACCTGCCAGATATCTGGTCTGCTCTGTGGACAGCAGTACCGGGTCTACGTTGCTGGTGTTGATAACATGTGCATTGGAGCCAAGAGTGATGTCAAAGTGATTCACACAGGTATTTAAACCAAAGTCATATTTGGTTCGTCTTTGGTCACAAGTATGAGTTCACATTTACTGTGTATGGGTGACATACATTTAACAGGTTTTGTCTTCATGTTTCACATATCTAACTCCCTAAAAAAAAAAAAACACGACATTTGGTGTTTGAAAATTAAATTCTTTGGTGCCTCCAAGTGGTGGTACTTAAAAAGGAAAAAAAACATGTAAAGGAGGTGGAGGAATTTTTAAGTAACTTTAAAAATAATATACAAAACCTCAAAGTAAGACTCAAAATGTGCCATAGAGCTATAAGTCAGCACGTACAGTAAATAACTGAGGTAATAATATTTACAAAAACTGAACATTTCAGTTTCAACATTTATTGTATTGAACTACATCATACAGACATGGCCTGTTCAAAAAAGACCAGGATTTAGTTTTTCTTTCTACAGTTCCACCTCTATTTCTTCACTACTTTATTGCCTATTTTTATGCTGGTTGTTGATGCTGGTTGCTTCTTGGGTGATTATTCAAATTGTTTTTTTTTAACCTCAAGAATATTTCCGGTTCATCCAAGAAGCTCAGAACCAATCACGAGCAGTTCAGTGTCTCCCTCAAGCACTCACATACCCGAGGCGGAATCAAACCTGTGAACATGCAGATGTGACGGATGTTTCCTCTTTGCTCTCTCTGTTCAGCCCCGTGTGTGCCACAGAACATACAGAACGACCTCGACTGTTTGTCCGGCGTCCTTAACGTTACCTGGCTGTCGACGGGTGACGTTTCTCAGTTCCTCGCCTCCGTGGTGAGCAGCAACGGTCACGTCAGCATCTGCCAGACAAATAAGCTTCACTGCGCGGTACACGACATGCAGTGCGGTCTGACCTACAGCGTTACAGTGGTGGCCCAAGATGAGGCCTGCAACAGCTCCCATAGCCCCACAAAGCAGGTCCTTACAGGTGGGTAAAGCTGCAGGTGATTGTTGCAGCACATCTGATTACAGATCTGTCTCTTTTTCTCCGTGCTATTCGAACGTTGCTAAAAAATTACATAATGAATCTTTCCAAGTACAAAAAACTGTATGTTTCTCGACCCACAGTGCATTTCTGTACTCATCCAATCAGATCGGTAAGTGATTCAAAAGACGACAGGACAAAGAGTTTGTCTCAACCTTAAAAAAAAAACAGCAAAACATGCAAAGTTGATCACGATGCTTTTCAAATGGCACCGGCATATTTCAATTTGGAAAAAAAAAAAGTGGTCTTTTCTTTAACTTTTGAACTGTTTTCCTATTTCCTCTCAAGAAAATATTCAGTCCATTTCTTATATGAGAAAGGTACATTTGTGTGCCTTTGTTAATCCTCCCCTCCTCTTCCTCTCAGCTCCTTGTCCTCTCCCGACCTTCTTCCCCACTGTCAACTGTGACACCGGTGTTGTATCTGTAAACTGGAACAACAGTGTGGCGGGGGTCGTGTACACGGTGTCTGCGGTTGACGCCGCAGGACGCCGACACAACTGCAGCGGCACAAACGCCAGCTGTAATCTTAGCATGCTGGAGTGCGGGACAGAGTACAACGTCACCATCACACCATCCAGACCCGGATGTGTGGGCAGAGACAGCCCCACCAAACTGATCAAGACAGGTAAGGATCAATATTTTAGTTTTGCTTGAATAAAGAGGCAGATGTACACTACTGTTCTTTTTATTTTACTCTTTTTAACTCATATTTGTGTCTTTGTTTCTATTATAGTCTTTCAAAAAAAAAAATCCTAAGATTTAAGTTCATGTTTTAATTCATAATTTTAGTGACTGTAGAAGTAAGTGTTCATGAACGCTGCATTCTTACTATATATAGTATATATTTTTTGACAAAGTGAAAACAGTCGAGATGAATAAATGTCACTGTTACACATACTGTACTTTCAGCATAATATGTTTAATAAAAATGACAACTCATTTTCGGACCTGTTCCTGGTTACCTCCAGTTCCCTGCGTACCTCGCCTGTCTGACGTGGAGATCGACTGCCTGGTAAACTCAGCCTGGGTGATGCATGAGGAGTCTGCAGGGGCTGAGGAGTACATCGTCATGGCGACGGACAGCGAGGGTGACGTCCAGACATTTGAGTGTAACTCCACGTCAGACGGGGTGTGCTCTCTGCCGACGCTGATGTGCAGCCAAAATCTCACCATCACCATGGCGGGCCGAAACCAGCATTGTGTTAGTGCACCAAGCAATGCTGTCTCGACTGAGACTGGTAGATTAAAAATAAAAATATATATTATAAAATAATGTATTACTATTATTTATTATATTATTATTAATGTGTATAGTTTATAAATTATAAACTATATACATACATAAATATATTATTTAAAATCACTTTGTGTAGAATTTGAAAATGTCCAACTTGATGCAGTGGCAGACAGAATGCATGCCTCCGTCCATATCTGCCTAAGTGCCAGAAATGAAAGCACCAATTAAATTTTCTCCAAAGTGAATCTAATGCCATTAGAATAGCTTGAAAGATGCTACATTCAATAAAAATAGCTTTAGTGTTAGCTACTCTGGCAATGGCTGGTCTGAAGAAATCACTAAAGTTTTCAGTCTGTAAAAGCAGTTAGAATATATTCTCTTAAATGTGCTATTTTCTTTACACAGTAGTTAACACATTTTAGAACATCTAGCTTCTAATAGCAGCTCCATGCTGCTTTTGTACCTCTTTCTGAGTCATGTACCTTGGCCGAAAGGTCACGTACTTAGAATCTTGTTTTTGTAGTGTAAGTATAGATCCAAGGTTTATGCCATGCATTGGTAATAGTCAGGAGGTTGTTTTTAGATTGTACCTCACAGTGCTTCTCCTTCCCCAGCTCCCTGTCCTCCTGGGAATGTAGAAACATCAGTGGGCTGCGACAATGGCACAGTCAACGTCACCTGGTCAGCCATTCCTGGTGCGGTAAAGTACACGGCCACGCTGGACCAGATAACCGGAGGCAGATTCTGCTGCAACACGCCGGACACCGGCTGCGACATCACCGACCTGCCATGTGGAGAAATGTACATTCTGGTTGTCGTGGCTGAGGGACGAACGTGCAACAGCTCCCAGAGTGAAGGGGGCATCACCAGGACAGGTGTGTGTGATGTACAGTATATGTATACTGTACATGTCACATAAATGCATTCACACATCATGGAACGAATTAGGATTAGATAATAAAGAACTACAGCTACAGAGTCCAGGATTTGTGAATAGTCCATTTTTAAAAAAAAGCATAAATAAATGCCTTCGTTGACCTCTCCCCCCTCAGTGCCGTGCGTTCCTCAGAACCTCGAAGCCAATCTGAGCTGCAGCGACAATGTGGCCTCCATGTCGTGGACCCGCAGCAGGGGAGGACAGCTCTACAGAGTGAGGGCTGTGGGTACCGATGGCCACGTGGACGAGTGCAGCTCCAACACGAACCAGTGTGATCTGACAGGTCTGCGCTGTGGACAGTATTACACAGCTACTGTGATGTCAGAGGACCAAGACTGCCAGAGCAAATGGAGTCCCAGTGTGACAATCAAGACTGGTATGTTCAGACTTTTACTGCTGAAGTTTTCACATGGACGTTATCCAGAGCTGCATACAACAAATTACGTTTATGCATGTATTATTTGTTTCTTTTCATCTAACCTGTAACTATGTAACCTGGTGCAGCTCATTCTATTTATCTTTTTTGTTGTCGAAAAACAGCAAATATACAGTTAAGGTTTTCACAAATGTTGTGACATGTGATGATTTAGCTTTAAAGAATAGTTTGAGATTTTGGGAAATAAGCTTATACAACTCACATGTCTGTCTGGTGAATTTACAGATGTGTCTGGTCAATTCTGTACAATATTTGTGGTTGACAGACTCTAGGAAGTCACTGCGCATGCCCAAGAAATAGTCAGGTTTACAAGCCCCTGTAAAACCAATACTTGTGGTTTTTATATTAAGTTCTTTTGGTGCTGGTAGGCGGATTGTGTTACCATCGGAGAGAGCCAGGCTAGCCGTTTCCCCGTTTCCAGTCTTTATGCTAAGCTAAGCTGCCTGTAGCTTTACATGTAGTGCACAGACATGATAGCGAAAACCAAAAAGTATACATTATGTCTAATAATGTCTTTAACTCTGGTGACCAACGGTTACAGAAGAAGACTTAAAGCCCCACACCAAACCTTCTTCATCTCTTCTCACTAGTGCCGTGCACACCTGCAAACGTCTTCTCTGCGGTGGACTGCGAGCGCAACAGTCTGACTGCGTCCTGGTCTGAGAGCTCAGGAGCCGACTCCTACATCGCCACAGTGCAGGACAGTAACGGTCGGAGCACAACCTGCCAGGGCACAACCGAGGGCTCCTGCAATGTGACGGGACTCGGCTGCGGTCAGATCTACCATGTCTCCGTGGTGTCCTCAGATGGGTACTGCGACAGCCCGTCCACTCCTGTGGTTGACACACCTTCAGGTACAGAGAGTCACGTGACAAGACGCATATCTTAAAAGGGGAACTTGTCTGTCCGCGTTCTTTTTAGGCCTCGGAGGAATGTCGTAATATGTTTAAAGCAAACTAAAGTCACGACTGTCATAACTGTTTTACCTGTCCTCTCAGTTCCCTGTGAGGCGAGACATATTGAGGCAGTGATGGACTGCTATAGGCAGGTGGCCATAGTGGCGTGGTACCCAGGTGATGGGGCCTTGTCATACATGGTCATGGCCACCACCGCGTCGGGCGTCAGCGTGACCTGTGAGGCCAACGCCACGCACTGTGATCTGGAAGGGCTGCTTTGTGGCCAGAGCTACTCCGTCTCGGTGAAAGCTGTGGGACAGACCTGCAGCAGCATCGCTCACATGGCAGGACAGCTGGTCACTGGTGAGCCGAGGCACACGAGCTTAAAGTGCCCTACCATTCAGTAATATTTTGAACTATTGTCACTTCACTTGGCTGTTGGACCTGCCAAATGCGTCTGATTCGCTCACCAACACTTTTCCCCCTCTTCCAGAGCCGTGCGTCCCCGATCACATCGTCACTCAGTACAGCCTGACCATCGGCCAGGTGCTGTGGGACATGGCCGCCGGTGCTGACTACTATACAGTTCAAGGGGTAACAGAGCAGGGCCTGACGGTCTCCTGCATCACCAATGACACCAACTGTGCCATGTACAACATGGACTGCGGCCAGATGTACACCGTTCACGTCACCGCGAACAGTCCTGTGTGTCGAGGCGTGTCCACCTCGACCGAATCAGTTGTAATTACGACGGGTGAGAAAAGGCCTAGAACTTGACAGAAGATGCGTCTTTGCACTTGCTAGGTTCTTAACAGTCAGTGGACTTTCTTTGAGGTTGTCAGCACGGCGGTAGTGTCACTGTTGAGATGATAAGCATTGCGATTTGAGAGCTTGATAACTTATTATTAATTTATTCATTTTGACAGTCAATTGTGAAGTATAAATACAAAACTTTCTGTTATTTCAACTTGTCAACTGTGAGGATTTGCTGGTTTTATTCTTGTCCTATACGATAGTAAACTAAATATATTTTGGAGTGTTGATCAGACAAAACTATTAAATTAATCAAGGAAATAATCAGCAGATTAATTGATAAGCGTAATAATAAATAGTTGCAGCCCTAGGACAGAGAACATGTATGTAATTTAGGCTTAACGTGACACTTTCGATATTTTCAGTATCTGTTGATGTGAATATTACAATTAAACATGAAGATTCACAGATAAAGTAGCATATTGGCGTGTTTTAATATGCAGTGTAGATTAAACATAATATCTGCATGCTTCTTTTTCTGCCTTCAGAGCCTTGCCCACCCATCAACGTGCAGACCAATGTGCTGTGTCACAACGACATGGGAATCGTGTCGTGGGAGGCCAGTTTTGGTGCAGTGGGCTATGAGGCCCGTCTCGCCGGGCGAGATGGCCACTCCCTGTCCTGTTACACTAACAACACTTTCTGTAACATCGAAGGCCTCCACTGTGGAATCATCTACCACACAAACGTCATTGCCATCGGAGAAATACTCAACAGTAGCATGTCCAATACGGTCCTGCTGGTCTCAGGTATGGTGCACTCCTGAGGTCAATGTTTTAATGAGTTTCATTCATATTCCACTGATGAACAGATGGCGGAAATGCTCTAAGAAATTTTGCAATGTGATTGCAAAATGCGGCAAGCTAGCGAGCAAACGGGAATATAATGCAGGTTTCAAATAATAAAAATTGGCTTTGCAGATGCACTTAACTGTGTGGCCTCGGGGATACACGTAATGATGTTTGGTGGGAAACAATGAATGTAAACATAACTTTGTTCCACAGGGTACCTTTTTTAAAAGTTATTAGATTGTGTATGGATACGTCTACACCCCCCAAGAAATTAGAAAATAAACCGTAACACAGTTTTAACACAGTATATTAAACAGCAGTGAGCAAAGTAAGTTGAAGCCAGAAAACTTGTGTTTAGTCTTTGGCTTTAATTTATTATGAAGCAATGATAATGGCTTCAATTGCTGTAGTCTAGTGGCATTTAATGTTGCCAACAAAACAACTTTCTTAGTAGCTTTGGCAATTTTAAGACCTAGAGAGAGAGAGCGTACGGTGTGATCATTAAAATTGCATTGTAATTCCTCTGTCTTTCCATCCCTTTTGTCTGAAGCTCCCTGTGCAGCTGGAAACGTGGCAGCGGATTTGGATTGCTACAACAACACGGCCGAAGTCTCATGGAGCCTAGCCAATGGAGGGAACTCCTACACGGTGACTGCAGTAGGAGAGGATGGCCACTGGGCTTCATGTGAGACCGACGAGCAGCAGTGTGAATTGACTGAGCTGCAGTGTGGTCAGACGTATAACGTCAGCCTCGCAACCATCAGCGATCACTGTCAGACTGAGACACTCACTAATGTCACCTTCAGCACACGTGAGTTGAGCAACATCTCATCACACAGTAGTTGGAGTCGAGTGAATGGGAATCACTGACACTTATCTCAACTCCTCGTGCTGTTCAGGGCCCTGTAAACCTCTGCGTGTTGGAGTGGACCTGCAGTGTGGTACGAGAACGGCCAACATGTACTGGGAGCAAAGAGAGGGGGTGGAGCTCTACATGGCTACTGCCACCTGCAGCATGGGAATGACTCTGCAGTGCAACTCCACCAACTCCACCTGCCAGTTCTCCAACTTGTACTGCGGGGAAACCTACTACTTCTCTGTAACTGCCTGCAGTGACATGTGCTACAGTGAAATCAGCAGCACTGTGGAGATTCAGACAGGTAGAGCTCATCGTCAACTAGTCAGGGGATTGCTTGCTTGATTGATTTGATTGAGAGATTGGGTTTTTAGCAGCATAAATATGGAGATTAAATGATCCACCTGTTTGTTCACCCTCATCACAGTTTAACAAAAATATTGTCCAAAGTCTATATCTATGTTTTTATTGATATTATTTATTCATCATTTCAAAAATGTCTGTCATTTTGTCTATTAAGTTTCTGTACTTTATGCAGTTACTGTATAATCCATTTATCCTATTCTTAATGAATTTGTTTAATTAATTAATCGATAAGTCGAACAACAGACAAACCAGCTGCAATTTTAAGAATTTATTAATTATTTTAAGTAAAAATACAACTAATTCACTTGATCCAGCTTTTTGTTTGTTTTTAGCCGTTTGATTACGTCAACCTGGGCTTTGGACATTATGATAGGCACTTTTCACTATTTTAGGACATTTTATAGAAGAAATTACTAATTGATCAAAAGAAAAGATAAAAGCAAAGAGCACATCTGAAATAAAATAAAATTTCCTGAAGTCCATTGTCTCCTTTTCCAGGGCCCTGCCAGCCAACTGGCCTCACAGTCAGCGGGTCATGTGACAATGAGACAGTAGTGTTGGATTGGTCGGCAGCCGAAGGGGCGTCAGTCTACGTGGTGTCAGCCACAGGAGACCTGGGATATGTCACATCTTTCCAAACCGCGGAGACAACCGTGGAGGCTGAGCTGCTCTGCGGTCAGCTATTTACCTTCACTGTAAAAGCTCAGGATGATCGATGTGACAGCGCCGTGAGCATGCCTGAATCATTCAAGACAGGTATGTGTTTCATTGATAGTTCTGTGTAATGTGGTGCGCAGCACAATAAGTTCATCATGATGCCACAATTCACCTTCACCTCAGGTCCCTGCGTGCCCGAGCACGTACAGAGCTTTATACAGTGTGAGGACAATCTGGGAGCGATCAGCTGGGCTCAGAGCGACGGGGCGGAGTCCTACTTGGCCATCGCAGTGGGGCAGGACCGCCACACCCACGTGTGCACCACAAACACCACCAGCTGCACCTGGGACGACCTGCACTGTGGCGAGCAGTACACCGTCCACGTCATTGCCAACGAGTACCTGTGCAGCAGCACGCCGAGCAACAGCACGTCCATACGAATGGGTAAACATGCTTTTGTCCCGTGCACAACGAGAAATCTAACTACCAAGAATGAATCCCAACGAAACGTTTGTCTTCTGTCTTTAGCACCCTGTATTCCTCAGAACTTGACATCATCGCTGAACTGCACTACGAAGGTGAATGTTGGACTTTTACAAAAAGTTCCTCCTCAGGAATTATTAAACTATTGCATCTTTCTGCTCTGTAAAACAGAAGCAGCAAAGCTCTTATCTCATGAGATAACAGTTTTTTTTTTAATTATTTTTCATATCGTGTGTTTAATGTGTAATTGCTTTCGATCAAAGTAAATACTTTTTTACTTAAACTTCGAACCACTTTCCGGCTTTATTTTGTTGTCGGATTTCTCATTGGGCCTTGGAAGGAAAGATTCCGGTTTTCCTAACAACAGTGCTTCTGTTTTGATAGAGGCCATACAAATCTATTTATTTTTTTACACAAACTGAACACAAAACTACATTGTAATCTGTTTCTAAGGTGGGATCGCTGACCTGGAATGCCAGTGACACTGCTGAGTTTTACATTGTGACCGCAGAGACCAACAGTGGCCACGAAGTGCAGCTCAACACCAACGAAACCTGGACCTTCATTTCTGAGTTCCTCTGTGGCCAGAAGTACTTCCTGTCAGTTCAGGCAGTTGGCTCTGTGTGCACAAGCCTCCCCAGTCGGCCGTTAATGCTCGACTCAGGTAGATTACTGTTCCATTCACCCTTGTTTTCAAACTATTTTCCCAAGTCAACTGTTTTAATAAAAGGCTCAACTCTGATGACCCAGAGCTTAAGTAAAAGTCAAATACTGTGTTGTCAAAACTAAAGAGTATACAGGTTTACCATTCCTAATCTTAAAGTTACTCTATTTTGTAGCTGTTGGATGACTACTATGGTTTTATTTTTTTTAGGATTTAAATTATTTATTGTTTTCTTTTAAACTTGACTTCCAAACCACTTAAACGTGGAGGATATTTTACTGGGAAAACTGTTGTTGTGTATATATATATACACATAGATATATACATGTATGTATGTATGTATGTATGTATGTATATATGTATGTATGTGTGTATATATATATATATATATATATACCCTCTATCCTATAGGGAGAACAACAAAAACATACTCTGCAGCACTGATGTTACCCGTAGCTCCACAAACAACGGCTCTTTTGCTTATTCCAAAGTCAGCTTTCACTAACTGTCTGTTCTTCCTTCCCACAGAGCCCTGCCCGCCCACCGGCGTCACCAGCTTCATGAACTGCCTCTCTAACATTGCGGTGGTCTCGTGGACTGGTTCGGCTGGGGCGGAGTTCTATACCGCTACGGTGACGCAAGAAGGCGGCCAATCACGAAGCTGCTGGTCTGACAGCACACAGTGTGGCATGCCCGGCGTCCAATGTGGACAGAACTACACAGTGACGGTCGTCGCCTCGAACGAGAACTGTAACTCTGACCCCAGTGAGGCCGACACACTGCAGTCAGGTTAGACATTTTAAAACTATTTCATCCTCTAAACTTCTTTGATACATTTTCTCAATACTTCTTTCATGCATTTTTATTGTTGTAAACAGGTGTGTAAATACATTTGGTCAAGAGTCTAAGGGAAGAAAATGTATATAATTGTCGATAAAATTGTTGCCTTAACTGGGATTGTTTTTTATGCTCAGTTCATTTGATGACTTTTATGAAAGAAAAAAGCTTGTTAAGATTATCTCAAAGTTCTTGTCACTCCACAATTAAATAATTAAACGTACAATCTCCTCCTGCTGCCTTTCTCCAGAGCCTTGTGTTCCTACCGATGTGGACGTGACGATGGACTGCTCTAAAAATCAGGCTCTCGTGTCCTGGAATGCCAGCGAGGGGGCGTTGTCCTACAAAGTGACGGCTCAGAGCACACAGGGAGTCATGTCCACCTGCGAGAGTACAAACCTAATGTGCACCCTGACCAACCTGACCTGCGGGCAGGCCTTCTCTGTCCAGGTGGTGGCGCAGGATGAGATTTGCTCAAGTTTACCAAGCCCAGCTACAAAGTTCAATTCAGGTAGAACAACTGGAAGGACGTGAATCACCTTTGGACGTTTACATGTGAATGTGTGTCACTGACTTGTTGCTGTTAACGTGTACAAGTGTTACTCCAGTCCTCCCTTTCTTCCCTCCCTCTCTCAGTTCCCTGCACACCCAGCAATGGCTCTGTGGTTCTCGACTGCTACACCAACTCTGCCCTCATGGACTGGGCCTATGCCGAGGGCGCCCTGAACTACACGGCAACAGCTCGGTCCTCTGGCGGCCATGTTTCCACCTGCACCTCCAACTTCACCAACTGCGAGCTGAAAGACCTGCAGTGTGGTCAGACCTATGATGTGGTCACTGTGGCCTCAAATGAGTGCAGTAGCCCGCCAAGCACCCAGTTGCAGGTGGAGTCAGGTGAGCTAAAAAAAAGAAGAAGAAGAAGAAAAGCATCTTTACTCAGTAAATTCAAATTAGAGTTACAGTGTGGGGTGTGTTCAGTATATACTTGACATCCTTATTTTTTGGGGTTACAGGTGCAAAGTAGCTACAGTCATTGTTTTCCACTTTGAATTTTGCCCCAAAATATGTACAAATAGGAAAACAGTGGTAAAAAAGAAAAACAATTGGTAAAAATGCCCCAAAAATATAAAGAGATTTTTCCTTTCAAAATATAAAAAAGCCCTGGAAAAACAAAAACTAAGAAAACCCTGTTTTTTTTTTTATCAATACAAAATGTTGAGCCAAGCATGTAAAACTTGTAAACATGTAAAACATGTAAACTTCAGACCATCCTGAACCAGTGGTTCTCAAGCTTCTTGGTGTCGAGGTCCCCTAAATTGAAAGACATTAGGTAACAGACCCCCATTTGTTAAGATTTTGCTTCAGGGACCTCCGTCTCAATTTTGAAAGATTTTTGTTGTTAGATATGATTTAAGACCAGAATTCTATAGTTGTCAACTACAGATGAGGAGGTAAACATGGAGGAAGTAAAACCCACGATGATCAGAATAGTCACTCTCATGACTCCCTGAAACTCCCCTAACTAGTGACTAGCATTGATCAAAAACCTCCTTAGTGATATTTTTTTCTCACTTTCCTCTTCCAGTGCCTTGTCCTCCTGAAAATGTTGTGGCTGAAGTGAACTGCTCCACCAACACGGCCCGGGTGGCGTGGCAGGCCAGCAGAGGGGCCGACTTCTACATTGTCCAAGCCTTTGGCGTGGAGGAAGATGAATCTCACTGCGAGACCAACTCACAGTCCTGCGTTCTCACAGACCTCATGTGTGGCTTCACCTACAACATCAGTGTGATTGCTGTCAACAGCGTATGCAATGTCTCGCAGAGCAACATGACACAGCTGCATGCAGGTCAGAATGATCACAGAGAATTAACATGCTGAGGCCTTGCCAGCATGATACATAGTCTTCATTACAGATTGGGCTAATTTAATTGTGCTAACTGTGATTTTTCTAGTAATATTTAGACATTTTCTGGAAATACCGCGATGTTTTTGTTGCTGAGTCGGGGTAGAAGAAAACTATGCATGCATGTAAAATTGTCATAAAAAAGGAGAACTAATGCTAATGTGTTTCCTTAAGTCTTTGTGATTTTACATACTATAAAACAATACAATATTTTTCCACAAAACTAATTTCGGCAAAATAGTGTTGGGTTTTCTCCGGTAGCGCTGATATTGCTAATACTGGATGGTTATTGGACCTATATTGATCCTGAATCAATATACAAGATTAATCTTTCCGTCTGTGCCTTTGCAGTGCCCTGTGTGCCACAGCAGGTGGAGGCCCGGGTAGTTTGTGAGTCTGGCGCTGTGGCGGTCTCCTGGGAGCCCAGCAAAGGGGCATCATCATACACCACGGTTGCCCAGGGCAACGGCGGCTACGAGTCGACGTGCAACAGCAGCAATACAACGTGCCTGTTCAATGACTTGCTGTGCGGCCTCAACTACTCCATCACTGTTAGCGCTTCAGATGAGACGTGTAGCAGCGCTGGAAGCTCTGCAGTGGAGCTCCACACAGGTAGAATCCCTTGTGAGGCATATTGAATGTCATTCTGAAGCTGTATTTGTACCTATGTTCGTTCACACCCGTCTGTCGGTCTTTAGTGCCGTGCATACCACAGGAAGTAACCGCAGAGATGGTGTGCGGTAATGACACAGGAGTTGTGTCGTGGGAAGAGGAGGAGGGTGTGTCCTCCTACATGGTGCAAGCTTTTGGGCCCGATGGTCAGAAGATTCAGTGTACAAGCACCGCAGCCAGTTGCCAGCTACCCAACATGCATTGCGGCCAGCTCTACAACCTGACATTGACAGCTAAGGATGGAGAATGTGACAACAGCGACGCCTACCTCAACCTGCAGTCAGGTACGTTTTTCAGTATGTCAGGCGTCATTTTCCATGAGTTCAATGCTCTGGTTTTAGTGACAGTTGATAATCTAATAAGACAATTTCTGGGATAATGTTGCTGTTAGAAGTTAAAGTCACACCATGAAATTAGTCTAACTAAACATCTGGAAGGGGTAACCTGACTGGTTAGGATTCCCATCGCCAGGTCCATTTGGATCTGGTTCCAGTGTTGGTAGAGTACCCAAATATTTTACGGTCTGAGTCTTTTTATTTTATCGTCAAACATAGAGCAAAACTTAAAAAAGGGCAATTAAAATGCCAAATATGGGCACCACTGATGCAGTAACCACTAGCATTGTCAAAAAGCTGAAATGGAACTAAATGCCAGAGACCTTTACGGTTAGAATTTGATTGCATTTTTATTAGTCCTGTATTGCATTTACTTAATGCCGTATCCTTTCAAAATCCCTTATTAAATACATTTAGATTTATTTATTTATTTAATAATAATAACTTAAATATTTTAAGTTTTATTTTGAGTTGAAGCTAAAAGATATCATGCATATCACTTAGTAAAAAAGAAGAGATGAAACTTCTTTTTTCCTATATAATACAGTGCAAGTACATTACAGTTCTTAAAATCCATCCAATGTATATGAATAGCTCTGTACTGCATTAAGAAAACAATTGCCTATATCCAAGCTGTTCATTAATGTTCTTTTCTTTCTTTTTTTAAACAAAATAACAAAGCATAAATAACAAACCCTCTCTGTGATCTTTTTGGCCTTGTCGCCGCCCCGAGGGAACGTCTCTCTTTCTTTGAGTGCTCTCCAATGTTGTTGCTTCGGTTCTGCCTTTGCCTGAGTTACCTGAATGAACTGTATTCTGTCGGGGTGTTTATTTTCGTCGTCTGTACATCTTCTGGGCCGATAACATTAATAAAATAGAATTAAAATGGAAAGCTTTTTTGCTGACGGGGCTTTTGTTGCACTCACGGTGGTGTGTTGTGGTTGGCCCTCCCGGAGGAGAGACTGACAGCAGGGAGTTGGAGAGTTGACGACGGCTGCATATTTTTGCGTTGCTGTGTATGAAAAGCTTGGAGTAAAACCACCCGTGTGACAGCTGACGTAAAATGAAGCATCGGACTGGGCTTAATATAGCTCGATACAGACAAAACTGATCAGTTTAAAAAAAAAAATGGCTTGATCGTCCCAGATAGATCGAGACATTCCTACTTGCTGATATGTGAACTTTCTGGTCTAAGCAACGGGAGCTATTGTCTGTCCTCTTTCTCTCTCCTAGTGCCTTGCAGGCCAACCAACGTCAAGGCTTCCCTACGGTGCCACTCGAACACCGCTGCCGTGACATGGGAGCGAGCGAGCGGAGCGCTCTCCTATCTCGCCGTGGGTGTTACAGCAGATGGAAGCGACACGACCGAATGTAACAACACCATGCCCTACTGTGATCTGAGCGGCCTGCAGTGTGGAAAGAACTACAACGTGAGCGTGTTCGGCCAGGATGAGTCCTGTTCCAGTGTGGAGAGTGACCAGGCATACGTGCGGACGGGTACTGTCAACTCATTAAGGCTTCTTGTGACTTTCTATAAATAGACAGGATCATTTGTTATTACGGTGCTGGGTCCAAAAGTACTTTTCTCCTCAACATAGTATAGTGATATAATAGCAGTTAAACAATTTAATATCAACCTGCCCTCTTTGCTCCGTCTCGCCCCCTCAGCCTCCTGTACACCCCAGGATGTGGCTATTGATGCACAGTGTGATGATGGTGCCTTGGCCGTGTCCTGGTCACCCAACCCAGACGCCCAGTACTTCCATGTGGCGGCAGTGAGCAACACCTGGGCGAGACTCTACTGCAACTCCAGCGGCACCGCGTGCACCATCAGCGATCTACCATGTGGACAACACTACAACGTTACCGTGCTGTCTGTGAGAGACGGCTGTGAGAGTATGCCCAGCGCTGTGGTAGAGACTTCCACAGGTATACTTCAAGCACACAGCCATTTGTTCAAATGCTAAGTTCACACACAGTAGTTTATTGATGATATGACGTAGTGGATTTGGCTTTACAACTCAGAAATTCATTCACCTAAACACACGCTTAGCAGGTTCCAGATCCTCCACAAGGATCAGGTCTAAACACAACCTGCGTCACCTAGAGGAAATAAACTAAATAGCTGCTACAAATGTAACACTTGCATCAACTGCAGGCAATGCGTGTTTTAACAGCAGTTTTTAATATAGCTGTGTGTTTGTGCATGTTTCTTATATGTGTTTTACAGTTAAAGGATTAATTCAATATTTTGGGAAATACACTTTAGTGAAATGAGAAGTTAAATATCACAGTTGTGTGTGACTAAGTATGGAGCTGGTGGCAGGGGGCAAGTATCCTATAGTTAGTTGCGTGACTACGTGTTGTACCTCGTTTGTTTTATTTACACACAAAATAAATACATTTGGGGGAGTTACACGCTGTAACTATCTCTTTTTTTCTTAGAAAGATGGTTAATATGTGTATTTATTTTACTACCTGATTAAAAAACTAAAATAATTGCTAGAAATTGAAATGGCTTGAAGATGGTGCGCATTGGCATGTCTTTATAAACTAATGCTGTTGCTGTTACTTTCCATGCCTATATGAAACAGGTTGTCTGCTGTTGACACAATAAATGCCACGTGTGTCTGACGTAATATAATTCCTACCATCCCGATGCTCCTGGAGAATATCTTCAAACAGAGGAGGAAATAAGATATAGAATTCTGAATTCCCTCCACAGCTCCATGTGTGCCCAGAAAGGCTCAGGGCCGCCTGGACTGCATATCGAACTCTGCCTGGGTGACCTGGGACGTCTCAGAAGGAGCCCTCAGCTACTACGTGACGGCCCAGGAGGTCGGAGGTCACAACATCAGCTGCACAACCACCTCCTCTCCCTGTAATATCCCAGATCTGAAATGTGGGACCCGTTACAACTTCCATGTGACTGCTGTCAACAAACACTGCCGCAGTAATCACAGCACCTTTGAGCTTGAGACAGGTATTCAACAAGAATCTCTACTCTCAGTACACCAGTTTTGAAGTGAATCGCTGAAATGTCATCTATGAAAGGTTACTAGGAAGATTATCCAGTAAGCATTGTACAATATTATGCATTACCAAACACTAAATGAAACGCTATAACGATCTTGTCTGATCTATGGATCAGTGGCTACAAACATTTTCGGCTTATGACCCCTTAAAATGAACACTTGCTCATCAAACAGTGACTTTTCTTTCCATTTGATTGCTATTGGTAAAAACTATTCGATGTTTCCCAAAAGAAGCAAAGATTTGATTTTATCAATTGGTATAGCAAAACAATGTTTTTTTCTTCTTTTCCATCCCAGTAATCATCTTGTGACCCCTTAAATTCATCTTGTGATCCATTGGAGGGGTCCTGATCCCTGGGTTGGGAACAGTTATATCTAGGCTATTCATCAATAAAACAGGATTTATTCTGCGCTTCTATTTTGAGCTAGTTAAAAACTGCGTACAGTTTAATTTTAGAATCACAAAGTTGTAAAAGCAGACTGAGATTTCAACCCTTTAAAAGGGTTTAATTCTTCAAAGCACCAATGAAGTCGTTTGACATGACGGGTTCTCTGAAAGATGAAGTAGACCAAGAAATGAGAAGGATATAACGCCTATGCTGCTTTTTCATTTCATACTACAAGTGTTTTCTGAAGCAATTTTCTTTTTATTTCTCTCCCGCTCTGTAGGTCCTTGCGCTCTGACATCCATTACTGCAGTGACACAATGCGACAGCGACACAATCCTGGTTGAATGGGAGATGACGGCGGACACACCGCTCTACCTGGTGACCGCTGAGGGCCACGACCAAACCCTCATTTCCTGTAACAGCTCCTCCAACTCGTGTGTACTGGATATCAGCTGTGACATGCATTACAGCATCATAGTATCAACGTCCTCTGATAAGTGCAGCAGCCTCAGAAGCCCGCCAAAGAAGATCAAATCAGGTATTTTTCCGCATACCAGTACACTCTGAATCCCTGGAACAGATTAGTGTATTCATTACTAGTGTTTGCTTTTTTTTTTTTTTTTTTATAAATGTCATAATAAAACACTTCATATATATTGTAGGAGAAATAAACTTTCAGTATTGAAATGCATAACTATTCTACAGAACATGCAGTAGCAGCATATTTTATATTGTCCAAAAATAGAACAAACTCAATCCGACGTAAAGTCATCAGACATATCACCTAATGAGAATCATGTATCTAGTTTTAAAACATTATTGAAGTTTGTGTTGTATGTCTTATGTGAGCTTGTACTGTATATCATGCATGTTTTTCTGGTTGCGCTATTTGTCATGGATTTTTGTGTTCTTGTGAGATCTGTAGACCGTGAAACAAATTATTGCGTAAACCCCAGAAAGAATTGCAGCTGCTAATGGGGGTGTAAATATACAAAACAAAAAAAAATATATTTCAGGTTATTTTGTTCTCTTTAGCGCCCTGTGTCCCAGACAATGTGACAGTGGCAGCATCATGCGAGGATAATGGGGCCGCAGTGACGTGGGGACACTCCCCGGTGGCTACATCCTACCAACTGACAGCCACACGGAGGGATGGACATGTAGCGAGCTGCAACACCTCAGTAAACAACTGCACGCTGGTGGATCTGCCCTGCGGACAGACGTATGACTTGAGCATCACCGCCAGTGGAGAGAACTGCACCAGCAAGCCCGGGACTTCATCCTTCAGAACAGGTAGACACATGTATTGTATAGAAAACAATAAGTTAACTGACAATTGTTTCTAATTGTTAATTGCAGTCCTAAATAAAGTCATATTTTCAGAACAGAATAGGAAGCTAGCTTATTGGAGCTGTGAGCTCTCAGGAGAATTGTGCAAAGGCGTCTTCTTTTATGATACTGCAATATTCTTTCTTTTCTTAATGTAGTTTATTGAAAATAAATGTCTGGTGTTGAAAAAGTAGCTTTTCCTATTCTTCTATATATGGATTTGCCTCCTGCTTCAATCTCTCAAGTTATTTTCTCTCTGTCGCCGCAGTGCCCTGTGAGCCCTCTGGTCTCGCAGTGGATCTTGATTGTGAGACCCACTCTGCCATGCTGTCCTGGGCTGCCAGTGAGGGCGCCGTGGAGTATTTTGGCTGTGCCCAATCTATGGATGGAGACGCGCTCTACTGCGACAGCACTGTGCCCTCCTGCAAAATCGAAGGCCTGGGATGTGGTGACATTTACAATTTCTCTGTCGAAGCCTCAAACGGCGTCTGCAACAGCTCGTTTAGTGCACCTCTGTGGGTCGGAGCAGGTAAATAGTAAAACTACTGCAGTTCACCATAATTAACAATGCTCCAATTAGTTAACTGAGCATAAATTCATTTTTAAAATATGTGGGAAAACCAAGTGTTTAAGTGTTATCTCCAGTCCTATGTATTTATTTTACTGAAAAACTTAATTTCTTTGTTAAATATAGAACGTAGATATTACAAATCTTTAGTCTTGCTCAGGTAACATACAGTAACGTAACAACAAATCAATTAACTTATGTTACGTCCGTCCCATTTGGTTTAATACCTGCGATGTAGTACAGCTAGTCTTGTGGTAAAGATATTGTAAAAATCAGCATGTCCTACCAAGAAGTCCAGAGAGGACGTTTTTTTTCATTCTTTAAAATATGTTTTTAAAGGACTCAATTTTTCAAGTGGTAAGCTGGTAAACTACACCTGAAGAACAAGTGCTAAAAATGTATCTGGGCTAATTCCATTGGTAAAAATATGGTAAAATATGAATTTAATCTCTAATCTCTTTCCTCCTCAGCCCCATGCGCTCCGACTGTTCTTAATGTCCGAATGCAAAGGATAGGCAAAGCTCACTGGGCCATGATGTCATGGGACAATGTCAATTGTTCTGATGTTGAGTACCTTATGGAGACAACCGGTCGAATCCAAAACAACCCACAGGCCCTGATGCAGGTCTCTTCTTACTGGTTGCCCAGGCCATACTTTGAGATCCCAATGCCTTGCAGCACAGCTTATAACTTCACTGTACGCTCCAGAAACTCAGCCGGGTCCAGCGAGCCATCCAGTGCCTTTACTGGAGTCTCAGGTGAGTTTACACTGCACCCCATCCGTGACTTTATACAGAAGGTGAGGAGGGATTTTAGTGACCTTTATAGCGATATCTCTATAACGAGGCAAATCACACCAAAACAATCTAAAATGCAATAAAAGTAAGAGGAAACATTCATACCTTAAAGTAGAGGCTGCTGTATAAACAGAAAATAAATGATGATATGGTAAAAAAAACAGTTGTAATTGTATAAACTTTCTTCATAGGATGTTATAATTGTTGACAAATACTGAAAATCAATAAATACTAATGTATCATTATTCTGCTTTCAACTACATGTGGTACATGTGTTGTAAACCATATATTTAATGTTTATAAATGTGAAATAGTGGGACTTAAGAATATAGCTAAACTATATAATTTTCAATATTAGAGGGAATGACTATTTTTACAATATTCTTATTTTTGTAGTCAAACATTCAAATGATTACGGTGTAATTTTTGCAGGGACCTGTACCAAACAAAGATGTATCACAAGTCTGTAGAATATCATATGTGCACCAGGGCATCTCTGCAGCGCGACAATATTTAGGATAAAACGGCATTTTGATTGCGATTTTGATAACATTTTGATTAATTGTCCAACCCGACCTAAAAATGATACATCTTTTAAATACGACATCCCATAGTCCTTCTGTTAACTGCATTTTCACTCTTTCGTTCCCAGTCCCCTGTGCTCCACAGAATGTGAAATACACTGGTGACAGCGTGTCTGCTGTGCTTTCCTGGGATGCGGCAGTGTTTGCCACGTGGTACACTGTCTACAATGTGTCGGGGGAAGCCCCTGTCGAGCTTTGCAACACCACCGAACTCTCCTGCCAGCTGACCAACTTCGATCCTAACACCACTGAAGTGACAGCCAGCAATGCGGAGGGAGAAAGCATCCTGACCCGAGATATTACAGGTCAGACGCACAACACAGATAACCACCGTCAAAGTTTTTGACTGGCCGTAACAGAACTGCTGTCAAATCCCGCCAAATGTCCTCTATCAATTCATCACTATTTCCTCTGTATTGTCATTTTAAAATCCAGTTTCTGACATATTTAACCATTATTTCTCAACTTCCTCATGTCCAGTAGGAACTCGCAGAAAGAGAGATTTGCAGGCCAGCGGACTCTATGCCCATTTAGAGAACAGTGAGTGTGGTGTTATAACATAACCTACTGTGATACATAGTCATGAATCTGAAATCATCATAGGTCATAGGCCTGTACTGTGAAAGACGTGTTCATCTCTCACCCATCTCTCTCTCAGATCTTGAAATCCCAAAAGTGCTGAATGTAACAGTAAGTGGAGTTTCCCTGTATGTGAAGTGGATGACAGTGAAGAATGCCACCGAGTACACACTCGTGATCGTGGAGAAGCAGCAGACCAATCAGCCACCAAGAATGAGAAGCGTGGAAGGTCATTTGTACAATGAGACTGACCTCAAGCCGTGGACCACCTACTGCATCAGGGTGGCAGCCAAAAACACCATCAACCAAAGCAACTACTCCAGGCCACTGTGTAGAACCACTGGGGCCTCCTAATGAAACCACACAGATACACTTAAATAGACACTGGTCTCAGCAGAATCACAATCATAAGGGTTATATGTTTGTTTTCTTCACTCTGTAGCTTCCATAAAACAATTGTAACTGTTCAATCTCTAAGAACTTTTGAAAGAAACTTTGTAAAAAGAAAAATAATTACAACTACAAAGCCACAACATTCTTCTGTTTGGGGTACTTCTTGCATGTCACAAATAAATTATGATCAAACCTGAGGAGAACCTTTTAGATTTGAATGCTGACGAATCTTTGTTAGCAATAGCACATATACATTTTAATAATTGTGGCTGATATCATAGCAGCAGTGTGGGGCATTAATGCTGTCTAACAAAGTATTGCTGAAATTCTATTTATCAAATATGGTTTTATTTTCAAGATGGTAATTAGATTATCTGGATGATTGTTAAACTAAAAAGTAGTGTAAACAAAAACTGATATTTTTTCAAGCAATATTTTTTAAAACCTTGCACTATATTTTCTTTATGATGTACTATGTGACTTCTCATTTCGTCAACACTTAAACAGATCTTTTTTAACAATCGCAGAAATTAAAGAATAAAAAAGAATCTGTGAAACATTAAAACATCCCTCTGTATGAACACTAGTGTTGAAAACTTTCCTTTAAAAAAAGATTTTGTATGTGTCTATCTCAACCTGTGACTAATTATTGCATATAGGTAGACACACAAGTACCTATGGAACACATTAGTAACTTAAGTTACCAACATATGCCTAAATTACTTTAATGTTGGCATTCACTCCGTTTGGCCATTTAATCAATTCATACCTCATAATGTAGTATGAAGTTTGTTTTTTCTATTCTTTCTTTGCAATGTCAAGGCTTCACCTGAACCTCAATTTTATGGGAGACTGTTACGTCTTAAATAGCAGTAATGTTAAACACACTGACAGGATACCTTTTAGGAAATAACAATAGCTTTTCTAAACTAAGCGTGTTAAAACTCCATTATCTTCACTGAAGGTAGTCGCATTGTACTTTCACTGTGTTCAAATTTACCTCACCATCAAGATTAGACCGGCTTCAACTTCATGAACTAAATCTGCTTTACATACAGTATATTGTTATCTCTACGCGATCTTGGCCTCATGGGAACCTGGCTGCAGTATCTGAAGGCTGACAATGACCAACTGTTTTTCTAAACCAGGGGAAGAAGAAGGCATATATTGGAGGAATAAAGTTACAAAGTTACAAAAGAAGAGCCAACGTTGAACTGGTGAAACACCACCTGTGGTGTCTTGTCCTGCTAGAGAAGGAATGTAGTATGGAGAGAGACAAAAAGACAAGAGGGTAATACCAAGAGGTCCATCAGCCCCCATCTCAGATGTCTCAGCAGTCACAGTATTCAATGACACCTGAAATTTGAGGCCGTATGACACGAGCCTGTGACACAGCCACCACAAACACTATCATATAGAGAACTATGATTAAAGTAACAGGGGCAAAACAAAGGTCAGAAGTCTACTGCATGAAATGTAGTTTATGACACCAACAGAGGCAGAGGTGAGGATGAAGCTCAGCAGGTAGAGAGAGCACATGTGATCTTACCCAGAAACCCTCAGGACTGCGATGACTGCAGCTGGCATCACTCCAATGCCCACAAGGAGGTCAGACAGCGAGGGAGAGGAGGATGAGGTCTGTGTGGAGCTGCCTGGAGAGGGATATGATGATTAGACCCTCATATTCAGTGAAAATTAGTTTAAATCACAGCAAGATGTTTTGAGAATACCGACAGAATATGGAAAGGTTTACTTTTAGAGACCCAGCAATATGAAAACCAAACTCTACATAGCCTACATGCCGAGTACAACTCTATAATATCAATGCGCTCCACATAGTTTGAACTAATTACGACAGCAGTTTGGTGGCATTAAGTAGATGTTTATCAGGATTAATACTATAGTGGCACATTTATCCAGAAAAACTTATTATGGGCTTGTTTTTTATTTCCAATTTTAATAGGCCAAATAATTAATTGATTACTCAAGAAAATAAATCATATTTTTTTGACTTCCTGCTGTCGCTAGATGCAAAGCCAGGGGGTCACCAAAGTCGGTAGCTCGGTTTTTGTGGAGGAAATCACACATTTCCATTTGCCTGGGTCCAGATCAGTCTATGGTCCAGACCAGTCTACGGTCCAGTCTCCAGACCGGTCTACGGTCCAGATCTTTGAGTCCGCCCACTCCAACGAGTTGTAGTCAAGGGCAACGAGCCAGCAGAAATCCAACGTGAGCTCCCCTCGTGGATAAAGCGCTTCAAAAGTGAAAGAAATGGGTTTACTTTCACAAATCTATCTTGATTTTGCAGACACAGTCCTTGTTAAAAAAAAGACCATTATTAAAACTAAATAAAACCTCCGTGTAATACCTCCTCGGTAAGTCCGGTGGGGCCGTTGACGTTAACCGTAACTAACGGAATACAACGTCAAGATGGAGCCAACCTTCAGTCCAGCGCTTCACAGGCAGAGACATCAGTTTGTCATCGATTTTGTGAAGAGGAACAAACCCCAAAAGGTACTGTCTTAACGAGGAACACACTTTACACTTTATCTTCAAAGAAAATGTCTGTTTGTTAACGTTTGCTCTCGATAATTAGAAAGCGAACCGCTCCAGCTAACGCTCGCTAACGTTAACTTGTTCAGCGGACCAGTGACGTCATGGAGCCAACTGTAGCTGACGTTACAGCCGCAAAACATAAATCAAGTTGTTGCATTAAATGTTTCACATTGTAAAGTAACAAACTCCAAACTACCTTGTTAATTGGAAACAGATTTATTGCTTAAACTTGAAAGCCAACGTGTGTTTGCAAACGGAACCACCGTAGCCAACCGCGTCATCGAACCGTCGGTTTGGACGGATCTGAGCAGTAAGCGCGAGGACACGCGCGTGACAACTACCGTTATTTCCGTTTTTGAAAGTAAGGTGTTAACACAGGCCCAATCCCAATCTCCACCTTTACGGACTCACGCTAAATCCGTCAGGGTTTAGGGCTGTCACGTCTGTCACATCCTCGAGTGTTTGAGGCTCTCTGGCAGACATGTTTAACCCTTTATGAACTCTTTCCTTAAGTCAGCATTAGATGCAGACTTTGCATCTACCCACGACGGCATCATGTGCATATAGACTCTGGTTAGACCTCTGACCCACCTGTGGGGTAAGATATGTCTCCCTTCCCTCCTCAGGTGGTGGACTTGGGGTGCAGTGAATGCAGCCTTCTCAAACAACTGAAGTTTCACCGTGAAATTGAACTTCTGGTTGGAGTAGACATGGACGGTGCCAAAGTGAAAAAGAAGATGTATGTATGTTTATAAAATCAAAGGCGTGAAAGAAAACGTTCATCATACAGGGCCGGGCACAAGGTTGAGATCACAGAGAGTTTGATGGCAGGTGAATGCAGAGTTGAAAAAAAATCAATCAATCGATTTAATCAGTGAGTTTGTCAACAGAAAAATAATCAGCAACAATGTTGATGATCAATATATCACGTCAGTTGTTTAATCTGGTAAAAATGTAAAATATTTATGCTAGTTGTAGTACGAACGTGAATAAAAATAAAAAAAAAGTCTTTGGCTTTTGTCTAAATTATTAATGGCTTAATATAAAAAAATATTTATCAATAATAAAAAATATAAAATTTGTTGCAGCCCTAGATGGAGGTCTGTGTAAACTCACCTAAAATAGTCAAATTAATGATCAATGGCATTAACCTTTCCACCACAATATATTTCACCATATCCATATCATGTAACTCGTGTCAACTAAAACTTAGATTAATTTTTTTCTTAAATACAGTTGGCTTGCAATCTTTCATTTTGACAATATCATTTTATACAATATAGTCATATATTGAAGGTTGATAAATAATTGTAATGTATTATCACCCAGCCCTTTTAGCATTAATAATCTAACCGCCTGAGAGCCAAGGTTAGTCTGGATTAGAGCACCACATGGGAAACCTCTCAAAAATAATTTCTGGGTCCCATCTCATAATAAATAGTGATTACTGTACTCAACATTTATATAATTGTCGAGCTTAAAAAGTGTATTTATTTCTACATGTGGTTGTAAAGGGGAAAAAGCCAGTTGCCTTCAATAACTCTTTTCCATCTGCTTGGTGGATTAGAGCTTGATCTTTGACTCCTCGACCACCTTGTGCTTTTGGTTGTTGTACTACTGTGCGGATTGGTAACGTGTGCACTCTGCTTGTATGTTCCTTCAGGCATGGATTAGCTCCGATGTCAACTGACTATCTGCAACCAAGTAATGATCAGCTGCTCATTGAGCTGTACCAGGGCTCAGTCACACAGAAGGATGCCCGCCTCAGAGGATTTGACCTGGTGACCAGTATAGAGCTGTAAGAGACTGTATGGCTGTTGGGATTCAATGTCTTCATGCTGTGGCGGCTACCAGTGTTAATACTTTGGTTTCATAAGTTATTATTGTCTCTTTCTTTTGTCTATCAGGTCAGGTCTCTCTGTCGGTTTGCTTTTCATCTTTCTGTTCCTCCGTGTCCCTCTGTGCCGTTAATTATCACCATGTTTCCCTGGCTTTCTGCAGCATAGAGCACCTCACTCTTGCTGATGTGGAGCGCTTCTCCGAGGTGGTCTTTGGTTACATGACTCCAGTGGCAGTTATCGTCAGTACCCCAAACTCTGAGTTCAACCCCCTTTTCGCTCGACTGGCGGGTTTTAGGCACAGTGACCACAAGTTTGAGTGGACCAGAGCCGAGTTCAAGTCCTGGTATGCTCGTTTTCCACTGTCAGGCTTTTTCGAGTGGAACGGTTGTGGAGAAATCCACCCTAAAACACTTATAAATATCCCTCCATGAAGATTTGAGCTGAATCGTTCTCACATTACATCCCTCCTCAGGGCTCTGAAGGTGTGTTTAGATTACGGTTATGAGGTGGAGTTCACTGGTGTTGGACAGGCACCTCCGGGCCTGCAGGAGACGGTCGGCTTCTGCTCCCAGATTGGTGTGTTTCACCGGCTCGCCGGAAGAGAGGTCTGCAACATGTTGATTTGTGATGATGCTGAGGATGTGTTTTCATACACACTGGTGAGTGACCTTGTTTATAGAGCAGTGATTTCTGAGTTAATTAACACAAAGTAAAAAAACTACTTCTTAATTATAGATGAGTAAACTAGATTGTCAGAGTCGGGAGTTTAGAAAAGTACATTTTTGAGTAATTGACTTATTGTTATGGATCAGCAATCAATCAGTCGTAGTAAAGTTTTCTACTCGGACTGGGCGACGTGGCCAAAATCTTCTGTCCCAATATAGGTCATTTAATTTCTCAATAACGGTATATATCACGATATAGCATGTTTTCTGATAATTTAATAAATAAATAGTCTATATAAAATAACCACATGGTTTTGTATACTTCCGTGTGAATTACATACTTGATAAATACAAAATACTATTTTATAATTTTTTATCAAGAACCTAAGTGCAAAATAATCAGATTTTCTTGTTGGTGTCTATTTAGACGATGTAATTGTGTATCATGATATATGATTTCATCACAATATGATTACATTGGAAGACGCAAACCTTTCTGGTACTACTACTTTCTATTTTCTTTTGAACCTGTTTCTATATTAGCTGTATAGTAAGAACTACCCCAGCCTGCAAGACAACAACATCTTGCGGAGGGTCCTGGTGACGGAGGTGTTGTGCGGGGCAGAAAACCTGAGGAGAAGATGGGTGGAGGAGAAGACGGGCGAAAGGGATGACGATGACGATGACGCTGAGGCTGAGGGTGATGGGGTGGAACGCCACAGAGCGCCAGGGCGACACCCGGACGGCCCCGATTTCAGAAGTGTTCAAAGAAGGCTCTGTACTGAAACACGTAAGTTTGTGTCTGTGTTTTTGTTTGATAATATGGAAACAAATATTGGAAGTAATGGGGCCAGCAAAATGTAATTTGTGTGTAGATTAAATGTTATACTGCCAGTTCTTTTCTTTATGTTAAAATGTTTTTGGCAAGTTAAACACATAGAAAGCATACAGTATGTTCCTGTTTTTTAAATTATTTTTTTAAACATACCTCACAGCACCATGTGGAGCAGCAATGACAAATCTGGTGGAGCTTCAGGAAGTTGAGGATGGAGAGCTGTTTTGGACAGATGGCCATGGACAACAAGAGCCTTGCAAATTGCGCAGGTTTGTTTCCTTGAGGAAGATGAGGAGGAACAGTGTTGCCATGAAGTGTTTAAAAGGCAGCTTGTGGCATGCAGATCACAGAGACGGGCTTGTTTCTGTGGCATCTGTACTTTAGACTGGCTGTGAGGATGAGCTGCTGGTAAAAAGCAACTCTCACCAATGTCATTACTGACCTTTTTCCTTTTGAAAAATATTTCCAAAGGTTTGGCATCTCATGGCCGTCCTCAGGGTTTCATGTCGTAACCACATCTTTTTCGTGCGTGCTGCCAGGTGTGTGTCTGTCCCTCTGGCTGTGCTGTGGTCCCGCTGCCCCAAAGTCAGCGCCCTGAGTGGAAGTCTCTGTAACCTCAGACGGCTCCTGATGGACGACCCCGACGTTAAACTGAGCCAGGATGGCTCCGCTGTGCTCCTAAATGACCAGCAACAAGGTACTGCTGACGTTCCATCACTTTTATGGCCATCGTGTTATTTGTGCAGAACGTAAACATTTATATGGGATGTGCTTGTCAATCCGCCACAAGCAGAGCTGTAGACTTTGTTTAAAAGTGATGCCTTTTACAATATCACACTTATTGAGCAAAACGGCAGTGACACCACTTTCATTCTGACGGCCAATACAATACCAAGGGTTGCCCAGCAGATGTCACCACCTTTACTGTGTCCAGTGTGTCAAAACAATTTGCACAAATGGTTCTCAAAGCTTAGTTTCCACAGCTGTTTCCCTTGCAGCTATGACAACAGTGCATCAACAGAATACTTTGCGCTGCTTCTTATTCTGTGAATTTGATAACTGATGGTTTCTGTGGTTGTGACACTGGTGCTTCATTTGTGTTTTATTCTCCTTGAAGAAGAAGAAGAAGAGGAGAAGCATCGTGATGATTTGGAGGACAGCGGGTATGCAGAGGCCAGACTGTGCTCCCACAGTGCCGAGCCAGAGGAAGACTGGGATGCAAATGTTTGATCTGGAACATACTGCTTTGTTGTCGGGTAGTAGGTGACTTGTTTAGTTAGCATATGGTTTCCCTTGGTTACTGCTGGACTGTTTAGTTGTACTAACAATTCCCAGAATGCACTGCTGAAACTTTGACTTTTGGATTCATCAGATGGCTTGTTTGGACTGCAACTGTGTGTTACATGTAAATATCCATCATTGGCCTCTTAAATAGGATTATACTTGCTGAGGCGACTTAAGTAAGAATGTAAGTAGCAGAATAAAACTCAAAATGTAAGAAAAATGTTTACATTGTGATTGCTGTGCATTCATACGCAAGTTGAAGCGCATTCTGGTCCGTGCTCAAGGTTTTAGCTCGTTTTATTCAACAGTGCAAGGTACACATTTGAAGCATCCAGCACACTTGTTCAGAAATAAAATGTTGGCCGAGAGGACAAGTCTGTAACAGGAAACACTGGACAGCGTCAGAACATCACTTTACAGAAGAATACATTTGACAGTTTAATATACAGTTTTATAACAGCTTCACAGAAGAGAAGAGACCATGTTTGTAACAACATGTTAAGTACCAAGATAATCATACCTGTGTCACACGTAAAACAGATGATTCTTATCCAAAAAAAAAAACACACAAAGCTCCAATAGTTGATATATGTTGGCCATAAAAATTATAAACTTAACACCGTCTTAACTATGTAGTGACACTTTTTTTCTTAACAATAAAATATTTAGCAAAAATATGGCACAATATCAGCAATGACATTAAAAAAAAAAAAACAAAGACGACGATATCATTAAAGATGAGATTTAAACCATGCCAAAAATAATAAAAACACAAAATGAGAACACAGTTACATCAAACACTGCGCAAATATCTGCTTTTAACATGGAAGTAATGAGAACATGTTTTCCTACATGCTAATATAGGCAAGCAAGATTGCTCCTTCGATGTGGTAATATTCAGATTAAAAGATGGCACGATATCAAATGAGGAAAACGAGGTGTCAAGTTCCGCGAGCAAACAAAAGGACGTCTTCATCATGCTGAACGTACGGACATAAAACAGAACAGTGACGTATAGTTAAAACACCATACACTGATGACACTTGTGCAGATATTAATACAACGCGTACATAGTTTATCTCGAAGAGGAAGTATCCTACCTCTACTATGGCTTATGACAGGAGACAGAAGATTACAGATACTGTACAGTCTGTTTTCAATAGTTATAATGCGTCTAATAGTTTCTGTATATGCATAGGCCTGCTGGCGTCCCAGGTAATAACAGTGTGTTGTGTACTTTGGCAAATTTGCTAATAAATTGTCTTCAATTTGACTGGAAAGGCAAATAGTCAACGTGCATGATACTATCAGGCTTTCAAAACTCTCGTCACATTTATTTAGTCTCAGATTAGATTCACCAATCGTTCATGTATTGATTTAATTATAGTGGTTTTAAGACTGTTCTCAAATCTTAGTTAAGATGTTAAGAGGTATAGATACAAAAACACAAAACTATTACTCTGGGTCTTTTTTTTTTTTAAAACCGGTGCTGTTGAGTACTTTCTTCATGGCAGTGGATTACTTAACTAGTCCTTCTCTGTACAATCATGAAGTGAAACAAATGACATTAATACAACTGTTGGTACGTCCCAGGATCTTCCATTTGTTCACTGATGTAAGCTGCCTGGTCAACAGGCCAGCTCGGAAAGACGTAGTCGAGTTGCAAAGCATCGCTATACAATAGATACATAGCTGAAACGCTGGGCATGATATATGCCCTTATACAGTAATATTTATCATAGAAGCCCCTTTTTATGTTCTGTATTTACTGCTCTACTAAGGCAGACAGTAGTAAATTAATTTGTACATTTTAGGCTGAGTTCTAAACCCAAAAAGAATAATAGAAGAAAAGCAGATACTGCACACTGCGTTTGGATAATCTTTGGTGAATTTGATGGGAAAATATGTGTATTTACCCACAAAATGTGTTCTCAGCTTTCTTGTCCTTTTAAAACTAGTTTGTTTACGAAAATACACTTTATTTTGACTATTTATTGTCCTTAGATTACAGGAATTAAATGTATTGGTTTTTCTGGGTGTCTGTCTTTATATCTATTGTATATATATATATAACTATAGTAAAATCAATATAATAATTTACAATTTAATACATTTGGGATTTGAAGGTAGATCAACCACACCAAAGCACATGAATGTCACTGGAGTCAAAAGAAAAGCGCGAGGTTACTGAGATCTGTTCAGATAGTCAGTTGAATAAACTGGATTACCCAGATGTCAGTTCACGTCAAAGAGTTAGATTTGAAAACTCAGTTTTGAACAAATGTGTTGTAACTGCATTTTGCCTTTGTAAAGCGGAGTAGCACTGCAGGGTTTTCTAAACTGCTTGGCAAACTGAGATCAAGGGCTTCTTAAGATGACGATTAAGCCAATCGTCATCTTCTCCCAGGTTCTCTTTGCAAGTAGCAACAAAGCATTCCTCACGAGAGAACAATCGCATCCCTCCACTCATCCAGGATAACGGTTACTACTACTTCAAGTGGTCTCGCTACATAGCACACACACACACACACGTCACGTTCACTCGTCAAACAGCTCAAGTCTGAGGCCTCGTCTTTGTAGTAAAACATTCTCAACTTCAAAACACCAACGGTTGTCAGAGGGCCAACAACTACAATGTTTTTAGCAGCTTATAGGCGAATATTAAAAAGAACATCCTATTTGAAAAGGAAGTCTAAAACAAACACTGAGAGACGAAAGGAATGTATTGAAAGCGCGTTGCATACTCTTCTTCAGTGTAGATTTCCGTGTGTTCTGATGATGTGCACACACACACACACACACACACATACACACATACACACATACACACATACACACATACACACATACACACATACACACATACACACAGCCTGCCCCAGTGTCCTCCATTAGAGAAAGAGTCCTCGTTTTCTTTCATTTCCCAACAGTTGGTTTGGATGCTGGGTGATAAAGTTGACCTCAAACGGATGAGGCCAATCTACACCCAGAAAATGAGGAGTGGACAGTTTCAGTTACATACATGTTAATATTTTTGAACAATCTGGCCAATGCGTCTTTCGCCTTCATATTTGTTCGTTTCCCCCGAGATAATAACGGTTCACCTCTCCATCGGGGAGCTACAGTGTCCAACAGGACATTTGACCACAGGAGGGCACTGTTGGAAGGTCAGACAGGGTGCTGATCAGGTCATGTGTGTGCTGTAGGAATGCAGATTGAAATTGACACAGCCTTGCCTCCAGTTTTTTTTTTTTTTTTGGGATGCAAGCAGTGTCAGTCCACCTCCGAGAGGCTGCAGGTCTAACGCTTAATCACCACCTGCTCGTACGCTCCAGCACCGACCCTGGGACAACGAGAAAAGACAGCATTAGCAACCCGATGTAATATCTGGCACACGCGTCACACAGTAGAGCCGACACCTTACTATGCATCGTCGCTGAATCGATCGCTCCCTCTTTCAGCTGTTTCAACGACAGCATCACGAGGCCCCGCAGTGGGTATCGGGGCGGTGCCGTTTAATCTACTACCGCTCTCTAATCCTGACCTAATTTACGTGTAAGCGGCCTCTAACTTCCACCCAAACAAAGAGCAGATACTTGGCAGCTAATATCTACGCTGTGTCTGCATGAGCTAAACTTCTGTGTCTGGCTCCACTGGTTTGATAGGCGGTATCGTCTTCACGGCAGTGGTCCAGCTGCTGTCCCTACGTATCTCGCTCCACTCGTCTTACTAACAGTTACTTGTTATATATCAGTAAACGTGTCACACTACTCTCCGACCTTGTGTACCTTTTAAAAGTGGCCTCGAATCCTCTTCTCACCCAAGCAAACAGCAGACAGTCCGCAGCATGACACGGCTTTATGTCGACATTGTGAGATGTTTAACTCAAACCACAAATGTCAACCTCATGGTGGTGCTAGAGGAAAGGTTTATTATAGAAATATCTTGGCAATCCATCTACTCGTTGCTGATGTGTTGGACCAACCCTGAGACTTATGTTGCCATCCCTATTCCCATTTGGAAATAAAAGCTGAAACAGTAAAGTAAAGAAAAATCTCTTCGACAGCAGTTTTTGCACTCTTCTCCAGAGAAGGTTGAAAGCGCCGATGACGGTTGAATCTTTGACAAAAGACCTCCCTCGTCTATGAGAAACAAATCATTGAATATGAGCTAAGTTCAGTGAACATCCCATGCTCACCTGGTGGGAAGGTGATGGCTTCCAAGGGCTGTGCTTCCCCCGGGGCCAACGAACAGACGCAAGCCTTCCTCTGGAACAGACAGTCGTAGTAACAGTCGGTCAGTACAGCGAGTGCCCACATCCTCCTGTATAATTCTTGTCATGAGGAGCAGCCAGTTGCTAGGCAATCTAAAAATAATCATGTATTGACAGCAGTTTTCTTTTCCTAGATTTGAGCTGGATGAGACCTTGGAAAGAAAACAAATGCCCGACTCCGCAAAGTACACAGACTGACTCACGCGGTAACACAATACTGTCAAGTTAATTATTGTGTTCCGCAAAGTAGCTGTGAATGTAACACATGCATTCGTTCTCCAGACAAGGGCCAATGATCCATACGGACGGAAAGATTTGTTTGTGCTTGATTATAGCAGAAACGATTTCTAATATTTGATGGTCAGAAAATTTGTCAGCAACTATTTTCAGTCAATTTTCAAGCAAAAATCCAAATATTTGCTGATGCCAGCTTCCTAAATATAAATATCTTGTTTTTCTTTCTTTTTGCAATTGAGAAAATTGAATGGGTATTTTTTTTATAATTTCTTTTACAACTTTCTGACATTTTATAGACAAAATAATTATTAGATTAAGCATGGCAATAATTAGTAGATAAAACAATTCTGTAAATGATTGTTAGATGCAGCCCTAGTAACTTTTTAGTAGAATTTACTGGGTAAGAAAATGCAATTAAAAATGTTAAATTGTAAAATCACCAGAGCACAAGGTAACATCTTTGACAGTATTAAATTCACACTTATTTAAAACACAAAAGTGGAAAATCTATCAAATTGAAGGATCTGGAACCAGCAAAGTTGTGGATTTTTTACTTCATAAATTACTTTTAATGTACGGTCAATCAAGTAATCGATTATTGTTTCTGCTCCGGATTTTGAGAATATGGTTGCATTTCGTAACTTTCCTTGAAGAGTCAATACAAGAAGGAGGGAAACATCGGCCTGGCGTCACACTTACTGACACCTAAAATAATTCAAACCTGCAGATATGGTGATTCCAATAGACTGTATAAAACCACTTTATTATTTCTCTAGATGTGTCGCTCACCTTCAGCACTGGAGTCCAGCAGGCTGGGTGTAAAGTCTTGACTCTGGAGAATCTTTTCTACAACATCGTCAGCATCCACCCGCGTGTCGTCCATTCTCTTTAGCTGAGACTCCATGGAGTCCTGCTTCACAGGGTGTCTTAGGAGAGGATACAAGGGAGTCATTTTGTGTCTATTTGACCAATAATGGCTTCCGCTGCAAAATGAAAAAGCTCTTTTATCATACTGAACCTACATTTCCTTTAGTGCTAAGAAGGGATGTGGTCAACCAGTAAGCCCAGGCAGCAGAAGGAAATTAGGTCTCTTTAGTAGAATAGATTTCTCATTGTGGGGGATGGGGGCTGCCTACCAGCACCTCGTAAGATCACCAATTGACACATTACATCTAATTTGTTTGAGCCATACAAGAACATAAGTTTACTAGTTGACTATTTCTTAGTTGGTGCATTAACTTCCTGGACTCTTTTTGTCTCTGTGAGGTTTGTCAGTGGAGACTGTGGACATTTTTAGATTCCACAAACACAATGACTAACATTTTAATGAACACAAAAGGCCCCTATTGACACCACATAATGAAACCAGATACTCTTCCGCTGCTCTGCCTCGCTGCATGACAGCTGCTTCCTGAAATGTGCAAGTCTCAGGTGTGATCACTTCTAAAGTTTGCTCACATCCTTAAAAAGAACTGCTACTCTGTTTTGTGCTCATCACCAACAATAAAGAGAGATTACCACGACTTGCTGCTTCCTCTTCATCAAACAGAGCTATGACAACGATTATTATCTGGGTGGACTTTTCATGGAATACATGTCTTTACTTGACAAATGACCTAAAGAGAGTCACCTGTTGAGCCGTTCACAGGACGAGGCGCTCCTGACTGGAGTACCCGTTGGGTTGCTAGTGGTGGCGTTGGGGACTGGGTGTTCAGGTAGAGCAGGACAGGGTCTGGACTCTCGGTCCTCGCTGGGCTCTGGGATGCTGCCGATGCCCGTTGAGGCGCTGCCAACTGAATGGTTTCTCCGGTGGCTGAACTCTGACATGCTGGAGGACCGGGAGTGACCTGTGCTGTATCCTGAGAAGATTTTAATCATATTATATTATTATTTTTAGAGGAGTATTCTCTCTCTTTGACCTGCAGCTCTTTAAATTGGATATAATTAGAAGCAAATTGTAAAGCACTTTGGATAAAAGCGCGTTATAGAAGAAGCCATTTACCGTTTCACTAGGTTAATGCAACCGATTTGACAGTAATGTTAAGTAGCTGTATGCCCTGCGGAAATCCTGCAAACATGTATTATAGTATTCAAACTATTGCAAACACCAGCTAACAAGATACATTAAATTACGCATTGCATGTAGTAATAGCTTCGGCATTTAAACATGAATTAAAGAGGATCATTTTGGTATACGTATGCACATAAGTCCAATAATTGCTTTACAGATTTACTGAAGAATATCTGAATTAAAACAAATCATAAATCAATGATCTGCTATTCATGAGGCATTAACACGCGTTTTTGTTTTTTTTGGGCAAAATCCATCCCGCTGTCTATCAGATTGCAGTGTTTAAAAGATGTCTCCCTTCAGTAGAGTTGCAGTGACACCCAAACTCTTGTGTGCTGTTGATGTCTGCAGGGCAAGAGACATATGAGGCTTCTCAAAACTAATCTTTATTATTATCTGGGCATCAGTCCATTACAGCCATGGAAGGGCATACCTCCCACAAACTAATATGAGGCAGGAAATACATCTTCAAATTAAAAATTGGAGGGCCATTAGAGCTGCTCTCAGTGCATCTTTCTACTTCCTCTGATCTTTTATTACAGTCACCTGATCTGCTGGTAACTCGAGACTTAGGTTTCAACTGCTCAGGTGGCGTGTCAATGGAAAATAATTGTGCCACTTCCCTCCTCTTTAGTCCAAAACTTTCTGTGCATTATGCAGTTGAGGCTGGTAACAACAAGTTTTAATTCTGTTACTCACCAATACATTGTATTCCATATACATCCAAAAAAACGGTGTCAATGATTGCCTGCCATCAATGTCAGGTCAATAAATAATAGTAAATGTGAAATAAAAACTTAAATATTTTTCCCCGTACCTGAGAGTTTGGACTGTTGGCTGGCGTAGCTGGATGTTCGGGAGTGGCCGCACCCCCCAAGGTCGTCAGAAACAACAGGACACTTCCCTTCTCGACTCTCTGCTACATTAGGAAGAACAGAAGAAGAGACGAACGGGATGACAAAGGCAGGAAAGCGCTACAAGTGTCCGCTCTTCTATTGAACTGCCATAATTCAAGTAAAAAAGCTACATGTTTAGGTTTTCTTATGCATCCTCAAATAGTCAGAACGAAACTGGGGCCAAAGAAGCACGAAATCTGTCGAGGCCCACGCTTTGTACTTATTTAATACCATAGCTCATTCTCAGCTCAATACACCACATGTGTGGCATAGATAGGTTTGTGAATGTGAACGTCTAAAGTGAAAATTTGTGGTTATATGAGCTCAACCAAAATTAAAAACAGGAACACAGTAAAAACAATCTCATAATGAAACACCACAGGTTCCTTTTGTAAATGATCAAGTGTACTTGTAAACAAACCGCTCTTAGACACGAACAGATATTTCCGGCCCCAGATGCTTCATAAAGCACCTGCTCATATGAAAGAGATCTCGGTTCTGATCGAGACCACAGACATAAACTCAGTTTCCGTCTTGTTACATGCAGACTCAGCTAGTTATTCTGTACAACCTGGATGGTGTTACCAGCTGTTGATTTGCTGCTTATTTCTACCAACAGGCAACAGTTACACCAACAGAAAACAAAACTTCCCTCTGCCTCCCGCACACTGTCCCTCACTTCAGCATCTCTGAATTAATGAGCGACTGACCACAGTTGGTAAGTATCTGAAAACAGCAGTAGATCGGTCTGGGTGGTAGCAAAAATAAAAACATTTAAAAGGAATTATTATTCAATACTATTACAATATTTTTCCCACGATAACAACAGCATCAGACAAAGAGGGGAACCAAAAAGCAAAATGATATGACAATTTTAACAACTGAGAGGCAATTGTATGTACATTCGTGTCTTGAGGTTGAACCTTTTGAAAAACATGTGCAGCAACATGACGATGTGTGCCACCATTTTAATGTGAAGCAGGCAAACTGGAAAGAACAGTTCAGAGTTCAAATGCCTGCAGGAAAGGAAGGAAAGGCCTCTGCAACACAGCAGAAAAAAAAGAGACCATTTCAAGAGACATTAACCCTGAGATGCATAGGTGGGGTTTCCCCCCCCCCCAATATTTCAGCACGTCATATTCCTACAAAAAACCTGTTTTTGATATCCCCAAGAGAAAAGGTCACATCTGCCCAAAAGGTAAACAGTTGTGTAAGATGCAATACACCAGTGTGCGGTGATCACAGACAGAAACAGGTGGTATGAAATGCAAATGTTTCTAGACATTTTATTTTGAAATTAGTTAAAAAATGACAAATAAAAATTACTAATCCGTAGAATTGAAATCATTATTTTGTGCAAAGACGAAGAAGATCTTTATTATTATTATTATTATTATTATTATGAACAAAAACTATTGATTCCAATTCTGAGGAGTCATTTTTGACTCACTTTTGGAAGCTTGTAGGTTCCAGTGACATTCGCATCCAAGGATGTAAGATTAAGAAATATCTCAATGTATTATTTGTCACACTCCAACATGTCTTTGAGGATAAGCATACAGGAATATGTCATAACAGAAATCACACATGAAACGCACCTGCACATTCACTGCACACACGCACAGCCAAGACAAATTGTGCACATGCAAACACACAACCCCCTAGACAGACCTGCTCCTATTTTTAACCATGCAAGAGCCTACAGGATAGAGCAGATTGTAGCTAATCTCAAAGAGAACTAGTTTAAATTATACATGACAGAGCTGCTCTACATTCTGAAGCTCCCAGGAAGAACAACACTGCAATGTGTTCACACATGGAGAAACACACACAGAAACACGGGAGAGAAATGTAGCAGAAAGAGGCAGCTGGAAAATAAATATTGTCATCGTGTTGGACGGGAGATGAATAGCAGTTACATAAAGTATGAGCGCATCATGCTGTAGAGCGCACACATACAACAAAAAAAAAAAAAAGATTGGTCTGCATTTTTACTGCTGATGTAAGTTGCTAAACTCTGTGACAAATAAGGTTTTCCCTCGTGTAGTTTCTTCACAATAAAAGCCATTCATTCAGCGGTGTGGAAACTTTTAATAATGTAAGCAACACGCAATGGTCGGTTTGCATTAGCAGCAACTGCTAGGTGTGATTTCAAAGTTGTTACTGTAGGGACACGAGTGGGGGGTGGAGTATGTCAAGCAGGCATTTAAATCAACGGTTATGCCATAGTTAAATCTGTTAGCAATGTTATTCACTTCTTTAATTACTGTCAACTGCCAAGGATGATATAAAACATTGATTTATTAAATATAACAGAGGATTATATCAGACGGTACTACTTACGGTTAGTTATGCCCTCCCCTAATCTGAATTTGGCCAGTAAAGTTGGATTACAACCACTCTAACCCTATAAGTCTAACCAAATAGTTTTTTTCGTTGTTGGTTCTATCTGATCGCCACATATGATACAAATTGAAACGACAACAACAACAAGCACTGAGGTGATGTTGAGCAACTCTTCTCATGCGCAGTGAGTTTACAAAGCTAAGCAGACGGGATCTAACCAAACTGAAAATATGTTTTGGCATGGTCAAGATGTTAGGAGGAATATTTTAGCTTTCCTGAAAGTTATTAGGGATGAGTCCATGTCATTCCAATGTAAATCTACATCAATTATTAGCAGGAGCTTAATATAGTAAAGGAAAGCAGAGAGGCCGTGACACTATCCGTTAAATAATTCAAAAGAAATCATAAATGTGGTGTTCATTTGTGAAGATTATTTTGCTGAACAAAACTTGTAAGTATCTTAAACTTGTGTTTGCCACAGATTATTTTCTGCAATAATCTAAAATCCAACGGAAAATCCCATCGGCTTTTTGTCGAGGGAACCGGCGCGACGGCGACCTCAGGGTTGGCCTACGAAAATACATCATCACTGTAGCACTCCATGGGGAGCGTGCTCTATCAGGTAAATGTTTGGGAAAGCCAATGGGATGACTAAGCAGGCCAGAGGCCCGTAATGTGGCGTGATTTGTCTTACCAGAACAGCCTTTCTGTGAGTCCCCTCCCCTCCTCTCCTCCAGCAGGCTCTCTCCATCCCCCTGGATCCCGATCACTGTGGCTGTGGAGGGCGGCCTGGTGACACGGGGGGGAAGACAATCAGGCCTTTTCTCCTGTCTTGTATTTCAATGTGTCAATTGTTTATAAATACTAAGCAAGGTGAGCGGGAGGGAGGGAGGACTATAACATTAAGGATTAAACAAAGGAAAATGCCTTTAAATTAGGTCTATAAGCTAAGGCTAAAAAGTGAATATACTGGAGACACTCAATATTTAAATAAAAGAATAAAGGAAGATGCAGCTTTTGGCATTTACAAACAGGCTACTGAATAATTTCTAGGTCAAATTTTGCCCTTGGGTGAAGCAGCATTTCCCTCTCTGTAATGACACACTTTAACTGAAATCATATTTATACTAGAATAACTAGTATGACAACTTACACTTTATCACATGCAAGATGAAACAAATCAGGGTTTTGACATTGGGAAAGACGGATTAGCCAACAGTTCTTTAGTCTTGCGTATATCTGAATCATTTGATTCCCATGAAACTTCCCCAAGTCTGTAGTACCACACTAACGTCAGCATTCTTGGATCAGCTCCAAATAAAATGCAATCAGCAGGAGATTTGACGTCATAACTTTGGCACAGAATACAAATACTGTTGTACTAAGACTTTGGCAGTATTTGATAGTAGTAGTAGAGATACAGACAGGAACGATAGGGGGGTTCTGATAGAAAAAAAAGAGGACACTGTTTTAAATTACAGTCCGGTCCAGGTCAGTTATATCTAAATCTTGACAAGCTCATAGTCGAGCACAGGCCAATTTCAAAATTGTTTAATTCTCAAGCTTTGTTAGACCAAAGCTTCTGCAATTAAATGTCATTAAATCCCAAATGACTGAGCTACAGTCAGCTGACATCATTCCTGGCACACCTAGTACAGACTATGAACTGCAGACCAAAGCAGATTTTGCACCATACTAAAGTGGAAAACTATCACTTACGTTTTAAAACAGGGATCCCCTGACATGAGCTGTGTACTGATGATGACCTAAGAATAGAAAAAAAGAGACTTGTTAATTGATTCAGGTTTGCTTTTCACCCAATGTTTCTGTTAGCCCGGATTCTTGGTTTAAAGAAAGAAAAGGAAAAGGGGTTTTTGGTTCAAATATAGTTGTTCCAAATTTACAAGAATCAAGAAATAAACTTCAAAAGTCACTGGAGAACTGTAGATTAACCACCAAAAAAAACAATGTGGCGTAAGGGGATAATGATCTTTTTTGCCTTTTTGTTCATTAGCTTTTGTCACAAATTAGAGAGAAATTATAGAGCAGATAATATATCAAATACAATCATTTCTGGATACAGTCTTATGGATTAACTTGCAACCTAGCCATTGTTATTCCAAGCTAGCCTTAATGTTTCTGCAAAAAAAAACACGTTCCTTGCCTACTTCCTAGTTGAGAAAAACACCAGGCTTGTATTCAAAACACTAAGATTTCCTCCAAAAGAAGTCAAATTAGACTGGTGTGAATGTGTTAGCGTAGCTTCAATGTTACCTTGAGAATGGAGTTATCCTGGCGGGTATTTTTGGTATCGTAGCCTTCCAGCAGACATCTGCGAGTTGTATTCCCTGAGCCGGCAAACTCTGCTAAATTCAAATCTGCAAAACCAAGCTGAAGGAGAAAAACGACACTGGGTGAACTTTGTTTTCTCTAAGGAGGCAGATGTTTTGACCAGTCAGCACTATGGCAATCTCTAGATGTGAAACGACGGCAGTGAGGAAATGAGAGAAACTCAACAAAATTAGCACATTTTAAAACTCCTTTTCTTCAGTGAGAAGCGGGTAATGTTAAGGGGGAAAAGGGCTTTTAGCTCATCTAGAAAGTCTACAAGACCTTTAGCATGCTCAGTAAATAATTACTTGCAAACAGTGAAAGAGAGACCAAATGACATGATGAGCCAACCTGCAGGCAGTGAAGGCCATCTGTGTGCTACGGGCTCACATGGCTATCTACACAAATATGGCTGATTACTGTAAATCTAGGTAGCCCGGAGGTTGGGTTAGGAGATGGGGGTTGGATGACGCAAGCGTGTGAGGAATCACCTTTGCATATGCCTTCCCACCTTTCAGCTCCTGGAAAAGAGAAACATAAACATCTAAATTAAACATCTAAATTCATGCTTCATTCAAACATGATTAGGTTTAAAAAAAAAAACAACAACAAGTGATCACCATCTCCGCGTGTTTGAAATGTGTTTGACTTAAAGTTGAATTGAATGTTTTAGCTCCGTATAGATCAAGAGATTGATTCACACTCTCCAGTCCTCGCACCATAAACAGTATGTGTCCTTACACACGTTATCAACCTATCAAGACTAAAAACAGACTAATTTATTACTGGTCTGGTAACCTATAACAATATTACAAATATGCTACTTTCCATCGGAAGAGAAATCACAGCAAAACTGTACAATTTTGATAATGGGTTAAAATGGTAGCAATAGGTAACAGCTTGACATTTTAAAGTTCAAAACCAAAATACTGGTAAAGGGAGCCACCAGTGAAGGCAAAACAACATTTTCTGGGTACTTGACACGCTCCGTGTTCTAAAACAAAGACGGCAGGGCACACCGCAAATAGCTTGCAGCTACGGTGTGGAAACACAAGATACGTTTTCACCAGGAAGGCTTATTCAGGCTCATCCATCCCCTCGGTTTTACTGCTGCTTTTTTTGTTATCTCATATCCTAAAAACTATGCAACATGACATGATTAAACCGAGGACTGAAAAGGACAAAGATTTCACTGTGATGAGTCTATTTTCTTTGCAATGCTGTGCTTGCGGACTACATTTTAGAGTTCATATTTCACTCTCAAGTTTCAATTTGCTGCATAAAAGTGAACGCAACCAATACCGGAATTCAACCCAGGTACAGCAATTCTGTTAGAAAGGATGAGACACTCCTCTTTTTTTGCGTCATTGTTTTTACACCGACATGAAGGAATGCATACTTTGCATAAAATCCTCGCCTGACGCGTCTTTAACCTGAGCCTCGACGTCCAAATGCAAAGCATCACATTATGGATCAACGACACCATGTCGGTGTATCGATATCTGAAGTCTGGAACAGAGTGGCTTCATACCGTACCTTTCTGACAGACACGCGGCACACACAAGGGTCCAGTACCCCGGTCCCTGCATTGGCACTCATCTTGCAGGGGAAAGAGAACCGTTTCCTCCATCGAACACAGTTGGCCTGCACTGGCTCCCTGTGAGGGCAAATCACGCAAACTTAGTCCATCTTTAGGCACTCTGGTAGGTCAGATATCATGAATCTGTTCTGCGTAGGTTGCATGTTGGGGTCTAAAAGGCTAATTTACAATTGGATGTTCGACATCTTGAGTCGAGATTGGTGCAAAAAACTGGCACTGGGTTTGAGATGAAGCTCAATCCCTTAATGTCTCTGAACAACTGAAAAACTCATTTGCTCATTTACTTTTACGGTTTGGAAAACTCACATTACAACCTCTAACGGTTTGGCTCTGTACCAGAATTATGATGCATCATATATTATACATGGGATGGAATTTTTATTACAATAAAACAGAATTTAAAAAAAAAAAAAAAAACTGGCATTGATTAGCTGAACTGTTTCGTAGCTGTAGTACTTCTTCTTCGACCAAATGGTTTTCAGATTTAAAATCTAAAACTATATTGTATTGTTTTTAGGGGAGGTTTTTGTGAGGCGGCTTCAGCACCCTATTCAACATGTGAGAACTTATTTTGTTAAATGCAAGAATGGTTGGGAGAGAAATATATTATTTAAAGCAAAGTTCAGTATAAAAATATTTTTAACAAAGTTTGTTTTTATTATAGATCAGATTTTTGGGGATAAGTGCCATTAATTCCCTCCCTTGTCACTTGTTTTTGCAGCCATGATAACATTCCTAAGCTGTGAAAGCACAACTTCATTTCATGAAGTTTAATATCATTATTAAAATCACAATGAAAGCCCCTTAGGTTGAATGACTAGTGGATTAACAATCCTCCCGTCTCTTCCCATCTTCAGGCTAAATTGCCAATGTAAGTTTTTGTGCTTAGCTTCGGATGGATTTTTCTGGACACTGAATAAACAAGTGAAATAATCACAGTCCTGTTTTCACCTGTGGTTCATTTGACTGCTGAACCCAAAAGGTTGCGGCGGAAGGTGTAGCTCGTTTTGGCACAGGAGTAAAAAAAGAAACGCATGCACACACACATCCCCAGCCAATAACTAGAGGGTAAAATCAAATGAGAGTGAGGTGTAGCCTGCTCTCAGTGAGACGATGAGATGAAGTGAAACAGAAAAGAGCGCGTATGCGTGGGCAGCATCACGATACCCCAGATGGCCTCTCTTTCACTGGCATCCTCTCCTCTCCTCTCCCCTCCCCTCCTCTCCCCTTCCCTCCCACTCGCCTAACCAACTCCCTTCTGTCAAGGCAGCCCACATGCCATTCATTTAGCTCAGCGTCGCTGGATTTAAATACAAGCTGAGCTGATGGTTTTCTTCTCGAGTGCAGTACCAATTACTACGATGCAACGTGTCAAAACATTTGACAACAGTTTGCATCTGAAATAGTGACAAAAACAAGGGCTACAAACAGAAATGTCATAGTGCCGGACGTGTCGACGACATAAGACTAAAATGATTACCAGGGTGTGCAGATCCCTGTTAAGACAGTTAAGGCTGACTGATACATACAGGCCCGAGTTGTGCACTGCATCCCTGCCTCACTATGAATAAAAAGCACCAGATGCGTGACTAATGTTTTACAAACGCCGACTTCATCCTGGGGTTGATACATTTCAGAGAGTGATTTCCCAGAGTTGGGGAGGGAGCTTCCAGCCAGCTGGACACTGCACGCTTTGAGAATTCAGGCTCGATTGCATGTAACTCACAGCTCTTCTCAGCACAGCAAAATCCTATTAGTGAGTGTGAGTAAGTCTGGTTTTAAAGCACATGCAGAGGTCGTCTCTCTGATCTCTATAGATGGGTCAGATATCTCTCTGAACTACAGCTGCTCTCCTTTTAAAAAAAGGCAGATGTGGTCAGGCTTCAGGCATAACCTCTCTCATAAACACACAGAAAACCAATATTAGTTGACATGACTTTGGTGCAGCGTCTTCCAACGTCTAGCTGCAATGAAATGATCAAATCTGTTACTTATTCAAATCTAAACCTATATAAACAAGGAAAACTTGTTTTGGGCAGAAACAATGGTGCAGTCGTGATGACAAGCCACACCAAAGGAAAAGAAAGGCTCTTAAAACAACCGTCCTCACTTCCTTTTACACTCACAGTTGGATGACTCAAAAGAGTCACGCCACAGGGAACATTGAAGTTCGCAGGTCTAACAAATACAACTGCCACAGAAAAATGGAATTTAACGACACGTGACTACAAATTCTTCGAGCTGAAACATTTCAGGAGCCAGAACAGGATGTTTTAATTAAAAATCGCAACCATATGAGCTCCATTTTTGTCTGGGTTGAGAGATTAAAGAACCATTTTACAGCATTCCTTCCATTTCATTTAGCTGCTCACATGTGACACAATGTACAAAGAAAATTGCAACTACATTAAAGTCACCTCAATGTGACGACCTTAGAAGTGTCCTGATTAACAAAGTCCCGCACATGGGGTCTTTCTATCAAGCCCTTTTATAAAAGCTACTTACTGTAGAGCAAACAGAGGGCTTGTTATATAATCTGGGTGAAGCCATCTAATCCCCACAGTTTCACTCCATTAAAATGCTTTTCCCTTTGTCCAACGTTAGAAGCCAGTCAATTTATCAGTGTGAACCTAAAACAAGTTCCAGACAGAGGATATGTCCGCCTTCGCTGGCTTTGTCTGCGTTATAGTTAATACATATCTACGGGTTTTAGACTGTTGGTTGGAGGAAAAAAAAAAAAGCAATATGAAGACATCACCTTGGGGTTAAGGAAATGCATGAGCATGTTTTAGATCAAATGACTCGTAAGAATAATTCAGCATCAATAAATAATGAAAATAATAATGAAAAAAAGGGCACAGATTGATGAAAGCCACTTAAACTGAACTAAAAAGGTTTCAGAGGGGAGGAAGGTCTTCGCTTGTCTCAGCTTGACAGCAAAAATGTCTTTAGCAGGACACGTCAGTGCGTCTCCAGAGTGAATGATGGGGACGGGGTCATTTTATGTCAAGCCAGACAATTTAGTATTCACCGTGTCAGTGTCCTTTATTAAAAAATAACTAAACTAATGCACGGTTCCAGTTGCCCTAGTGGGACACAGACATGGTGTCACACTCATTTACACATTGATATATTTCCAAGAATGATTTGGGACAGCATAGTATTGCTGAAGATGCCTTTTAGAGGTTTAAAACATTTGCTTGCTCGAGTCTAATCAATAACAGCTTGATAAAGTAAGACAGACAAACACCTCCTTCAGTGACAGGTTTGTGACCGACCAGGCAGCCCAGCACATTAACGACCCTCTTGATTAAAGTTGGGTTGTATTTAGCTTTGGATCTTATTAGCTCTCTGTAGCAGCAGCTCTAGCCGCTCCACAGCTGGCCGTAGAGCCTTCTCTCTTCCCAGCATCTCCAAGATGAGTTTGCCCCACTCCAGTCAGCTGGCTCCTTGTGGCACAGCAGTCTATTCTACTACTGCGAGGAAGTTACACAGCCGGTGGACCGCGAACCGGGTCGCGTGGGACAGAACAGAACGCCAACTAGTCAGCGAACGTTAGTAGACGTTAGTTTACGTCAGTTAGACGTTAGTAGACGTTAGCTTCAGTCAGTAGCTTCGACTGGAAGGTTACGATTCATTTGAGCTTAAAGCGGCAAACTGACCGACGTTAGCTCAGTTCTAACGTCGTACAGCACGTTAGCTGGCTCGCATGTCACGTATGCTGAAGCTCCTCGGCTAGAAGAAAACTACACGCTAAAGAAAGCAGGTAACGTGAAACCCTCGGTGTGTTTTATGACCCGATGAACACCCTAACCCTCCTCACCGTGAAGACTCCTCGGAGAACCCGCCGTCCAGCAGCCTGACTTTACAGAAAAGGACACCGTTGACAAAGGGGACCGACGACAGCTCCTCCAGCTCAAAATCCACCTTAAACTTGAATTTCTTCTTCTTCATCATCATTAAATCCATACACAGATTCAGTACTCTTGAGAAGCCGCTGTTATCCCGCTCGCCGCTGACATTACGGCCCCATTGTGTTGTTGTGCTGCGGGAGGACGGTGAAGATGATGCTGGTCAAATCACAATCGAGCTGGGGCGACGTGGAGAGATACTTCCGCCGAGGGACTTTCAAAGTAAAAGAGTATGCTTTGAAACACTTAATGCTTCTTTTAAAGAAATACCAGTGGTGGAAGAAGTATTCAGATATTTTACTTAGGTAAAAGTAGTAATACTACAGTATATACATATTTTAAATACATTGACTTAAGTATTAGCATCAAACATTACTCTTCATGCAGAATGGCACAACTCAAAATAATTCATATCATATGTACGGGTAATATTACTGATGTGTACATCCCTTAATGTTGCAACCGGAAGGTGGAGCTAAAGCTATAAAATAAATGTAGTGGAATGAAAAGTTCAACATTTATCTCTGAAATGTAGTGGAGTAGAGGTAGAAAGTGGCATAACATGGACATACTTAAATAAAGTTTAAGAACCTCAAAATGATACTTAAAGAAAAAACAATACCCATTTAAAAAAAATCCAATATTTTATTCCTATATATGATCTACGACAGTTCAAAAACTTTAGTAAACAATGAACAACTCTCCCAAATCCCAAAACCAGAGTGCTAAAACTCAAATTCTTGTTTCAAAGTCTGAGACTGAATTGGACGAGATGTTATAGATGACACTGAGAGCACTCAGAGGAATATTGAGTTTATGGGGACATTGTCTGTGTCAGAACTGAGAACACTGCAATAGATTTGAGTTTAGAAAAGAAAGCAAATATTCTGTGGGTCCACGAAATCACTCTCCCATTAGGTACAAGTACCTCAAAATTGTACTTAAGTGCAGTACTTGAGAAAATGTACTTAGATACTTTCTAACACTTGATTCTTGTCATTTTGACTGAAATACGTCTATGTCCGTCTCTTATATTTTGAAATACATCAGGATTAACCGGATGTACAGTATTGACAAATTACTCGATGGGAGTTATGAAAGCCCGCCTCCTCCGTCCGTTGCCCCCTTGCGGTCCATGAAAGCAACAGCAGCACCGATTAAACAGATTACGACCACAAAGTGAAACCAGCTGCTGTTATGTAACATTTTGTCGCCATCTCGTGGTGCAATCAAGGCAGAGCTGAACCTTGAATATTCACAACTATTTGGTGTTTTCAAACATTGGGATCTCCATTAGGATTTCAAAAAGTTATTTTGTGCACAACATGAGTTTGTAAAGACCATCGATGCAAACCCAGAATGTAAGAGGTTAACCCGACGTAAAGTCCATGAGGTTTGCAGTATGCAAGGTGAAGTCTTTCTAAAGTAGCCTCGGAACAACCATCGTCCTCCCTCCCCCTCTCCATATTCATCTTTCTTAAGTTTTGGACATATGTTTTGCCTGGATTCCTGCTGCCAGATTCCTGTGGGTATGACTCACTAAACTGAATCAGACTGCTGGAGCCCACTCGGATTGGGACTATGGGCTATTCTGGTAGACTACTACACAAATATACATATATGCGCGTGCGCGTGTTTGTGTGTGTGGGGGGAGGGCAGAGGGGGGTGTTACACCGCAAACCCACGATAAAGGATAACTTTGGATAGGTTGGAGAAAGCAAGAAGTAAAATCCTACCAATGAATAAGAAAGGAAACTTTCTGACAAAAAAACATACACCATGAAAGAGTAGCCAGTGTTGTTCCTGCTGAAGGGTGTGTCTCTGTGTGTGTGTGTGTGTGTGTGTGTGTGTGGGCAATAAAAGAGGAGGTCTTCAGGCAAACTAAACCAAGTGGCCCCACCCTTCTGCTCAACGCTGTCAACCTACCTCATCCTTCTTTAAAACAACATTACACCTAATATACCGGATTCGTTACCAGGTCAACTAATGAGGGCTCTTCTGCGACTTCGTCTCCGAGCTGCACTGCGGAAATCTCTCTGAAATCACACGGGACGAGACTGCTGCTTCAAACCAGAAGTGCCAGCCACGAGCATCGGGTTGTGTGTGTTTGTGTGTGTTTGTGTGTGTACGCGTGTGTTTCTGCTGCAGCTTAATTGCCCGACTTCGGTCTCCGCGTGCAGCTTGTCTTCGTTCTCGGACCAACAATGTATCAAGTCGTAAGGAAGCTGTTCTTCACGGACTGCCGGTGCGCCGAAGATGTGTCCAAAGTGTACGACGATCTGTTCGCCAAGCTGGACGCCAACAAGGATGGGAAAGTGGATGTGGCCGAGCTGAAGGCGGGCCTGGCCGCGATGGGCATCAAAACGGGGAAAGGAGCAGCTCAGGTAGAGACCTGGATACAGTAAGGGAGGGACGGTTTGTAGTCTACTTTATGTAGTGCTGCATTTCTGAGGGAACTGGACTGGCTCCACATTGTAATTACTCTGCGCTCACCTCAAGTAACCCGAGCAATCCAGTACAGGCCTCAGAGGAAGTATCTAAGTACGTTTACTGTCCCAGAGTACAGTTATTAGATACATGGGACTTTATTGTGTGTTTTTACTTTTAGGTCTGCAGCTAAAAACATATTTTCATTATGCTTTATTTTTTGTTAATTATTAGTCTTCTAGTAGACACAGTATCAGGGATTACCCTCAAATACATCCATGGCGTTTTTGTGATCTGATTCGAATTCAAATACACACATTGAACCTCTCGTGGGAGAGTTTCAGAACCTCAATTTGAGTCATTTCCTCAGGATTTTCTCACGTATAGTAAAAACAAAAACATCATATCTGGTTTCCCTACAATAAATAACAGCAGTGTAAGGGGCTGGCAAAGAGCAGATGTAGAAAAGGTGCACCAGAATGAATGAAACTCTTTCAATTCAGACTGTGGGCGTCGGTGGCGAGCTTTTATTGTGGGCTGTGGCTTGAAAAGGAAGGTCCCACCTTTGCTGATCAAATACTCTTACATTCCTCACGCTCATCAGTGAGTCTGATAGCCTTCAAAGTATGAGTCAGAAAAAAAAATGTCAGGAGAGGTCATTGATTCCAGGTGTTGTAAAAAAACGGCGCTTTCCATATCTATGCAAAATATGTGACAATGATATAGCTAATAAACATGCACACTGGCAGCTTTTTCAACCGCCTCATTCGGTCAGTGGTGTCTGTTCTTCATCTCCTTGAAGTTTTTTTTTTCTTTTTTTTTCTTTTCTTTCCAGTAATTAATTTCCAAGTGGATTGCACCCATGTGGTTTGGATTTTCTTCCTGACTCTTGAGCACCTCTGAGGTCCAGGTTTCAGTTTATCCTCTGAGGAACGGATCACACAGCGTAACAAGAATAGTCTTTATTTACGTAGCACTTTGCAAATTAATTAAGCATTGTAGCAAACTCAAATGTAACTGAATAAATAAAAAATAGCCGACAATAGAGACTCAAAGGACCTCAAACTGGTAGAATCAAGCAGCTGCTGTATGATAAGGAGACGGCAGAATTTCCCCAAACCTCTCGCACCGCTCAGTGAGGGGGTCAGACAGACTATCTCTCTGTGACGTGAGGAAAGTGGATTCCTAATATTCTGTGTTTTTCTTCAGAAAATAATTTCCTCTGGCGACCAGGACAACGATGAGGGGCTCGACTTCAACGAGTTCTCCAAGTACCTGAAGGAACATGAAAAGAAGTTACGACTTACCTTCAAGAACTTGGACAAAAACAATGACGGTATGCTGTGATTATATCGTGTCTCGCAAACTTGCCTAATTTACCTAAATAGTCAAACTTAATGCTGAGAATTCCGCTGTGTTTTTTTATATTTTCCAACAGGTCGAGTGGACTTCATGGAGATAAAGCAGTCGCTTGCCGACCTGGGAATGGACATCAGCCAAGAGGAGGCGCAGAAGATCCTTCAAAGGTGTGTCTGCCTATTTTGTAGCTGCTGTAGAAGATCCCTCTGCAGTACTTGGTCTGCTGCAAAGAGCTGGCTGAGGGTTAAAAGTCTTATGAAAAGCCCAATGAAAAGATCCTGTTCCTGGATCCAAGTAAAACCCTCATGAACCTTTAACTAAAAGTGAAAGAGATATGTTATTGTTTGGGGGGGGGGGTGGGGCAGGGCAGTGTAGTGTTAGGGTCTGATAACCAGATGGGTCTGTAACTTGGCTCTGTGCTGACGGAGCCACATGATAAAGAGCTGGCAGGACGTCTGGCTGTGTCGGAGAATGAATCCCAACATGTCGGAGCCTAACTGCATCATTTAGAGCCATTTAGAGGTGGGAGTAAAATTAATTATTTACAATTAATATGAATTTCATGACATCGATTAGTCCCAGCCGGTCCACCCTGCGTCAGCATTGCAAGTTAAGGGCTGAAGAGCAGATAACGCGTTGAGCCATTTTCAACCCGTGCAGTGCCGATAAGAACGGTCAATAAACACCAGCAATGTTGTGTTTCATCACAGGACAGTCGCATCATTTAGTTTACAGCTAGAAATACAGCAACCATGTCTTAAGGGTGCAGCACATCTTTTAATAGAGAGTTTTCTCCAAGGTTTGATTTAAAAAAATAAATAAAAAATAGTTTCTGTTAACTTGGTGACTTTGGTTGAGAATCATGTCAATTAAAAGTCCTTTTGATACTCGCAGTTCATCTGGTTATCATTGCCTTTTTTAAAAATGCAACGTTTCTGATGCAATCACAGTTTTTGTACTTCTAATATTCCCTTTCCCTGCGGTTTGTACCTGAATAACATGTCTGTGCAGATCAACCGCCCACAGGCTTCCCCCCCCCACGAGCCGCGGGATCAGTTTAGAAGCACTGCAGTTGTGTGAAATAACTACCGATTTTGAATTCTGCAAATCAGAAAATCTTCATGAAAATGTAAATCTTCATTTCATTATAATTTGCAATTTTACCAAGATGCAGTGGGTCTGACATGTTCGACATAAATATTGATAATTTAGTTACCAAATAATAATAAAAAATAAAAATGTCATTCTTTCTTTGTATACAGGGCTGTAAGTATCAATATATTTTTTTATAACATTTTGCTTAGTGTTGACCACTTGCACATAATGCTCTGGCCTACAGGTGTTAGTGATGAGCTTAATGTCTTTAGTGATGCAATTAAAACTTTCACCCTGATTAGTAAAACAAATTCATGTTTTTGTTATTAAATACACACCTCTAATAATTAGTAAAAATAATTTCAGCCAGCTCAATTTATAAAACTAGTATTACTAAAATAATACTAGCCTAATCATAATAATTGCACCCATCATAGTGCTCATTGACTGAAGTGACTCCTGATTGGCCCGTCAGTTACTGTTGCCACAAACCGTATTTCCTGCCTTGTTTTTTGGATCAAAGTGAGGAGGCTGCCGGCACATCTAATCAAGTGGAAGAAGAAACGGTTCAGGGTTAGGCTCTTTTATTAAAGTGTACAAAGACGGCACAAGTTTGGTGCCTGCTTTCCTCTGGACATAAGGACATTTTTTTTTTCAAAACTTAAGAGAATATATACAGTATTTAAAGCTTACTCGAAAAGTTCTGGCGTCACTTTAACCTAATAAAAATACATAGTAATGTGGAGCAGCTCCAAACTGTTACTGTCGGTAGATTACACATCTTCGGTTCCCTGCTTTTTCTCTGGGATCATAAATGCTGATTTGAGCTACCTGATGCTAAAATAATAATATGAATGTAATCATTAATTCGTCATCATTCCACTTCAACAAAAAATGGTACACTGCAACATTATGTGTCTTACAGGCGACTGTAGTAAGTCAAAGCTCTGGGATCTACAGTGTAGGCGTACACTGTGTCTAATATGTGTCATCAGTCTTCTCTTCATACTTGGCTGTACAAAAACAACAAAACAGACTTGTAGGAGCCATTAGTTATGTCTGTGTATTATATGTGTGAATGTGGAGCCTATCTCAGGTTGACCACGGGTGGCAGTGTGTGTTAGCGTGTCAGGTAGTTTATATCTGGGGCACAGGTGCAACTGACAGATGTAATGATGCATGGGTGACGGGGAGATCGCACGGTTTTTACCGCAAACAAGACACCCCAGAGGGAAACCAGGAAACCAATAGATATCAAGTTGTATTGTCAGTTGTGAACTGTAATTAAACGGGAACCTCACTCAAAGATACGAACGGCCTGGAATCCCTTTGTAAAAGCGAGTAAGGAACAGGATCTTCTCCCGCAACCAGCCGAGTGGCTAGTCACGGAAATCAGTCACTATAAGACTAATAAATGTAATGGGGTGACTTTTTAAGTTGGCAAGGCCTGAAAATACTGTTTTACCACGAATGAAGAAACATGTTTGACATTAAGAAATCACACTAAGTTGGATCCTGTTCAGCACTTCATGTCGTTGTTTGCTAGTCAGACCAGGTTTATGCAGCATGTTCTGCATTTGCATAAACAAAGTCAGAAGCAGCAGATGTACAGGAGCATGCGTGAGAGTGAGACCTAGAAAGAGAACTAAAGCAGGATGTGTGAATCACATTTGTTTGAAAACCACAGAGTGCTTGATGAGTGTGTCAGCCAGCCGAATGGACAAGAAAGAAGGAAGGAAGGAAAGGAAGGAATGGAAGATGTACATTTAGAGCAGACGAGGACAGAGATTGACTGTAACGGAGATCTCTCTCTCTCACTCACTCACTCACTCACTCACTCACTCACTCACTGACTGACTGACTGACTGACTGAACAGAAGTAAGGCGGCGCTTAATCGGTCTAGAAAGTGACTGGGATTTGGAATAGAGTATCCGCATTGTTCCTAATACAGTGGCCCATTTTTTTTTTTTGGTGGAGAACTTGATCATGTGACGTGAAGATAAATTGTGACGTTTATCTAATCTTCTCAATTATGAAATGTCAAAATATGTATTGGTGCCTGATATTTACTTTCTTTTGTTTGTCCCGATCAATTATGACTGTTTATTATGATTATTTATCCTCTGTCTTTCCCTGTACAGTATCGATGTGGACGGCACCATGACTTTAGACTGGAATGAATGGAGGGAGCACTTCCTGTTCAACCCAGCCACCAACCTGCAGGAGATTATCCGCTTCTGGAAGCACTCCACGGTAAGGGGAGGGCAGGACTGTGTGTGTGTGGGGGTGGGGGTGGGGGTGGAGGTGGAGAGAGAACAGAGACCATAATGATGCCTCTATTTGAGTTAAATTTGTTTTGCACTCATAAAATACAGGACAAAATAAATGACACTTACAACCAAAGATGGAGACAAAAGAAAACAAGTTAATCTGAGTATATTGCCAAGATAAGATCTGTTGTCATGTTGTGGACTAAACTTTAAAGCTTTAAAATATTTTAAGCTTATTGTTAATATCTCTTTTGGTTTAAAGAGACGGTGCTGGTGAAGATATTTGTTTTGTTTCCTTTGTAAAAGACAGTAAGCATGTTAGTGGCGTCAAGACCAGTCTGAGCAGGTCGAGGATGCTCTCCCATAGAAAAATTTAAAAAAAGCGGCTACAAATTCTATTTTAATAAAAGTGGAAGAGATGCAGAAGCCAAACAGTTAACCTTCTTCATGTCCTTTGGCTATCCCAAACGCCAATTTAAAAACCATTGTGCTAAATTATTATAATTAATTAATTAATTAATATAAATTATATATATTAGTTGTCAGCTGATGTTGGATTTGGATGAGGACTTTGGCAACAGATCAGCACCTCGGCATCAACAGATCCGTCTCATTCATTTCCAGACAAGTGGTGAGAAAAGGAGGGCGTGAGGTGGAGAAAGAAGCTTGTCTTAACCTGATGATTACCTTTACTTGGAAAAAGAGGTTGTCTTGTAGTGGCACGAAAACAATATATCGCAAGTCAATTTATTCATCACACCACGCGAGATCCTTCTGTTCCCGTTCTAGAACATCAGTATCAAACACAATATATCGCCCCTGAACTGTCGCCCCCGAAAATATTCAAATCCCAGTGTTTTAAATGAAATTCCACATGTAGACAGTTGGCTTTAGATGAATATACTTGACTATGGTTGCATGCAAGAGACACAGCCAAACTCCAGTCAATGGCTAATCTCTGACGTTCGCCGCCTCTGTTCACTAGTGCAACCTCAGAGGTCAAACAGACCCGTGGCTGCTAAACTGAGCTGCACATAAGCTAATCTCAGGGGGATTAGTTTGTCAGTGGGATGTAGACAGGTCAATGAGGGAGGAAGTGAATCTCGAGGACAGGACAGGAGCGAGGTCTCTGCCTGCAGCAGTGCTCGGTAACGTCTATGGAAGTGATAGCTTCCCGCCATCTCCAGTATTCGCGTCGATGGTTACGGCCACTCTGGATTCAGTGTTTCTCCACTCGCCCGGGATTGGATCTGCAGACCCGTGACATCTGACTGGCCTCTTATGTTGAGGATCCTGATCTGTCTGAGAAATAGCGTTTCGGAGGGAGCTCGTACAACACTGGGACTGTATTGCACTGGATCGGCGGCTTAATCAAAGGCCTGAGATAGCCATGGCTCTGCTGCACCCTCAGCAGCAGCAGCAGAAGCAGCAACAGGGAAACTGGTTTTTCATCGACTTTGATGATGAAGATGATGGGGGGAGCTATGAGGTGGAGGTGGACATGGTGGGTTTGGGTTTTCATCCACACAGTCCAGGTTGTTGTCTGGTCATGAATGAAAGCTTGGTTTTAAGCATCTGCTTGGCCGATTTTGCCAGTAAATTGGCTCATAAATTACAAGAAATTGCAGAAATTATATGTTTATGGTAATTAAGAAATCGTCTTGGCATTATTTACTTTGTCCACTAGAGGGCGCTTACACGTTTTGTTTCGCAACTGTAAAATGTCCCATTCAATTTAACAAAATTTAAGTGGTTTCTTTACTTATATTATTTCAAATCCTTCCTGTGTCCTTTAGCTTGTATATAGTTTTTGCAATTTTTAAATGAGCTATTCTGTTGATCTCCAATACAACAACATCTAATGTTCAGTTTTTGTTGAGACTGTGACACCAAGGTATACAATTCTTTAAGGTGTTCCTTAATATTTCGTCCCTCCATTAAATCACCACATCTCTGAAAAAGTCTCAATTAAACAGAACAAAAGTTTAACTGCTTGTATTCCTTGCAGGAATATTGTGCAGTGTTTTATTACATTGTACAGATGTCCATGTTGGTTTGTCCAGCGTCTGTAGTGGGACAGATTTCACTCCATTTCCAGTCTCCGCTCAAGAGTAAAGTGATGTTGATGTTGCCTCAAAAATGTCAAATTTCTGGTTTGACAGAATATTCTCTAGTAGCAGTAGTCTGGGCACAAGGCAATATGTCACTCTAAATGAATCATCAATGCAAGCCTTCATATCACATTGTGATGTGTCCACAGCTTTCTTTTGAACCGTCTGTAAATTATATTGCAGTAGGAAGTGAGAAACTACATTTGATTTGATGTTGTTGTATTAAACAACCAGTTTCATTATTTGCCGTGCAATTATATATTCTATCTCTCAGCTTGAACGTGTAGTTATGTAAGACTTTGGATAAGGGCGTTCTGTTTTTCCAGTCCTGCCAGGCAATTAAGTGGGCGGCAAAGCTGCTAATCGTGCCATTTCAAAGCCGTGTGATTAACTCAACGTCTCTTGTTTATATTGTTATTGTTCTATTCTTTCTATTTTTACCATGCAAAGTGCCTTTTTTTAAGTACCTTTTTTTTTTTTTTTTAAAGCGTTATACAAATAAAATGTATTATTATTATTATTATTATTATTATTATTATTATTATTATTATGAAAATGTTTATAAAAAGCAGACTTCCATGGGCTTGAAATTATATTTGAAATGATACAAAGCTCTAGTGACATTCACAGAGGTCTATGTTGGTAGCCCACTCATGTTTTGGCTCTGCAGTAAATCAGCATAGATCAGTGTGAGAGTCTGCAGGGCCCCGAGAAGGTTTAGAAGAATTTCAGCTCCCTGTTGATGTTCAGAAACTAGAAACAATTCACACAGTATTTAAAATATGTCTCTGACTGTGATTTTTATATATATATATTGTGTTGTGTGTAGGTGCTGGACATTGGGGACAGCCTCTCCATCCCAGATGAGTTCACAGAGGAGGAGAAGACAACCGGTATGTGGTGGAAGCAGCTGTCAGCGGGGGCCATGGCCGGCGCCGTGTCCCGTACAGGAACCGCCCCGCTGGACAGGATGAAGGTGTTCATGCAGGTGTGTAAAACACTTTAAAAAAAAAAAAAAATGTAATTAGTTGTCTCTCATACCCCTTCTGTCATAGGTTCTTAATAAATACATGTTTTAATAATATATATCTTATTAAATGTTATATTTTTTATTTGTTGATTTGTTTTTTTGGGGTTACAATGCTCATGAAATGTACAAGTGAAAGGCAACATAACTTTCAAAATAAACAAAAACATGGTTTAATTAAAGCCGGGTGCAGAGTATTCACGTAACACTGGTAGTATGCGTATAGTAATATGCTGTATCATGTGGCATCAGCATTCCAATAGAATGTGGAGAAGTCGTTAAGATAGATAATGTGGTTAACCTGTTTGTAATTATATTTAACGGAGCTTATTTGCTGCTTTTTTTTTAATACTATATAAATACACTTACTTTTTAAAGTAATGATTTACAATGCAGGTTTTTTTTATCCACAGGTTCATTCCTCCAAGAGCAACAGAATCAGCCTGGTTGGTGGTTTTAAGCAGATGTTAAAAGAAGGAGGCTTGGCCTCTCTGTGGAGAGGAAACGGTATCAACGTACTGAAGATTGCCCCTGAGACGGCCATTAAATTTATGGCCTATGAGAAGGTAAATGATTGCAGTATACATTGGCATAGTAAAATGTATACTGACACACCAAGATGCAATTTCAGCTGAAGTTTATTACTACTGACACTTAACAGTCCTCAAGAGTCCTTGAGTTGTCCTGCAATGCTCCCTTATCACTGTGTTCCATTAGTATAAGAAGATGCTGTCCAGTGAACCCGGGAAGGTCAAGACCCACGAGAGGTTCATGGCTGGATCGCTGGCTGGAGCCACAGCACAAACGGCCATCTACCCCATGGAGGTGAGCAGAGGTGGAGGCACTTCCAGGTGTATCTGTGTTATGGGTTTGTTTTAATATCTGAGTATTAAGAGTGGCATCAGGTTAGAGAACATGCATTTTCATATACCTTTTGATGATGACGGTTGTCTGGTCTACATTAATTGTCCTGTGAACATTATTTTTTTCCCCGTAATAGATCTAAATTCTGCCTCTTTCAGTCTAACCTGAAAACAAAGAGCAAAGTAAAAAGATGTGAGCGACTTTACGGAAGATAATGCAGATTCCCCTTTCCCTTTTTGATTTTTTTTTTTTTTCTTCAAATAAATTCAAAATAATTTTACAAAATTGTTAAGCTTCAATCAGACAGAAGGCTTCCTTCTTAATGTGAAGCTGCTGAGTGCTGCAAAGAAGTGCTGTCAGGTGAAGAACAGCTTCGCTTAAAATCTTTGCCCCTGCAGGTGATGAAAACCCGTCTGACCCTGAGGAAGACCGGCCAGTACTCAGGAATGCTCGACTGTGCCAAGCAAATCGTGAAGAAGGAGGGATTGAAGGCATTTTACAAGGGCTACGTTCCCAATCTTCTGGGCATCATCCCCTACGCTGGCATTGATCTGGCCGTGTACGAGGTACGTGGAAAATGGAAATGCCAAGCTCCGCTTCCATATGCAACATCATCTGTCATTGAAAGCAATGCAGGATTTCCACTTGGTGTGTTTTACTGTAGATGCCACTTTTTTGGATTCGGTGAAAACATGACGCAACTAATACTCCTTTCCCACGCACAAACGCTTCCTCATTCCTCACCAGAGCTTGAAGAACCTCTGGTTGTCCCGCTACGCTAAAGACTCGGCCAACCCTGGTATTCTGGTGCTGCTCGGCTGTGGTACTCTCTCCAGCACGTGTGGTCAGCTGGCCAGCTACCCCCTGGCTCTGATCCGCACCAGGATGCAGGCACAAGGTACAGAGGACCGAAATCCATTCAAGTTGCTGTCAACTTTTTATTTGGCGCTTTGCTCCCATGGTCTTATCCAGAAGGATTTACACTAAGTGTAGTAAATAATTCGAGAAATAAACCACTGAAAGGCACTGCACTACTGTAGATGAAGTAAAGATTGAGTTGACATTGCGTGAAACATTACGTCATCGTGTTGGTTTTCCTGCAACTTTACTTTAAAATTGCAGGTTAAATCCAAAGGTCCATAAAGATTTTCTTCTCATGGTTTTTGGTACAGCAGTGTGGGGAGGGTTTCATAATGGCTTCAACGATGGCTCATAAACTTTGAGAGAAATTATTGACTCTGATTATTAAATGAAAATAAAGATAAATGGTATTAAATGAAAATAAAGATAAATGGGGGGGTGGGGAGGGGCCTTTGGCATTACCTGGTTGGTTACTCAAGGTCTAATAAATACTTGTCCATTAAATTAAAAGCACTGACATCATTATCTGACACTGTTATGTCTCTTTGTTTCTCAGCTTCTCTCGAGGGCGCAGAGCAGCTGCCCATGAATCTGATGGTGAAGAAGATCTTGAAAAAGGAAGGCTTCTTCGGACTTTACCGTGGCATCCTGCCCAATTTCATGAAGGTCATACCGGCTGTCAGCATCAGCTACGTGGTGTATGAGAACATGAGGGATAGCTTGGGTATTCAAAAGTAGGCGGCGGGCCCATCTGTGACAGTGAGAGTGACGAGCAGGATTTTTTTTTTTTTATTATTTCAAAACCCGTCACTTCTAACATATTAGGGAAACTGTTCTGTAAAGAGCTTGTTTACCTGTAGGTCACCAAAGTACTGCAGGTGGAGGAACTGCAGTACTTTGACTAAACTGTTGAGCCATTCTAAAAAAAAAAAAAAAAAATAGTTTTGGAAATTCTTCAGTATTCACAAAGAGCTTATCATGATTCATAAGACACAGACTTAAGTGCACCGTCAGTCTTGGGGCCCAGTTTGGACCGTCCGACTTTCAGTTGAATAGCTTTATATACAGTTTCCCAAGATATCGTGTGAGTGGGGAGCTGTTTCACCAAGAAATCTGAGGAAACCTTTGAAGTGCAATACTGTATTTACACTTTGGTGATTGACATTCTGGTATGTTTGAGACGGGTATGTCCTTTTATGGAACAGATTTGTTCGAGACTGGTGAATGGGAGTAATGTGCCTTGTGTGCTTTTTCATAGACATCTATGGACCTCACCCTTTATTTGCCTTCTATCCAATATTTGGTTCATTAGATGCTGGTGTTTTACAGTAATAAAAACATTTGAATACAAAAGTGAGACGTTTGCATTTGTTTTCAGCTTACTGTGATTTGAAATGTAATGTTTGAATTTCACTGAATACTTTTGATGTCAGTCATGAATGTTTGGCACAACATATCGAGGCAAGTAACGTTAATGAATCATTTGTGGTCTCAAAACCTGTATTCTGATAACCTGATGTATTCTAAACGGAGTACAAGCATTCACGCCTCGAGTGTTGTGCAATGTGATGGTGTGCTTTTGACCCGAGGCTTTAAGCACAGATTACTCCACTTTAGATCTTTTGTAACACCCTTTTTCTCAGCGATGTCAATACTCCTGACTTTAGCTGTCTGATCCTGGCCATGTAAAAAGTGGCTCTGCTAATTTATAGCATTGAACTAAAGGAGGGACTGAGAGAAAATTGCCCTTCACCTGCGCAATAATTTAAAACCTACTTTTTGATAGTGATTTTGATTTCTGAATAACCACCAAAGTCGAGCAACAATATTGAACATTTCTCGGTTACGGCTTCATAATTCTGATTCTAGTAACTCCTAGTGCTTGTGTCAAATCACTGACCAAAAAGTATTTCATCAGAATAATTTGAAAGATGGACCACAAAACTTCAAGGTGAGACCCTGATGAGGAAACATGCTGTCCTGAGAACAGGATTATACTACCATTGCTTCCTGTTACTTATTCTGTTCTGCTTTTACAGAAGCCAGTTTTTGCTATGATCTATAAAATAAAAAACTTGTATTAAAAAAAAACACACACAGAACATGACCAGACATACCTGTGATAAAGAGGAAGAAAAGAGGAAGAAAAGTCTAATATCAAAGAAATAAGATCACCAACATGAAAACATTGTGGCTTTATCATTTTATATATACTATTTAATCTGAAAAAAGCTTCTTTTCTGGGTATATTCCATTAATTATGAGTGTACCAATGAGAGAAAAAAATGCCACGATGGTCAGGATGGCGCGAAGGGCTTTGAACCAGCTGGGGTAAGTGGGCAGCAGAGACAGATCATAATGCAGCGAGATTCCTAGTCCCATAATAATCATGGTGGCTGCAGCAACAATGCTGTCGCTCATCAGCATGGACACCCAGGCTAACAGGGAGGGAACCACACTGTTGGCCAGATTCATCCAGTCAGGTTTGGCTGGGCTGCTCTCAGGAAGAGCAAATCCCCAGCGAGCTCCACCCAGGAAGGAAACAATTGAGGCGCTGTAAGCTAACTGAGCGTAGGCCAACTCTGGAAAGTAGCTCTCAGTCACCGCCATGAGCACAGTGGGGGTGATGAAGGGGATTAGTCCTGCAAACCCAAGGTACAGGGCTGGTTTGGGACTTTTCCACAAGTCCTTCATGTCATAGCGCAACAGATCCAGCTCTCTGGGAGGTTCAAGCTGCGGCCGCTTCTTCAGCCTCACAGCAGAGGAGTGGAAATGTTGATTCCTCACTGAAAATGGAGCCGCACTAATCTGGTTCCTCTGGAGGACGAAACTGAGGACAGAAGGAGGTCTCACTCGTCCGTCGTCCCTTTCTGAAGACGGCAGCCTTGGGCTCAGGGCGGATGCCCAGCATCTTTGTGAAGCACCTGCCCAATGCCATACCTACAGACAAGACATGTGCGTCAGAATTTAAAATAAATGTCAGTTTTAAAATGATACATTATTAGAAATATAAGCAAAAGAGCTTTTAAAGAAACACAAATCACACATAGTGTGTTACCTTCTGGGCTGAAAGGGTGCTTTTTCTGAATACAACAGAGAACATCATCTGAAAATGAAAAAACACACACACATTTGAGATTTCACTGAAAGTTAAAAGAAAAAGAAAAAAAAGAGTAAATTAAATTACAACTAAAAAACAATAACATTTAAAATAGATTAAGGCTGCGGTTGGTTTTTCAATTACTGAAATCCTCTGATCATTTGCAGCTGACTGCAACTAAGCTCAGACAGATACACATACAGCAATGCGTAAAAAACAAAAAATAAAAATGTAACGATTTAACACAATTGCTGCTTTATAAAGTCTCTGCAACGTTGACCGACACAACGACACCGCTCCCATTAACTACCTGAGTGCTGACGTCACGCAGCGGAAGGCTTCGCGGCTCTTGGCTACACTATGAACGGAGAGCCCTGACACACGGACACCACCACCTCCGTCTCAGGTCCAAAACATCATATTTCAAACGACGTTTAGCAGCTCCCGGGGTCACCCACAGTAAGCAAACACGTCGGTACGCGGCTTATTTCTTCCGTGTTCGCCAAGAGGCGTCATGAAGCTATAGTTCCACTCCAACATAGTGAGATAAAGAGATAACAAATAAAAACGTTACTTGTTTCCATTGACTGTGTCCAAACTGGACACGCTAGTTCATCGGTTAACATGCCCGATTAACGGGTCCTAATTGTTATTCATTCATTTTCTTTATCTAAATATGCAGCAAAAATCACAAATACGTCTGAATGCTAATTCACTCAGTTTAAATAAAAGCTAATAATATGTGAATAACATTAATATCATAAGGGATAGAAAATATAGGCTAACATAAGAGATATATTATAAAACAAACTTGTGGTTTGAATACATGAAAATAAAGAGCAGTAGTCAAAATATTAGAAATACGAGAAACATCCATAACAACCCCCCAGACACCGAAAAGAATTAGCACATTAAAACGTTCTTTGTCATGAAACTGCTTAGGAAACTATACGTCTATTATTCGTGTTGTTAGCCTAAGTGTTATAACATTTAACTGCAGTGAGTATAACAAAACAGAAATTAAAGTTACAGTACATTCACAATGTATTTGGATACCATCACCTTTTCTTATGTTGCATTCACAGAGTTGTCCCTAAGACATTGACACTAAGACACTGGATTGTCTTGGCTGTGTGCTTAGGGTCATGGTCCTGTTGGAAGGTGGACCTTCGTCCAAGCCTGAGGTCCTGAGCATTCTGGACCAGGTTTTCATCACTTTGCTCCCCCACAATGCAAGATGCTGCCCCCTACATGCTTGCTATATGAGACCTTATATAGAAAGGGGTGTGTCTTTCCAAATCATGTCCAAACAATTGAATTTACCCAAGGTGGCCTCCAATCAAAGTGTAGTAAACAAATTTCACTCTGTTATGTCAAATGATGTTGAGGAGGTCAAATTGGCTCCGGGTTAGGCCCAGTCTGTGGATCTTCATATTCCAATTAACAGCCATAATTAGCATGAACTTAAATCAGTCATTCAATGACATACAGAAATATATACTTTAGTAACACATCAGAAAAGTTAGTGCCTCATGAGAAGGCCTGCAGTATATATGTATATATGTAAGTCTGTACAAAAGAAAAGTGAAAAAAACCCAATGACATCCATTCCTACACTGACTAATCAATGTAAACTATTTTGCCCGTGGCACACCTTAAATAAAAACACCTCCATAACACATTTGTTTTGATCATGGATAACAGATGTACTGATGTTTGTTGCAGCAGCATTTTTGGGATAAAAACATTCTAATAATTGTTTTGCCTGATATCAGACAGACCTGTCGACTCAAACTCGGTGGAGCGGGTGGATTCAAAGAACTGGACACATATTTGTCAGTGAGAAGCAAGATGTGAGATTTTATTGATGCTGTAGTGTAGATTCTCATAGGTTCATCTCTATGACCTTTTAACCCCTATCAGACTCGTGCTTACAACACCAAAATGCCCAGCAGGGGGCAGTCATGCAACATCTATTTTTCTAAAAGGTTGTTTTCTAACAGGTTGCTGCCTTTCCCTGACTGGATAAGAAAAAAAACTAAATTTAAAACAATAGCTAGGTTGTATCTGCTTTACATACCAACACTATGATCTTTATTTACTGACTTAGCTGCATGGGCAAAAACTGATTCAAAAATATATAGCAGGAGGAAAATCATTAAGTACATTAGTGTTGTAAACTAGTTAGAGCCAAAAATGCACATTCAGATTAAATAATGAAAATAAACTGTCATCAATGTTTGCTAGAGAGTTAATGGGAAACCCTTTAAATTAGAGCTCTGTCATTTCACCAGTGTAAGTACATACAATGTAATCAATGAACTCTTATGCAAAAACTTAGAGCTATGCCATGAAGCAAGAGACCACCGGCATCCTCTATAAACAGAATAAATACAAGAAGCAGTCGACTGCTGACTCTCACAGCTGTAGGAAGTGCTCAGACGGCTCCATCGCTCTGAAAGACAAACATGATCAACATTTTCATTACTCTCTCTTACTTAACACCAATACTCAAGATGTAACCGAACTCACTGGATCCAGTCAGCTAACTTCCATTCACCAACCAAGTATCAAATATACAGTATATAATACAGTCTACAATACACAGTATACACATGTTATTACTAGCAAGTATCTGGGTAGGTGTTTTACCAGGTAAGGATGTTTTTTTATACTTCCTGTCAGATCTTCACACATCAACTAGTCTATTATTTTATTGTCTTCTTCTTTTTTTCCTTTATTTAACCAAGTTGAGGTATAATTGAATTGCAGAAGCCAGCATAAAATTGGTGTTACAAAGAGAAAATAATTTATTATGTGTTTCTTTTATGTCTGTGATTTTAGGGCTTTTCAGTGACTATTGCTACAGTTTTACAGAAAGAAAAATAGATAGATAAATAGATAATTAGTAACAACAATAATAATAATAATAATCATAGTACTAGATTCCCTTTCAAATTGATCCAATTATTCTCACAAATTGACTCAACTGAACCCATCTTATCTCAGACTAGATACTGACCCCTCCACAGCAGTCGCCACACAGACATCCCAGCAGGCCGTTCACCACCTGCACAGCACACAGTGCCATCTGGATTAAACCCATGACCAGCAGCACAGAGAACAGAGAGAGATGCCAGGACACCACGCCAGCCGGCTCTAAACAAGCCTTCACCCAGATAGTTGTGTTGGCCAGATAGTCACTGGAGAGGGAGGGTGAAGAAGAGACAGCAGGTTTTTATCTGTAGACGCTTTAAACTTCTGAAGAGCAGATTAATTAGTGAGTCAGGTCAATGTTTTGCTGCCACTTCAATAGTCTGGTGTTAATTATATTTTACTTTAAAAAAGTGAACTGCAGCAGAGGTGGCACCAATGAAAATAGGTTTGATTCTTAAAGTGAGCTGCATTGAATGAAGTTTGGTTTATGTAAAAAAACAAAACATATTCAGTGTTAAAGTTTATTCTTTATCTTGAAAATAGTAGTTTGAAAAATAATGTTGACTCCGTCGTCTATATACAGCTTTTTATGAGCTTTTTTGTTGTCGTTCTGCTGTGTTGTAAGACATCACATGCAACACTACATTGGTGAAATGGCAAGTACCTACAAAATACTGAATGAACAGCAATCTGACACCAGAACAAAACTGGAAATGACCCTTAAAATCTATACATCTTTGGATGTTTTAAGATATATGCTTGTTCACTTGTTTTTTTTTGCCTTGAGTGAGATGAGAGGATCTAAATATCAGCAAAAACCAAGCTTATTTCCCAAATGTCCAACTATTCTTTTATAAAACTAGTCGTAATTATAAAAAGAAAAATCTAAATTTGATAAATAAATTAAATTACATTTTTCAATGAAAAAAAGCACATGCACATCTTTAGTGATTATGCAGGTAATTTAGAATAAGAGTTAACCATTTTAATACTTAATTCGAGTTGTGTGTCTCACCCATTTGAGAAGGGAGAGCCCCATAGCTTGTTTGTGCCGTTAATGCCAACCACACACTCAGGTCCGTGGTTTATGGCCACAGCAGAAACTATAACTGAGTAACCAGCCCCCGCAACACCCACAGCTGCAAACAGTATGGAACTCAGCATCTAGAGAGAGAAAAATAAGTTATTGGGAATTAATGCTTGAGCAATCTCACGTTTAAATTCTGTGACTACATTGAAGTTGTTATCTCAGTGTGCAGAGAGCAGGCTGGCGCTCACGAACAGAGCTGAGGTGTGTCTTTGTGTGTGTGTGTGTGTGTGTGTGTGTGTGTGTGTGTGTGTGTGTGTGTGTGTGTGTGTGTGTGTGTGTGGTAATCAGACAGACTTTTGTTTGCTGATGCTTGGACCGCACACACGCTGACACACCTATACTCATTCCTGAAGTATCGATCAGAATGTGTGTGTGTGTGTGAACCGCAACAATAGCAGCTATGTGTGATGAAGTCATGTGAATCTCCCATCAGGGGATTTCTTCAAAATCTAATCAATTTGGGTGTGAATGTGTGTTTTACCATTTATTGCAATGTAAATCATGGAGGGTGTGTACACAGTACTATTGTGTTTATTTTACAAATGATTAAACTTTACAGTTGACAGGTGACATATTGTAGATCCACTGGCAGAAGTGGTTCAAATGAAATCAAGCAACCCCCTGCAGGCCTTTTTAATTAATTAATTAATTAATTCCATCCATTAATTTTTTGCTGGGCCATTCATGAGGTTCATATGTTCCTTTGTACCTATTCCTACCAAAAATAAAATAAAAAGGCACATAGAATATATAAGTTGAGTTTGTGGTGAAAATGGTCTTCTTTCTGCTGAGGTCCTCTTGTGGCAAGCTCAGAATATAACTTATGTAATATAAAGACATAAATGTGGAGCAAATATTTTTTTTTTGATAGTTCACAAAAAAAACTCACATAAAAAAACATAAACCACCACAAAATGTGTTAAAGTTTTTGTGTTCATATAATAATATTTCATAATCCGATTCCCACCCAGATTTGATTCTTTTGGATCAGATGTTGTTGTTTTTAGTTTTTTTACTCGAATTGAACTCCAATTAATGGCAAGGACTTAAAATATCAAGTTATTACCATTCACATTATGTTCTATAGGTTGGAAATATCCAATACCACTTTGAAACAAGTAGGAGGACAAATAGATAGTCCGGTCACTCCAATTAAATCTGTTTCAGCAACACATTTGGGAAAAACGCCAGTTCTTCTTCCTGCTGCAGGCGTCATTCTCTGGTTGACCGTATACTTGAATGGTTGTTTAAATGGACGACTTTTGTACAGGATCTATATAGAAAGACTTCTGATTGTAGCCACTACACCATCAACACTCCGGTTTAATAAACCTTTTCCACTGAGGACGTTTTGACATGGCACGGTAAAGCAGAAGTGTAAAATGATAAAGTTAATGATGGCTGAATTCCACTTCGCTAAATTAAATTTATGATGTTAGCTTACTTCCTAATCCTCAGTGTGTGTGTGTGTCTGTGTATGTGCGTGATTTTGCACACACATACACACACATGGATTTGCGATCCATTTTATTCTTCCTGTCCTGTGAGTCTAATTTGGATCCTCGCATAACTTTGACAAGCTAGAGCTGTGAATAATAATTTCATTATGGTGAAAAGTTAAGCTGTGAAATATCTCCTCACTGCAAATCTCCGACCACAGCTTTCGTTGCCACAGCAACCGCAGCAATCATTGTTCTTCAGACCCAGGAAGACCAGAGCCGGGAAGATCATCTGTCACCCAAACACATCCCAAGTACACACACACACACACACACACACACACACACACACACACACACACACACACACACACACACACACACACACACACACACACAGATATAAAACAGTCAAGAAGATGATGAATTATTTGTTCCTCTGCTGTATGATACAGGTCCAGGAGGAAATTGAACTGCCCACCATAATCATTAAGATATGAAATATTATATAACTAGTTCCTAAACTTGCCATTCATTAACTCTGCACCAATTTTCACCGGGATCGATGCCATCAGAATGATTTGAAAGGTTCTAAAATCACACGTGATGGTTTTAAACTGGTTCATAGATCCTTTACAAAGCTTTCTTATGATATTATTCTGTTGTTTTTCCAATATTTCTCATGTGAACTAGCAGTATGATACAATATCTGTTGACTTTCAGGTGAAGCACAACTGTATGTGTAGGCCTACATTTTAGAGATGAATGGATCCGTTAATTAACAAATGTTTCACTTTGTATAATGTGCTAAAGTTGCAACTTATTACACTTCACCTTCCTAAAATAAGTCATTTTTTTCAGGTTTTTCAGAAAACACAAAATAAAGTCACACTCTTGACATAGGCCATTATACTACAGGAGTAGAATCACATGATCTGTTCAACTGAGGATGTAAGCGATTTTTACCAGAGGTGGCCAGCATCTCGAGGAGATGATTTAGGCAACAAAATCCTTTTTCTCAAAAAAAATACTTTGGCCATTATTTTAGGAAGGTGACGTAAATTTTTTTAAACTTTACAAAAACATCAGGAGAATTCAGAAAAGTTGCTTTCAGTTGTGACAAAAGCGTGCTGATATCACACAGTGTGCATTCTCTATCCTGGATTTTACCGGCTATTACTGTTGTAATACTAACGTACTCACCAACACTCCAGATCCCAGAATGCCTCCACAGTACCAGACTTGCTGTGTGATGTGTTCGCTCTCCACAGATTTTCCACCGGGGAAGAAGAGCAGGATGTTACACAGCACACACACAATCGACAGAGGCATCAGACTGATCCCCAGACACTTGGCAAAGCCGCCTGAACACATCTTGACACTGATGCTTCAACCTCCTCTCCAAGTAAAAACTCTGAAAGTGTCTCAAAACCCCACGAATGGTCTATATAATCTGACAAAGCACGGATGTCTTGGTTATAAAATGAAAATATTAAAACTGCTGCTTTCCAACACCACCATACAAGGACTCCTTAAACCTCTATAGCTTGGTAGTTTCTTCAAAAGGCTGTGTCCGCCTCACTGAATCTTCTTAAAGAACCTGTCTGCCTCGCCTGTCCTGTTGCTTATTTGGTTGATGCTATATTTGAGCCTTTATAGCCCACATCCCCCTCACTGCTCCACTTTTATAGCAGTCGCCTGTAATATGGCAGGATCACACACACACAAACACACGTGCACACGCTTGTGACTGCATGCAAACACACGCATTAATGTGGGATCACCCATGTGTGCACACGGACACACCGCTGAAGACACAGTGGTTAATGTTCTACTATGTGTTTTGTGCTCATGGAGACAGAAGAGGAGGAGACAGACAGTGGGTCGATACAGCAGAGCCCTCATGGCTGATCTGCACAACTGGTTTAGTGAGTAACTTCTTCATTAGGACTGTCTAATGTTCTGTAATGATATTATCATTTATTATAAGTAATGTTTCATCAAGTGTTACAGTGTGTGAGAAATCTAAGAGTGGAACATTATGATTTTGAGAAATCATCATAATAAAACCCCACAAAATGCCCATAAGAAGGACAAATTGACAGTCAGCTGACCACAAACCTGCCTGGTAATCACTTCACCACAGCTGTAACTAACTGGGCTAATCAGGTCATAGGTTTCCCCTGTGCATCCAGTAAACAGTGAATTAACATTGATTCAAAATAATGACATCGTAAAATTATTGATTTTCAGAGTTTTATAATTCTAGTTGTATTGGTGCAGTGAAAAGACAAACAAAAACAGTTCATGTTTTACAGGCAAAGCAAATGATTAACAGATGATACAACTGCACGATGTTTCTGGTGGGACCCCACACAGCACACACAGAACCGCTAACTCTAATTAGTTTGTTACTCCATCATGATCCCTCTTGAATTATTCATGGCCTGAAGATAAAATGTGAATATCAGTTAAGAACAGAAAAATAAAACAGGCTGAAGGACTGAGATTATCTTCAATTGTCAGCCGCTCAGCATCCATCGATGTGATCGGTCATCCATCCATGTGTCCCGTCCCAGAAGAGCCAAACTCAATCGATACCCGAGAGACCGATTAGATGTTGTGAGTCCAGTACGGTTTAATTGTCCCGTTATTTTGCCTTGTGGGATGGATACCGACCTGTCTTTCTCCTCTCGTCGGTCACCTGTCGTGTGTTCACACGGCTGCGTGGCGTCCAGCCAGCCGCTCGCTACCGGCGTAGGACTCGGTAAGTGGGAAACATGATGGTGGTCTAAGTTAGGCATCAAAGTGACAACCTCCTCAATACGTTTCGCAGTGTTCTGTTTTTCCACATATGAACTAATAAAATCGGGAAGGAAACTAAGAACAAAGAACATCATTTTCACTTAAACTTTGAAAAATATACAAAGAATGAGCTCCAACACTGTTTGCACAACAAGTGCCTCAAAGAAGAGCTGGAGGACCAGAAACACTGAGCATTAAAATAAGACTCTTCTGGGTTTAACCTCACTGTCTGAGTAAAACACAGAGACTACTTGGTAAAGAAGATATTGTTTTCATTCAGGCCCCATACTGTATGTGACACAGTAACGTTAGTTCATATGCATTTAACCAAAGTCCAGTTACTGATGTTGTCCTACCAACTGCCAAAACACAAACATATTCACTTGGCCATCATATAAGAGAAATTAAAGCAGCAAGTTCTCATCCTTGAAACATACACCGATAAGGACCTTTTTAGGGTCTCGGGTTGTATTAATCACAAATGGACGCGTGTTTGTGTCCAGATGTCTTGAAGCGTGGTGGCAATGCAGCAGATGCTGCGGTTGCCATAGCAGCAGCGTTGGCGGTAACAGAGCCGTGCAGCACCGGTCCTGGTGGAGATGCCTTCTGCTTGTTCTACAACGGACACACTGGAGAGATCAGAGGACTTAACGGCAGGTGGAAACTCTTCTTTGGCTGCTGTTGTTGTCTTCATAATACAGAATGATTAACTGAGCCTCTCTCTATCCTCAGTGGTCGTTCGCCCACAGCTCAGACCCTGGACTTCCTGGAAGGACGTGGTTACACTGCGGAGGCACCTCCCTCACCTGCTGATGCCTTGAATGTCACAGTACCAGGGGCCCCTGCATGTTGGTGCGATACCGTACAGCTGTTTGGTAGTCACAAGGTTTGGTGTTTGTTTGTGTATCCATCTGTGAAGAACTGTGTGTGCTGTGTTTTATGCAACACCCAGGTAGCCCAAAGCCCATCTAACATAATCATTCACATGACATAAACAACCGAATTGTAAACACTGCAAAATGAGCCACATTGGCACACCACCAACACACAAACACACAAACACACTTGGAAGTAGGACTTTTGACTCTTGTGTTGTGTTGAAGGTGGGTCAAAAATATACAAACAAGGAGTGGACAAACTGGCTCTATGGATATTCCCTTTTTTGGTCAAAACAGGAGTTACTTAGCCTTCTATGGTAGGTAGGTATTTTAATTTATTTTACTGGTCCATTAAATTGTGGGCAAGCTTTTGAAATATGGCTCCCAAACTTGAATTAATTGGGGCCACTGATCTGGTTGTTCTCTCCATTGGGGTTTGGGACTTGAACTCAGCAGACACAAACTCCAGTGTAAACAATATATTTCAGCAATAACCATTTGAAAGCAGAAAACTTGTCTGCTTGAGATTGTACTCCTGGCAGCTTTGCAGATGACAGCAGTCGCACTACACTTCACAAATATACAATCAGTCCATGTCTCTTTGAACTGTCTATCTCCCAGGTCAACTTAATTTTGCAGTCTTGTTAAAAATAAAAAATAAAAGACTGGTGAAAAATCTAAATGGGTAAGGTAACTCAAAATTGACATTGTCCTCGCAGGCTAGAATTGGTACCTGTGCCCGTAGCTTGAGAGCTCTTGTTTTAAAATGGATATAAAGCAATTACATGGTCTTAAGTTGTATCTTTGGACTGCATGTCCACTCAAACTTCATTTGTCTGAGCTGAATGAATGCTTAAAGGGGACATATTAGGAAAAAATAACTTTTTCAGTGCATGTGCACATACATTTAGGTATCTGGAGTCTCTACCAACCCACAAACTGTGAAATATGAACAACCAGTCCGTTTTTCTGGGCTACCTAAATAACAAAACATGTGATTCCGCAAGCCTTTCAGATTTGGCTCCCCTTCCTATGTCACAATCAGGCTCATTAGAATATGCCACCCTCCATCTGAGTGGGCTTTTTGGGAAGTGGGGCTTAAGGAGAAAACTGTGGATGAATTGTAACTGTAGATAATGTGATAATATCAGTGCAGCTATAGTTGGATTTGGATTTTATAATTTCCAGCTTTGTTGCCAGTCTCTCAAAAATACACTGAAGTTTCTTTTCTGAGTCACATTTTGCAACCAACATTTGACATTTATTGATGGGGAAATCAGCAAGAACAGTTTTGCCACAAAAACTGGCATCTGCAGATCTGAATACAGCATACTCCTTAGAAACGTTTTGAATTAGAGGTACGACTCACTTTTTCTCAATTTTAGATACTCTCACTTCACAGCTGTGCTTACTCACAAAGACAAAGGAACGAGATACACGCAACAAGTTCACAACTGTTTGTTTTATGCTGTCAGAATGTGTCTTAGGAAATGAAATATATTATTAATGGAAGTGGAAGTGATTATTGTTAACATTAAGGACATTTTGGGACATCAGAAAAGAAAATAGCACTTCATCCTAAAGTAACCCTGAAGGATCTTCCCATTTGCACAGACTGAAAACCCTCAGAGGAAATTACAGACCAGTTAGTTTCCAAATATTTCTTTTCAAAACAATGACTCACACTTCCTGCTCAGCGAGGTTTCGTGTGAGGTAATAAGCGCTTGCTTCCTCTTCCTGTTTCCTTAGCTGTCCTTGCAGGAGGTGCTTAGTGGGGCGGTGGAGCTTGCAGAGGTGGGATTTCCTGTTGCAGCGGTAACGGCTCACCACTGGGCAAAATGGGTGGCTGCTCTGAGAGATGATGGGAAGGAACTAGGTGGAGACCTGCTGATCGATGGTCATGCCCCCAAATGTGGACAAGTATTCAGAAACCCTACCCTGGCCCGGACCCTGAAGGTAAATCATTGAAACTAAAACACACAAACACACAATGCAATGTTAATAGGTCATGTGAGAAGCTCTGTGCCATTTCTTTTTGAACTCTTATTTATTTAGAACAGAAGGAAACAGAACAACGTAGAACCCCAGAGAAACACCTGTGCTGTAGCTTCGTCTTATAGGAAGAGCTTGGATGAACCCAGGGGCAGCATGTATAATTAACTCAACAATTAGCGTGTTGGACTCAATATGGATGGGAAACAAGGTTGATGGAGGGAGGAATACAAGCAGCAGAAAATAGACTGACATGGTAAATTGCGAGGGTCGGATGGAGGGATCCTGTCTACCTGGCCATCAACAGAATCCCTCATAGCTCAATGCACTTGAAAATTGTTAAAGTTTATTAAAATGTTGACACGCTTTCATGGTGGACAAAGTACAAAGCAATGCCTCTGTTTGTACCTTGCACTTTTAGCCGCGTATATATCTATGACAAACAAATAACTAGAATGAGTTTTATGCTGGTTTGAAAAGTTTCTATGGATGTTTTGTCACATTTTTCCCACTATTAAAAGATGTAGGATCCACTGTAAACATGAATTGGAATTGACCATAGCCAATGTTTAACAACTAGACTGCAGGAGCTAAATTTTTTTACCATGCTAACGTCATGGCCCAAGGGATTAAAGTAGGCTTATTCTGTCTGTGTCTATCAGTCGATCCACCACTTTGCTCCAGACTGAAATAGCTCAACAACTATTGGATGGATCGCCATGAACTATTTGTAGAGAAATCCATTGCCCCCAGAGAAAGAATCCCTGAACCTTTTCATCTAGCACCACCAGCAGGTCAAATTTTTCATTTGTCCAATACTTTGAACTAAATAGCATGATAAAAACAACTAAAAGAACATAAGCATGGAAACATAAGCACATAGGCATGGCGAAGCATGCCTTGAACATTTGTACTGAACTGCTTTTGAAAACTCTTAAAAACATAATTTAGATGTTGTGATGTGACGCTACAACTCACCTCTTAAACTATTTTAATTGAGGTGGTGCATTTTTACAAGTCTTCTGCTTTCTTGTCCCTTATGAATGTGTGTGTGTGTGCGTGGATGGACAATTTAACATTCATAAAACCACGCTCATTTTGTAGTTTCCTGTCGGTGCGTCTTCACTAGAACAATGACTGATCTCACAGTTTATGTATCTGTGTGTGTTTGACTGCTTGTGTGTCACCATTAAAGCATGCACTGTTCAATGCTCTTCTGTAATAGAACATCAAACAGTCAAACAATTAGTCATTCAATAATTTAGGAACACTGCCAAATACGCCCATAATAAGTCTCTACACCCACACACACACGCACACACACACACACACACACACACGTAACCACACACAGTCACGTTCCTGAGGCAGTCAAAACAATAGCAGTGACCTCAGCCTCATTGATGGATGGTTTCCATGGCATCCTAACGGGGATTCCTCAGCGATGACGGTGTGTGTTACTTTTTTTTTGGAGTGAAAAATCACTCATTTGCTAACATTGATTGGACCTTGATTGGAGTGGTCGCCCACTGATCTTTCAAACTCAAGACTTGTGTTGCATTACATGATATTTGAATGGTTGTGTTTTGCACTGTGGTTTTAAAACATGTAGATGGACAGGCAGAATACGCTGATCGATTGAACAGTTGATTGATTGGTGGACTGATGTGTCGACAGGAGCTGGGCGAGCGTGGCAAACCGGCTTTCTACCAGGGCAGAGTGGCCCAAGCGGTCGTCGATATCATCAACCAAAATGGAGGAGTCATGACCCTGGATGATCTCAGTGGCCATGACAGTGAGGTCATCACCCCCATAAGCACAGAATACAAGGTGAGGTCAGCGAGCACAGACGCCCATTCTGTCTGTATTTTTGAAAATGTGGTCAGCAGAGGGAATGACTCCATTGTGTGTTCAGGGTGTGTGTCTGTGGGAGCCGCCTCCTAACAGTCAGGGGTTGACTGCTCTACTGCTGCTCAACATCCTGGAGAACTTCCCTCTCAAAGGTATTTACTGGCATGCTGATGCAACTTACCAGCAGAGATGCATTAGGGCCCCATACAAGATCATCTCACATATAGATATTAGTCTGGCAATGTGGATATATCTTTAGTGACAGCAAGTCAAAAAAACAGAAAAAAACTCTACTCCTTCAAGGGGACAAAACCAAAAGTCATCCTAGAATTTGATTTGCACTAATCTGGTGTGTGTGTTTGCGTGTGTGTGTGTGTTTGTGTGTGTGTGTGTGTGTGTGTGTGTGTGTGTGTGTGTAGCTGCAGGCCATAACAGCTCTGACTACATCCATGTACTGGCGGAGGCTGTGCGCTTGGCACTAACAGACGCTCTGCATTACCTGGGTGACCCAGATCATGTGACCATCCCTCTGGAAACCTTACTGGACAAGAGCTACAGCCACCAGCGAGCGCAGCGCATCTGCATGGACAGGTGTGTATTTCTGTGTGTGTGTAAGTGTGTGTGTCCATTAGTACCAGTATGTACCTGTCGTACTCTGTTGACTTTAGATAGGACTGTAGACTTTTACTCCCCCCCGACCTTAATGTCAATCCCTTCATGCCTCGGTCCTTCCTCTCCTTCGACACTGCTCTGTCTCCTGTTTGTGTGTATGTTTTGGCAACAATATCTAGTTACTGGTCAGTACTGTAGACTTTGACCCTAAGCCCTTTATCAGTTCTAAGACAAACAGACTATAAAAGTACTGGTAATAATCTCTTAACGATCTCTTAACGTGCACACACATATTATTCAACCTATAAAGCAAACACCATAATTGAAATACCTGGTGGTGCAGGTAGACAAGCCACACCGGACCCTTCTCATGTCCTACATGAGGTGTACCAACTTCTGCCCTCGGGGGTGGGGGGCTTTAAATAGGCCTTTTTTACCATACATATGCATGTGCTGACGTGGTTTGACTCTGTGCTTTCCACTTAAAGGTGTGTCTTTAACTAATGAAGTACTTGTCTTGAGTCATGAGTCCATTTATGCTTACAGTATAGATGACATATGAGTCACCGTATATACTCGTATCATATAACGCATTAGACTGCATGCAGAGGACTACATCTCACACATACACTCCTCACGCTTAGACTTTATTTAGTTTCATCATAACTCAACCTTTATGATTCAACCAACCCTCAATTTAATGTAAATAAGGCCCATTGTCTTGCATTAATACAAACATTAAGAAAAGTATTGTCTTCACAGTCATTATGTTCACATAATAAACCAGGTAACTGGGAGAAATCAAGTGAAAGCAGGAAATTGTAGATCATGTTTACATGCATAACCTGGTGACCCAGCAATCAGACTTCTTAGCTGACACTCGATATATTTGAACCACGGCTGTCATCTGTTTTTTTTTTTTTTGCTCTGATAAGAACATTAGGACTTACACAGTGTGAGAGCACAGGTAGTGAGAAAGCACAGAATTATAAAGATTATCTAAGTGATAGCCGGTGCTTCCAATGTGTAAGGTTGACAGTTGGGGCTTTTGTTTCCCTATTAATTATATTTGATAAAAATACTATATTTACATTCCTCGTGAAAATAAATTAGCATCAACTAGTTACCACATTGTCTTATTATTTATCTTTCGGTGCATTTTAAAACTTTTTTTGCTGTACGAATATGGTAAGCAATTGTAAAAACACTTAAAGGAATAGAGCAAAATCTATTTATTCGCTTTTTTGCAGAGAGTTGTGTGGATGGCAAGATTGATATCACCCTCATGTATCTGTGCAAAATCATGTTGCTGGTGCCAGCAGATGAAAAAAGTAACAACCACAATGGCTTATGTGTGTTTATCTGTAGGGCCATGGAAGAAGTGGAGCCTGGCCTGACAGCAGGAAGTGACACAGTCTATTTCTGTGTGATTGACAGTCAGGGCAACGCCTGTTCATTTGTCAACAGCACCTATATGGGCTTTGGAAGTGGGCTGGTCCCTAAGGATTGTGGATTCTCACTACAGGTCTGAGGGGTCAGAAAGAGGGTATGACATGGTGTGCATGTGAGCTAGAGAAGGGTGTGTAACATCAGTGGATTTGATGAATAGGAATAAAAAAATCATGGACCAGACCTATGAAGACATATTGCCCTTGTAACATGGTGATATGGAATGAACTTCATTTCCATAAAACTTATCCACTTTTAAAATAGAATTTCCAGATTGCTTGCATGCTAAAACAATAAAACATCAAACTTAAAAAAAGGAGATTGAAAAAGTTGATTTCTGGTGTTTATCATTATAGTGTTTTCATGAAATCCGTTTTTTCCCGCTCACAGAATCGCGGTGCCAGCTTCTGTCTGTATCGTAACCACGTTAACTGTGTTGCTGGGGGGAAGCGTCCATATCACACCATAATACCTGCACTTCTCACCGACTCTGCAAACACGTCCCAAAAACCACGACTCCTTGCTGCGCTGGGAGTGATGGGGGCGTTGATGCAACCACAAGGACACGTCCAGGTACGCTGTGATCAAGAATAGACTGAGGTGGAAAAGGAATTGCAGAAAATTAGCTTTGAGATGAAGTATAATAAGCCTCACACAGTTATTATTTATTTGTCTCTCAGTTGTTTGTGAACATTATCTTTTGATTTGTCCATTTGCAAATAAGTTTAAATTGGTTATTTACTCGTCAGATTAGATCAGGCATTGGAGAGATCAAAATTGGAAACACAAACTTTTGTGTGCACCAGGCTAGGTGACTTCATTAGATTGTTTTTAAGTGACTCGAACACACCTCGCTTTTACTATGGTTTCATTTTTATGAGATTAACGTGTTAATGATAATAATAACTGACGTTGCCCTTGTGTTTAGGTGTTGTTGAACATGTTGGAGTTTGGGATGAATCCTCAACAAGCTCTGGACGCACCAAGAGTCTATGTACAGTATGACCACAAAGGTATGCCATGCCCTCTCAAAACACACACACGCACACACACGCACACGCACGCACACACACACACACAGACACACACACACGCACACGCACACACACACACACACACACAGCCTCTGTATAGTCACATATAGAGAACAGTGTGTTAGTATAAACATAATTTTATTATTACATAGAACGGCTCTTTCTAATTATACATTCAGCTGTCTGGCTTTCTAATCCTGGGATTAAATACCAATGTTCTTGTTTTATTAGCCATAAAGTGGGTGGTGTTTTTTCTACTGACGGATCACATTGTGAACTGTAACTTAATTTGAGATGAGATTTATGGGAATTTTGTGAAAGAAAACAGTGCTTGTGTAAAGCACTTTTTTTGAATAATAATCGTAATCTGATTAAACAATCTGTGTCTAGCTGCTCAGTGGTCGGTTCATTTGGAGGAAGGGGTCGGCCAAGAGGTAGCCGAGGAGCTGAGAAGACGGGGCCACAAAGTCAGCTGGCCAATCACAGGTACCTTTTTTTATTTACACAATTACTGTTGCTAGTGGCTGCATGGTATTATGTTTTTTTACATGATAAGTATGCTACGGTTACAGAAAGTAGAACAGTTTCCTATTCATTCATCATTAAACACAGAAAACAAAAACAGGGGAAAAAAGACCACTGCACAGTTGTGCAAGATGTCAATGAAACTGTTATTTTTTTTCCCTGTTTGTCTCATTGATACGTATTTTATTACAAATGGGTGCTACATGTAGCAAAAGTGAATGTTGTTTCATTAATTGTTATATCGATTTAACGGCTATAAACAAGACCGTGGCTGAAACAACTGGTTAAGCATTCTGGGTGAGTTGGCTGCTTCTGTCTGGCTCTCTGAGTGTGAACATGTTTCATGTGATACTCCCATCAGCCTTTCAGTCCCCCTATCATCTGCTTTGACCTTTTTACCTTTGTTCATTCTGGAAGACCAGCACCCTCTTCATGGCTGGATCGCAGTGCAAACTCCATTTGTCTACAGCCCAGAAGCACATAATCTGTAGTGCAGTAAAGCCCCACCCTTACCCGCCAATCCTCTTGGCCATTTTGTCAATTTAAATGCTGAAATAAGGTTTAGATTTAGACAGCTTGTTGCACCTTTTAACGAAATGAACTGTAGAATGCTTAACTCTTTATATTACTTCTAGTTTATTGATGTTATTTCAAGGTGTCAATCATAGTTAGGGAGAACAGGTTAATTCTTTGCTGTATTTTTCAAACTAACCAGTGAAACCATTGTATTCATTTTTACAGATTTTTGACTTGTGTGTGGACTCAAGATTTATGTGTCATGTTTGGTTTAATTTAACTGCTCAAATAGTTACAGCCTAACTGCCTTAGCATGTGAATGAGACATGGGATATTTTGGTTTGCAGTGCATAATAGTGATACAATATGAGACGGTTTAATGGGCTCAATGCATTTTTTCCATTTATCTCTTTGCTCAAACACACAGGCCACATGAGGTCTCAGTTTGGGCGGGGACAGATCATCACAGTGGGGGATTGGTGGAACCCATCTGTCAATCAAGCTGATCATCCATCCAGGGTGCTGTGGGCGGGATCAGACCCCAGAGCAGATGGATGTGCTCAGGGATACTAGACATAAGTGACCTCCTCTCTTCTTCCCTGTAGATGTAATATTCAAATAAATTGATCACAAAGTATTCTGAAGTAAATTCCTACACATGAACTGTAGAACAGAGGTACTTTGAATATTTGACGGTGACATCATTCACAGATATCGTTTTGTCTTTGGCTTCGTAATTAACCAATTTTATTACCACGTAATAACAGTCGTAGCGCTGCATCATAGCGTAACACATTGAACCGTTATAACGTGTATTTTTCGTCATATGTCTCTCCACATCCTCTTGAGTTCAAGCCACATTTATAAGCTAGTACACTGTTCTGTTTGCTCTTAAATGTAGAACAACCAATTGTAAAATATATCTTTGTGTGACATTACATAGAAAAGATGATGATAGATAATGTGATGTGAATCAAGTCAATCAATGTATCTCCGTTCAGATTTGTTTTGCATTGTTTTCCTACACCTTAAAGTGAAGTCAATGTATCTTTATTTCAAATGATCTGTGAAATATGATGGATATTTTCATGATTTTATAATTTTTTTACAAATGACCAATAAATCAATATTATCTGTACCTGATGAAGAGCTGATTTGGGCCCAAAATATCTTCATTACAAAATAAAAGTACAATGTTTTACCAGGAGTAGTTAATACAGTTGGGAGTCATTAGGGAATTATCATTCAGTTACAGTTTTTTTAATTCAGCACTTAGATAAGATCAATGTGTGTGGGTTTTCTACTAGTAACTAACATGTCCTAATGGAGATATTGATCATATGATCAGTTGGTCCGTCCAACACTTTGGTCTGGAGCAAGATGTCTCAAAAATAACTTGTATGTGTGGATATCCAGGGTCTCAAAAAGATGATTCCTAAATTCTACTGTAATGTCAAATTGTACACTTTGTACAAAACACAAGAACAACTATTGGTCTGATATTATTTGTTTGCGCTGTATATTCCCAGTATGAATGTTATTTGCTGACTCGCTGACCTTTTCAGGGTCATCAGGGTCTAATGGGCACATTGCCATCAAATGTTCTGAGCACACTCATGTAGCCCAGAGGACAAACCATTTCTATTTTGGACACTCCAGGGTCCGGCACTTTCAAACAACAATCTGCACAAAAGATATATCGCAGACTCTTATGCTGATTACCAAGAAATTAGCTGAGTCAAATGTTTTTCTGGCCTTTTTTCCAATGCCACAACTCTCAGGACATATGATCATGATCTGGTACATGGCATGTTTTCAAGCAGGCTAGATGAAGTTGGAGTTTTTCCTTTGTGTATGTGTATGAGTGTTATCCTTTACTGAACTTTAGCTGACGGGGAAACACCCTGCTTCCCCTCAACATACCACACAGACAGCATAAATACAGAGACTCACAGACAGGATAAATTAAATGACAGTGTATGCAGTGGCTTGGGTTGTGTGAAAAAGGATGTTGAAAAAAAGAAGTGAGTTGGTAAACAGTTTGCAAACCACTTGCACCCTGCATCCGGCAGCCCGAGCATGATTCCACTTTGTTTCATTGTTGATCTCCTTACAGCTACCAACCGCACCTGGTACCAAACGTCTACTCCTATAAACATCCATGTGTACTTTCACCCAAACACCCTCTGCTTTACATAATCTGTCTTAATTAACTCTGCTTGAAACAGCTCGTTAGTGACCAGTTACAGCTTTCGGCACAGTTTATCTGGATGTTTTGCATTCCTGCTGGTTTATAAAGTAGCTCACAACATGGGCCCCATGGGCCCCCCAGATTCTAAAAACCTTAAAGTACACAACATGTTGGGCCCCTGAAACACTCGTACACATACACAGTCTTTGTGGTTTTCTGACACAACACTATTAGGAGTCGTGTTGTGCCCTATTGCCCTACATAGACCTGCGGAACTGTTTAACATTCTTACCTAGAAAAAGGCCTGTGGGCATTATCAAGAATATGGGAACAGTGACACCCATAAGACATTTTGGATTGGACATGAAAAAAATCATCTATAATTTTGCTCTCATTATTTTTATGTTTCATCGTCTATAGTGCTTTAAAATAAATGTAGGGGATTGAGAAAAAGATCTTGAATCTTTTGGCCTTTTTCCTTTTATCTAGATTTGATACACTTGTAAATAGGTTGTAATCAGTTTTCACTGAATTTAGGTTCATCACCGTGTTATTTATATGTTAGCAATGTTTTTGCAAGTGTTGGAAAGAGACTTTACTTTTCTCTACATTAGTTTTTACATTTTCAGAGAGACATATTGTACTTTTTGCTCCCTTACATTTATCTGATTTATCTTTGGTTTCTAGTTACTGTACAGATGCAACACATATGATCCGTTTATAAAATATGATGCATTGTGACAGATTTAACTCCTAAAATTAGCTGCAACTCATTAAACATTAATAATGATCCAGTAATATAACATTCCTTTTTGCTGTGTAACAAATACATTTATGTAAAGGTTTTTGCTAATACTTCTATACTTTCAGTAACATTTTGAATTCAGGACTTTAAATATATATATAGTATCACAATCAAGTTTAACAAACAGGCCATTCATTTATCAACAGAAAATTCACCAGTCATTGAAATCATCTATCAAGATAAACATCCCAAACATTTGCAAATGCAAAGATTATTTAGTCTTCTTTCATATCACGACTAACGTTTGGTCTTGGGACAGAAGGAGAATCTGTTGAAGACACAAACACACATACACACAGCCGGCTCTCGTCACTTGTTTTTGTTTCCTTGCTCCCCAGCTGGTCCGACCCTTCCCTCCCATTTTTTTCTCTCTCTCTTTTGCTCTTCTCGGTCCATTCCAGTTCTCTCCTCCCTACGGTTGTGAGTGCGCTTTTTGGGTGAGCGATGTGTTGTTCGGTGGGTTTCGCCAGGTCTCTGGGTCTGGCCCTGCTGCCTCTGGCCCTCTGCTGCATCCTGGCCAACCTGCTGCTGCTGTTTCCCATGGGAGAGATCACCTACATCCAGCAGGACCGTCTGGCCAGCTACATCTGGTACTTTGGTGGACTTGGAGGAGGGGGAGCACTGGTGAGTAAAAGACATGCATTTATGTTCCTATTGGATTATGAAACCTTTTGGTTAGTCTCTAGTTATATTTATGGGATTACACTGAAGGTTTTGCTGTGGTCAGAATATTCTGATCCCAATTTTGTCATCTTTGGTCAGATCATCATATTTCTTGAGGTCAACTTTAGTGGTCTGGTGAACTTACTACACACATTAGGTGCTGGTCATGCGGCAGTGACATTTTTTGAAGAAATGACAACCACACATTCAAATTAGTTGACCAGCTAAAGCAGTTGAATGTTGAATTGTTTACTTTTTTATATATTTCTTATGCCAATCAATAATAAAAAAAACTAAATGTTTTCTCTTCTTTCTGTGTAACCAGATTTTAGACCAATCCCTGATTTTTTTATTAGAAAATTTGAAACTTAATGCCTGTTTTCCATGGTGTGCCTTCCTTTTCATTTTCCGCCACTCAAAGAGGATTGTATTGCAGTTGCAGAAGTGTTAGCTTGGTGTACAGACCAGGCCTTTGACAAAGATTTATATATTATTTTTACTTTAAGTTTAGAATCTGTATTTATGGCAGGTTTTGGTCATGGATTTGTATGTGGTATGACTATGAGCAGCTATGAAACTTCAGAGGTCATGTGACCGTTTAATCCGACTATGACTTCTGTATGTATTTTCTGAACTGGTCAGAAAGTATATTACGTGTCAGATTGAATTATTTTGCCTGGCAAAAGAGGCTAAACTATATGGATGTAGGTTTAACTGAGGTCACTGGTACCACGTGGTGTTACTCATCACTCTTAGTTTCATCATAGAGAGAAACTCAGAAAAACATGATTTTCTTTTAGCAAAATATGATTAAATGTCAGTTGTTTTCCCTTCAGATCCATTCAGTCTGAGTGTGTTTGCAGTTGCTCATTGAGAACAATGGATTTTTGTTTGAATTCACAGTTAATCTGTCTGCTACATGCTGCTGATCTGATGGGTTCATGCTCCAACTGAGCTGAAGGGAGCTGTTCTTTCAGTTTAGTTTTAAGGAGAAACAGAGAGGAGATTGTGTTTACCCAAACAAGATTAACCTTGTTGACCAGCAGAGCCCTTGTATTGGGTACACAGAGCTTTACTCTTTAAAATATTTACATTCTTATTTAGTTTTTTTGTATAAAAAAAAAGAAATGCTCAGAACATCTTAGTATGTAACTGTAACAGATACCGCATTCTACTTAACAGACTCTGCAAAGAAAACGGTACACGGAAAGTTAATTAAACACATGACCAAACACATTTCCATTTCCACTTTAACAGTAGGTTTTAAAGTGTGTTTCCACCATTTAGAAAAAGGCATTTCTCAGGAGCCCATATCTGACTTTCTCATGCAGAAAAATTATGATTTAACTGCAAATTTATGCCGAGGTTTAGTGCAAAGCTGTCAAAACAACTAAAAAGTACAACAGGATTTAAACATTGTTGGTACTGCAGTACCTTATTTTTAGAAAACTTTATTTATAGAAGAATTTATAGCAGACTAACTAGGATGAATCAGTACATAAATTAGAGACCAATCATTTAAAAACTGGAAGACGATGCGGAACAATGATCAATGAATGAAGTCCAGTCAAGTTATGATAGCAAAAGGTCTTAACCACATGCTGTTAATGCCACTTTATGCAGATGTTTCACAACAAAAGTGAGGGGATTATGCCCCTTGGACTGCTGATTGGTTCTTAATGTGAACTATGGAAGAAGTTTGTATTAACATCAAACAGCAGAAAATGGGAATGGACTACAAAACAAGGTTCTGACTAAAACATGAGGATACATTTATATCAGGGGAATTTAGAAAGAAAAGTCCTCTAGTAAGAAGCCATACTCATTATTTTAGGAATAGCTAGTCTGTACATGTTCTTGTGGCATCCGTTTTTAGAAGATGGAACTTTATCTTCATTTATGTTTTTTCTGTTTGTCTGAGATTATTTTTGTTTTTTGCCCTTTGAGCTTTTCCTTTCTTTGTATAAATGACAGAAAGCTAAAGAGTCAAAGAGCAAATTGAACCCTTCTGAGAGAAATCTATCTTTAGCTCCCTCCTTTCCTCTCCCCTCTTCTTCACTCCTTTTTCCTTCTTTCTCTCTTCCTTTCTCGCTGTGCACTTCCCTCTGTATTGTCAGTATCACTCTGCCTCAGCTCAAGGGCAGAGCTTTAGGTGGACGTTCAGGATGTGTCTGTAACGATGCCTCTGAACTTTGTGTGTGCGTGCGTGTGTGTAGAACCTTGGGAACTTCCCTCCCTCTGTTAGGATGTGATTTAAAGTCCTTGACCATTGAGAGAGCGACAGCACAGGAAAGAGGAGGAAGAGAGGAAAAAGGGGAGGGAGGGATAATAAAAGATTACCCTGAAACAAACGGATGTAGGATTGCAATTATTTCTCTTTCTCTCTCCTGCAGTTCTCTTGCAGTAAGGCCTCCCACACAACTACATGTGTGGCCGATGCTCTTGTTTGAACAATTGTATTGTCACAACAATCAAATGCATTGTCATTAAATTGGTATAGATGTTTATGGTCCTAAGAGGAGGAATCCTAATGATTTTTATGTAGCGCCAACAATAGGTCACTTATGCAACACTTTTCTATGTTAATGCTACTATAGCACGCTAGCAGTCTAAGACTGTCCAAAATGACTCCCTGTTCACTGTATAGTGCACCGTATCTTCCTTCTGCCATGTTATTTGACATGCTACATGCTATGCTAGCATGTGCTAGCATTCTATTTAAAGCATGGAAAAGCACAGAAAAATCTGACAAGTTGAACCTGACTGAGTGTAAAATGGGCTGCAAACATTTGATTAGTGTAAAATGAGCAATACAGCCTCATGTTGCACATTTGTTTACGTCCGAGGTGATTTGTCTTTTAGGTGATGTCTATATGAACAATACTGCTTATAACAACGATGGTGATTGACAGGTGGGACAAAAAATGTGTCAAGGCTAAGGTGCTGTATGTGTACTGTATGTATGTGCTGTATCACCTTTTTTTTACTTGACTTGTAGGGCTATAGTAATAGTGGTGGTAATGATATGCTTCCAGTAACTGCTAGCAAAGAAAAGCAGGATAAATCTTTTCATGTAGTAGACTGTGATTATCAGCCTAGCTTACATAGTTTTAGCATATATATATATATATATTTTTTTTTTTTTACATTTTAATGTGTATCACTTCCTGTGATTTTAAATGTTGAAAAAAAATGCTGCTGTTTAGAAATGTAATTCTGTGTTTCCAGATGCTGGTCCCAGCTGTGGTCTTCATCACTCTGGGGAAATGTAACTGTTGTTGGAATGAGAGCTTAATGGTAAGGGACTTACCAAACTATCAATAACACTCAAAATCTACAGGAGGTACTCTATGCTAAGCTATGTCTGCATCAAACACTCCAGGAGTAATGACATTGATGCTAAGCTATGCTATTCCATGTATTGAAGGAAATTCTCATTTCTCAAACATTTGCTCTCGAAACATATAAAAGTACTTACACATTTCTGTTTGCTACACACAGATCATTATTTCCTATCCTATTTCTTAAATCAAAATATATGGTTGTTTGGTCTTTCCCTCCTTGTAACTTTTAGTGCCCCCATTTTACTGCCATTTTGTTGTTTCTTTCTCACCACTTGGAGAATAATACTCAAGAGTTGTCATTAAGCCAGCCAACACTGTGTCCTTATGAGGTGGAATGTTAATGCTAATCAGCTATAACAATTCAACAAGGGTCCCATTGTTACTCAACATTCAACAAAGTAAGCTTGGCTCACACCATTCAAGCCACATGCACAGCTGCAGTTATGTGTGTGTGTGTGTGTGTGTGTGTGCGTGTGTGTGTGTGTGTGTGTGTGTGTGTGTGTGTGTGTCTAGAGCAGCTGTCTCTGTATCTGATCTATGAAACAGATAAATGAAACTGTTTACATTCATACAGACAGGCAGTCACACACACAGTCACAAAGGCATCCCAACACGTTCATGTTCTTCGTTAAAATCCCTTTGTGTGTCTGTGTTGCTCTACAGATGTGCGGGTCAGTGTTGGCAGCTGTGGTCGGCCTGGTGGGGTCTGGTTACTGTTTCGTCATGTCAGGATTTGCCTTGGTGCAGGGTCCCCAGTGCTTCACTTCGTATGGATGGTCGTACCCCTTTGCAGACCAGGGGGGCAGGTAGAGAGATGCTGTGTGTGTGTGTGTGTGTGTGTGTGTGTGTGTGTGTGTGTGTGTGTGAGGCGAGGGGGTGTTGGGGGGGTGGGCAATGGGGGCTTTATAAACAGAGAAGAATGTGTGCATATATGTCTTCAAGGGTGGCAACTAATGATTATTTTCATTATCATTCTTTAAAATTGATTTATTAAGCATTTAGTCTATAAAATATTTGTGAAAATAATGAAAATCTTCATCACAATTTTCTTGTTTTGTCCAACCAACAATCTAAAGCCCTTAGTGATTAAATTGACAAGGATCACAATTGAGAAGCTGGAACCAGTGACATTTTTGCCTTTGTTGCATAAATGCTTCAATTAATTGTTGCTTTTTAAAAAGTTGATTGATCAATGAGTTAGCCATTTCAGCTCTCAAATTTCCCAATACAGGTTTTGAACAACAAAAAAAAACATTGGAGAATTCACCACACTTGTTTGAGATTTGGTATTTTTCACCTGTTGTACCATGTTATAGCAATATTTTGCTACAACAGAGTATAGGATTAGTTAGGCAGTTGCCTTATATTTATAATTACCTGCACATAATCTCAAATGTAGTGGGTCTTGAGTTGATTTTTTTGTTGTTGTCAAACTACGGCATTTGCATAATATGCTTCAATATGTGCACAATATGACAGGAGAGTTTTTGGTAAAATTGTAAAGTGTTTGGTAAGATTTTTGATGTCATCTCAACTTTAAATTTCACTGGAAAACAGATCTAACCAAGAACGGACTAAAAACAACTGTAAAAATTGTCAGTTTTCCCTTTTGCCTGTGGTAAATGTGACACGTTACTTTACCTCCACTTAGTTTGTTAATGTTGTATTTCAGGACACCTCCTCATGTGGTATTTCTTACTTATGTCATCAATATGTACTTAGAGACAACTCACTCCCTTATTATTGAAGTATTTTAAGAATGTGGTGCAGCACTCAGAAAGAGCTGTAACCAATGCAAACATGTTGGTATAAATGTAACTGCTGTCTGTGATTGATCTTTCTCTCTCTCTGTGTCTCAGGTATCTCTTACAACCAGAGATGTGGTCACGGTGTCTTCAGCCGCTTCACATCGTGGAGTGGAACGTGACTCTGCTGTGTGTGTTGCTGGGCCTGGCTGTGCTTGAGTTCATCATCTGTCTCTTACAGCTGGGAAACGGTTTAGTCAACGCCGTCTGCCGGCCCTGTTGCTACAAGCAGGAGTATAGTCTTAATGCGTAGATCAACAAGCACATGTATGTAGACTTACCTGCTGAGACACAAGTGCATGTGCACACATAAACAAATCACACACTCAACATGTATGCACACATACAGGACATTAATGGACACGCGCATAAGCGGATGTCTGCACACAGCCTCATTGCTCAGCACCATGTGTATGTGTGTGAGTACAATTCAACCTTACTTAGACACACCTACAGTACACATGCAGTATCATGGGCATCTGATAGCCATGTCAGTATTATCACTATATTTTCAAGCTTTTAATTTGCTCTGTTAAAGTGGCAAAAATCCCTATGTAGTCATTGATGATGATTATGACGATGAGATTTTCTGGTGCAGTAAGTCTCAACATTTCTAAGGCAACAGGTTATTAATCCATAATAATGTAGATACTGTATGTGCGTGAGTGTGTCCTGAATACTCCATAGAAACTATAATAAACTAAAATAATAAAGACAATGTAGAGCATCCTTGATAATGATAACTACAATATTATGAATACCATCATTCATAATATTAATAATATATATATGGCGTAGGTTTCACTTAAGTAAGTAGCAGTGTGTGCCCTATCTGCTTTTTTAAAGAAGATATAAAAAAACTGTTCTTACACTTGAGTGACAACTGTTCACTTCATGAAATCTATATTCTTAATTTCAAGGTTGCTCACTTTCTTTATTATCATTATTGGCGGTTTGCTTTCTGTACCTTCAGAAACCCAACAACTACACTACAGTTTTTATTGCTACAACAGATGATATTACACTTCAAACCAATGTTATTAAACTAGTATACTTAAGATGGCACCCACATATTGTTGGAAAATGTTGGAAAAGACATAAGCTCTTGTGTCATTATTGATGGTGCCTTTGCGAGGAGAGCTGCACATTTCCATTATTAAGTTGTTCACCAGCATCTTGGCTGACATGATTATCTCGATGCACCAGGAAGTGGTGGTTGTTGTTCCAGCATTAATACACTGTTGGATCGCTGAAGGATTCCGAACAGATTTTTGTGATTGTTTGTACATTTGTTTTCATTTTCAGAGCATTTTGTTGTAAATTGTTTTCTTTGTCTTTCGGAAGCTAGATCAGTGTAAACAGACATTTTATATATATTTTAGTGACATATTTTTATAATGTTTGTCTGTGCCGCCTTTAATAAAAAATTACTATTTCCATTTTAAGTATCCAGTGAGTCATTGTGTTGAGGCTGATCTTTTTCCACAAAAACAGGTTCGTTTTCATAATTGGCACATTCTCCTGTGTGTATAAGTGTATGCATGCTTGACTCCCCTGCTGTACCTCTTCCAAACTGTTACTGTCAACAAAATGTTTCCATCAACTTATCTGGGGGAGGGTCTTTGGGTCTTTGACATCTATGTCAGGACTCAGACTGAGTAGATGTGGCCTCGGACCCTGCAGTCAAGCCCATTACAAGTCATTTTACGATTCTCTATCACAAAGTGGCTGTGGGGAGAGTATTTTCTTCATGTCCGTGGCACATTGTGATAAAGAAAACCTGTTAACCCCGACGGGCCCCTTTAAAGGGGCCGAGGAGACCACTTTGACATACACAGTGGGAGACAAGGCACTAATCAAGAACAAATATAATGATGTTCCCTGTCAGATTAAACAGCAAAGTCTGGGCTATAAGAATATATAAGCTAGTTTTACATGCTCCAAACTCAACTAAAACACCAAGTAAATTAGTTACCATAATATCATATTCATATTTCGCCAAGAGTGAGCATACTCGGCACGTTACCGGACCTAGCGATCGTAGCTAAGTGCTAGCGGACAAAACGAGATGACAAAAAGCAAACCGATTCCACACATATAATCATATTGCTCTACACCAAAGCTTCACCGAGATATGAGCCAACAAACACCAGCCTCAGACAATTTTTTATCCAGCGAGTTATGATGAACAGCTCTTACTTTCATGTGCAGCTTTGAAGTTCATTCTTCTCCCGGTTAAGCCACACTGAAATATGTCCGACTCTCCTGTGCTGCACTGGAATGGTTCCTGGCCCGTTTTGACTCAGATTTCACACGTGGGGGATGGTAAACCCTTAGCCTATAGGAGCGACCATTTCACACAGGACTGCGCCTGACAGACTCTTATTGACTAACAGTGCAGTCAATCTCATTTCGGTGGGTGTGGCTCAATTCTATAGGATCTAACGGTTCAAATGAGGTCTTATTCACCCATACAGACCAATCTGGGGCGGATAATGGTAATGGATCTCAAACTCACAGCTCCCTGGTTTTGCAGAAAAAAAAAGTTTTTCATGGGGATCTCAGAGCAAAAAACATTATTTTGGTTTGGCATTGTGTATGTTACTGCTGTATATGGATGTATTGAACATCATTAGTGATATACAAGTGAAATATATAGTTTGGTACATGAGAAAATTCAAATTGTACTCATTATGCCAAATCCTCATTTTCTGAGACGTCGCCTGACCTGTCTGTACTAAAAACTCTCTAATTCTTTTCTGCTTCACTTTATAAAAGTCAAAGTCAGGATAATCATCCTGAAAGTGCTTTTTGTTTTAGGCAAACCTGAATATAATTTTTTTTTCTGTGTTCCATCTTCATTTACTTTTAACCAGTAACATATATACTGATATTTACACATCTAGACAATATATATTATAGATATACCCTTTTTAGTATGGGCATGCTTTTTTCGAGCAGAGGCCTCAAAAATAGGTAGCTGACAACCCAGGACACTGGCTGCTGACGTGTACTGTCAATGACCATTTAATGGGGGAGCCGACTCCCTTAAATCTTAATTTGATACAAGCAAGACCTTTTGTCACCCAGTTGAATAATTCATGAATTTGTTTAGTATTTGTTTGTGAGTTTTTGTTTTGTGGTTTTGTCCAGCTGGAATGCAGGCTATATTTGAGATCAAGAAGTGTTTCCCCAACGTCCACAAGCCCCAGCCACACGGTGAGCTCAGACCGTTCTTCATTGCTGCTGAAGAGGAAGTCTGGGACTACGCTCCTACGCCGCCTACTGATGGGTTGGTTACTGTACACACACATACAAACATTCTTACAGAAATGGTCCAGGCTAGTCTTCATGATTCTGTAAGAGACCTGTTAATAAGTTATACTGTGTGTGTGTGTGTGTGTGTGTGTGTGTGTGTGTGTGTGTGTGTGTAGGGAAGCAGAAATGTTTGTAACCAGAAGTCAAAACTGTATTGGAAGCCGGTATAAGAAGGTTCGCTATGTGGAATACACTGACATTACCTTCACAACAAATATGCTACGCAGTCCAGAGGAGCAACACCTTGGAATTCTAGGTAATCCAGGCTTGGCAGGGGTTGGTTGCACTTTTTCAGATTCAGAGATGCTTTGGAGGCACAAATAAATTAAAATAAATAAAAAATAAAAGATTCTATAAATCGATTGTATGGTATGTAGTATATTATTATATGTGTTGGTCCCCTTCCAAGTTAAAATTTGCCACACATAATAGACTGTAACTAACAATTTCTGGAAACTAATCTTCTTATAACTTTTGGATTTATTATTCATCACAAGTTCCTAAACATCTTCAAATTGCTTTGTTTCGTCAACCAACAGTCCTGAACAAATAAAGATATTTGGGTTACAATGACAGAAAACAGAGAAATTGCTTTTTAAATCTTCGACCTTCTAGCCTTGTTATTTAGGCATTAGGTCTCTGTTCATATTTGGACTGACTTATTTTCTTAACAGTTTGCCAGTTTCAACACTAATGTTTTAAATATGTTGTTAACATGATGAGAAATATCCCAAGATAATGTCATCTAATGGTCCTTTGCCCTAAATGTGTGCTTGTGTGTCTATTTGTGTCCATCCTTGTCTCCAGGTCCTGTCCTGCGAGCTGAAGAGAAGGACACTATCAAGGTGGTGTTTAAGAACAAAGCCAGCCGGCCTTACAGTATACAGCCACATGGTGTTCAGTACAGTATAGAACAGGATGGGACGCTCTATCACAATGAACTGGAAGGTTAATACAAGCACATACACTCACACTGTTATTAATGTACTGGATTATACATTAAACACTTTCTTATCTTTTTTATTTTTATTTCCTCCCCTACACTTTTCCTCCTCAGAGTCCTATACAGCAAAGAAACTGGGAGCCCTTCTCAAAGCCCTCACGGGGCTTGGTACACTGGTTAAAATTTAGGGGAACCCTGGGAAAAAACAAATAATAAAAGAATTAATGATGTGAAA